>LS504557.1:6765-49410 GCA_900490845.1 Pristionchus japonicus | reverse complement strand
ATTCCTACTGGCCTCCCCTACCCATCCCAAGGTTGATCCTTGGTCTCTGGCTATTCGACGACATTTCGGCAACTTGCCATTTCTTAGACCAAAACCACTCAATTTCGTTATTGTGAGTACCAATCGATTCCTACTGGCCTCCCCTACCCATCCCAAGGTTGATCCTTGGTCTCTGGCTATTCGACGACATTTCGGCAACCTGCCATATCTAAGGCCAAGCGCTCTCAATTTCGTTCTGGTTGGACCAATCGATTCCTACTGGCCTCCCCTACCCATCCCAAAGTTGATACTTGGTCTCTGGCCATTGGACGACATTTCGGCAACTGGCTATATCACGTCTGTCTTTTATAGTAGAACTGTGGGAAGGGAACCAAGCGATTCTTAAGGATCACCTGCCAATTCAAACGAATATTACACATTATTTATCGCTCTTCTGGTATTTGGTGAACTCGGGGAACAAAAATAAACAAGAACGACAACATTACCAAAAATTCCGGAAACTTCTGACTTAATGGAATAGGAAGCAGCAACGGCAACAACACAAATTGGTTCTTTCAAAATTCAAGTTCTTTCAAAAAGGGGTGCGAATGTGAGTGGCAAGTGCAGTAAGATGATCTAAAACAGACTGACCCATGGGGCCATTCGAAACTGCAATTTTACGGCGGTTCTGTCTGTTGAAGACCTGTGAGGACTGAGGAAAAGCCTGGACAACAGTTAACTGTTGTAGACGAGCCATTTCGTGCTTGTCGGAGAACGCCTTGTCATGATCAGACAGAATCACTGCCACTTTCTGCGCCGATGAGCCGGGAGGAACGGTCTGAACTGTTTTATAAAAACTTAAAACAGGTTGTGGTATGGACCTGGAGCTTAGAGTTAAAACCCTCCATTGTAGAGTTGCCAATTTGCTGTCCGTTAATAATGCGAGAATAGATAGACCATGTAGATGGAGGGAAAGCAGGTGACATTCTGATTCCGTTTTGGGCCTTCACTCCGATATATGAATTTTCGAAATAGTCAAATATTTCTTTAAAAAATCTTTTTAAGCACTTGTTTGAAAAAGGCTGAAATACCTTCAGTCTTTTGAACTCGAGATGCAGGAACATTATCCATTGCTTCGTCTTTTATTTCTTCGAAGTAACTTGGGATGTCTTGCGGAGGGATAAGACTGAGCGCCATAATACATTTGTAGTATTTCTTAGTGTTTGGACTACGATACAGATCAGTGAGGCCCAAATTCTACAATGAGTAATATATTACTCAATGACAAAGTAAATAGAGGGGTACTCACTTGAATTTTTCTGAAAATTGCCTGATACAAATGAAATGCACATCTTGCGATGGACACAGTGGGATAAATACGTGTAACTGCATTGGTAAGACCAAGCTCGAAATCTTGAAGCCAAAAAATTCGTTAGGAATTCGGAAAAATAGGCAAACCGCAAGTAATAGTTAAAGGGCCCGGTACTCCCTGGGTGTTAATCCACGAAAAAATGGATTCGTATCCAGAAGTCATTTTAGAGGAAAGAAAAGCAAATAGACAAGGAGTCATTAGATGTCCTTCCTGGATACATAATTTTTCACTATGAAAAAAACCACACTGAGATACCTGTACACCGATAATCAAAATCTGTTCAAAATCGAAAGGAGACGAATAGAACGTCCCGTCAGCACACCAGTCCAAACAAGAGCGAAGAAGGGACAGGCCTAGTTATGATTTTAGAGGTGCACTTACAAAAATTGATAAGAAAATACCGAAATCACTGGCGAATATCTTGTAACCTCGCGGGTCGCCTTTAGGGAAAAGGTGGCAAGTATCCTCACGAAAGAACGTGTTTGCTGAAGAACGCAGAATTCGAGCTCACATGTTCTTCACTAATGGACAAGATGGGTATTTACCAAAAACGGTCGGATCGATGGTGGCAGGCCAGTCTTTTCTACCGTGCACTTCCACACTCCTTTGTGCAAATCTCGTGAGAGCAGCGGTGTTAAGGAGAGGTTTGAGATGATTGGGAGCACCCAGCACGTTATTATTGATAACGGCAACGGTGGGAACACCAAGTTTCCTCTGTTCCTTCACCTTCTCCTTCACAACTCTCACCTGAGAAGAGTGAACGCAATCAAAATCAAAGCAATAGCGAAACAGAAGAAGGTTATACCTCATCTGAGTGATCCGGAGGCAGATGGGCCGGTTTGTGCGTTGAGCACTCCGTAATCTGGCCATTAATTTTTTTGGCCTTACCCGTACATTTATATGTGTTGCACCTGAATGCAGGTAAGATAAAAATATTAACTCGCTCATGTTCATTTCATTCTCTAAAAGTACATACCTGTAAATTTGAAGTCCACTTGTATCAATTCTATAACGGCGATACTCGTAACCTGCCGAGTCGTAAACCAGCTCAGAGCCTCTGTTACTTTTCACCGGCCGAGAAGTCATGCTCAAAATAAAAAATTCAGAAAATACAGAGAAACAACAACAAAAAACGATGAAACACATTTGAAAATGAAACTTGCACAAATGGTGCAAGAAATCATCCCTCGTTTTGTTAATTCCTCAGCTAATCGATATTTGTATTTACCTATGCAAATTGAGGAGGAGACTCCTCCGCTAATCGATATTCGTATTGACCTATGCAAATTGAGGAGGAGACTCCTCCGCTAATCGATATTTGTATTGACCTATGCAAATTGAGGAGGAGACTCCTCCGCTAATGGATATACGTATTGAACTGAGTAAAATGAGAGTATAGAGTTGGTTGCCGAAATGTCGTCGAATAGCCAGAGACCAAGGATCAACTTTGGGGTGGGTAGGGGAGGCCAGTAGGAATCGATTGGTCCAAACCAGAACGAAATTGAGTGATTTTGGTCTAAGAAATGGCACGTTGCCGAAATGTCGTCCAATGGCCAGAGACCAAGGATCAACCTTGGGATGGGTAGGGGAGGCCAGTAGGAATCGATTGGTACTCACAAGAACGAAATTGAGTGATTTTGGTCTAAGAAATGGCAAGTTGCCGAAATGTCGTCGAATAGCCAGAGACCAAGGATCAACCTTGGGATGGGTAGGGGAGGCCAGTAGGAATCGATTGGTCCAAACCAGATCGAAATTGAGAGCGTTTGGCCTGAGATATGGCAGGTTGCCGAAATGTCGTCGAATGGCAAACGATCAGAGATCAAACTGACATCGTGATAGGGGAACTGATACTGGTCAGAATGACATCATTCTCATGACCCTAGGTCGACTACGCACCGATTTATGCCCAGTTGCCGGAATGTCGTTTGCCGAAATGCATTTGCCGAAATGTCGTTTGCCGAAAATGGTGTTGCCGATTTGTCACCTCCCCGAATTGTGGTGCACAGTCACTATTAGAATGAGTAAGCTATCTGATTACTCGTTGAATTCGAAAAAGAATCATAACAATTTTTTTTAAGCCAAAAGTTTTGTTTTTTTTCGAGAAACTTACGGTAGATGACTATTTCAATGTTTTACAGTTCTGCTAAACAGTCGTTCTTCGGTAGCATTAACTTTTAAAGTGAAAAGTCATGGGGAAATATCAGCGATCGTTTCTATCGTTTCTTCAGTAAACTGTAAAGTGAAAGTGAAGAAAACGAGTGAGAGTTGTCTACGGTTTCAATGGTCTACCAACAATCGTAAAACGGTTTGATGGTCTTCCTGAGTAAAGTGGAAGTACTTGCGATCTTTATCTGCGTTTTCCTGATACCATCTGATGGAATTGCGTCTTTCTTTCTAGGGTAAATCTCAACCGTACTTCTCAGATGGTTTTTTTTGCAAACAATGGGGCAGAAATCATACGAATAATTTATTACTTCGTAGTATAGGGCTACACCTGTCATAGTATAGAATATTCGAGCACTTCTAATATCCGGGCGCGGTTCTGGGTGCAGGGCAGTGGTCGCATCCTCCTCCCGATCCGGATCCTCCATGGTCTCCATCCGAACCAGCTGCTCCAGGCTTGCCAGGCATTCCGTCGGGTCCGGCATCTCCCGCGGGACCAGGAGGACCAGGCTGAGAATCTCCTCCAGATCCGGGGTTTCCAGCCGGTCCAAGAGGTCCAGCGGGTCCGGGAGGTCCTGCCGGTCCTGGGCCTCCGGGCATCTCAATAACCTCTCCTGCAGGGCCTGGTGGTCCATCGGTACCAGGTCCACCGTCCTTTCCAGCGGGTCCGGGCGGACCGGGAGGTCCAGCGGGTCCCATTCCACTTCCGGAAGCGTCGGCTCCAGGAGCTCCGGGCTTTCCGTCTGATCCGGCGGGTCCGGCCTCTCCAGCTGGTCCAGCCGGTCCAGCGGGGCAGTCGAAGCAGAAGTCGGCCGCAGACATGGCCTTGACCTCGGCGTTGGCACCAGGCGCGCCAGCCTCTCCGGGGGCTCCGTCCTTTCCTGCCTCTCCGTCGGTTCCAGGAGGGCCAGGGGGTCCAGCTTTGCCCATTCCACACGAACAGCATGATCCGCCGCCACTTCCTCCTCCAGCAGCTGACGATCCTCCTCCTGATGCAGAAGAGCCGCCAGATGAGTAGGATCCGCCTCCGCCTCCTCCGGATGATCCTCCGGCGGCCTTGGAACTAGCGTATCCTCCTCCACCCGATGATCCACCTCCCGATGAGGCTCCGCCGCCGGCAGCCTTGGCACTGGCGTATCCTCCTCCTCCTCCTCCAGAAGATCCACCACCAGCCGCGGCTCCTCCTCCCATGTACATGGCTGCGGGTGCGAGAGGAGCAGACATGCCTCCTCCTCCTCCTGAGGAGTAGGAGCCACCACCAGCAGCAGCGCCGCCTCCGGCTGCTGCTGCTCCACTAGCAGCAGCGCCCATGCCAGCGTCGTAGGTGCCGGCGCCTGAAGGGAGGAGTTACTGATTTGTAGTTCAGAGTATATTGAACTATGCCTTGTCTCGTTGTAGTACGTCTATACTAGAGTGAAAGTGAAACTAAAGATAGATCGAGGATAGGTGGAATACCTCGGGCGCGGAACCGCTGGGCTGCCTTTTGCACGAGTCGCTCGACGGAGGAGTATGCGTTGTGGGCGACGGAGTCGGGGAAAGAGGTCTGACGGAAGTCGTAGAAGCCGGCCTCACGACGGTGACGGGGAATGCGGTCGTACTGGAATTATATAGGTTACTGCGAAGAAGAACCAAACAGAATTAGGGTATGGGTAATTGAGCTGTAATGAAGTGGTGCTAAAGCGCAGTGAAGTGGTGCTGGCTGGTTTGAAATGCATGAGTTGCAAGAGATATCCGATTTTTATATGTGTGAAAATAATCAGCGACGAATCATTGAATGGTGAAAGGTTTGCAACTTTTGTATGGATAGAGAAACGCGAATCTATTGAGTGAGAGTAAATAGTGAAAGTGGTCGCTCACAACTTCGAAGCGGTGCCAGAGGTTGGCGGACTTGGACTTGCAGTAGTCCACCTCGTCCTGCAGGCCCGAGTGCACGTGCTGGATCATTTTTTATTAGTTATTAATTTAATAATTAGCTATTTAATTAATTACTAAGTTATCTAATTAGGGTTGACCTGCAAGTAGTTGTAGCACATGGGCACGGCGACTATCGCAGTGATGATGCACGCGGTGGAGACTGCGACCGAGAAGAAGGCGAGACGGCTGGAAGTGGAGGGATTGTTGGGGTTTCAAGGGGGTGTGATACGAGTGGAGAGGATAGTTCGGTGATAAACCTTCGGCTCTACTGTGACAAAAACAAAATCGATGTTTCAAATCGGAGATATATTAGTTGGAGAGTAAGACGCACTAATGCATGGGATATGGCTCATTTAAAACAAATATCAAATTGTGGCTTCATGCTCGCTTGATATGGGCTGAGACTGGTGCAGGGCAATAAGCCTCAGGGCGACGGTGGGAAGAATAATCTACACTACTACCAAAAAATCAATGAGCATGATCCACTTACCGTAGTCCTCGTTCATCCTCGGCTGCTTGCTTGGGATCCATCTCCAGGCACGGGGGTTGGTGATTTACGACGGACCACCCAGCCCTTTTATAGGGTCCACCCCGCCTTCTCCCGGAGTGACCCCTGCTACCAGTTACAGATAGGTGCTGCTGCTATTGCACTCGCTAGATATTAGCCAGATTAGACGGTGAGAAACTGGGTGAGAGAGTGGGTGAAACGGAGAGAGCAAAGATGTAGAGAAGAAGAGAAACACGAGGTAACAATGCAGTTAAACGAGGGGAAACGGAGTATGGTTGTCCCTTCTCCTCGCAGACTGGAGATGGTTATCATAACAGTGGTGTATCGAGCAGTAAATAACGGGCAGGACATTCGGGAAACTGGCTAGAGCGGCGGCGATAAAGTAGCTAGTTGTCAGCAGCCCATTCCGGAAGAGTGTAGTAGTTGTACGGGAGATGGTGTGTAGATAGGGGTGATGAAGGGTCGGACGGGAGGGAGGTGCGGTGGTTTGGACTGTTTAATGTTTTTGAACTCGCTGAGCAAAAGAAATCGAACTTTCCAGTGTTCTCTTCCTTTTGTGGAATCGGTGAAGCGAAAATGTGTGTACGCAAAATAATGGTGCAGGAGAATAGTGTAGACTAGAAGATTATTTTATGACCGGGAGCGGAATAATCATCCACGATTTCCGCAACCTAGTCCTAATGTGGCAATGCTGAAGCGGAAAATGAAGAGCGCAACATGAACCCTATTTTATTATTAATTAATTAATTAATTACCTCCCCTGCAGGACGGCACGAACGGGTCGACGGCGACGACGGCGGAGCGACTGAGGGCGGATGCCGAGCAGTACTCGAGGGACCATGAGAAGTGAGGAGAGGGGACTCCCCCGCATCCTCAAGCATTGCCGTTTCGAAAATGCTTTGAGATTGGGTCGAATAACACTGCAGTGATCAGACCATGATGCTCCCCCCAAAAACTAATAATTCACCTGTTCTCATAAGGGACAATGTTACTAGAGCGTTTGTTAGGAAATGCGTCTTTCAGATTTCCGTTTCGAAAGCTGATCATAATTGGGTTGAGGTGCTCAGCAATGATTCAGTTTTGGTTCTTGAATAAACTAAAATCGAAACAAATTTTGTATCAGGGACAACATCGCGTCCACCTCGCTGATCGACGTCAAGACGGGCGAGGAGAACGACAGCATCGTGCACCAGGTGAGGGATTTTAATATTGTTTTTGTTGCTATTTATATCCAGAGGAAGATAAATATAGGTAGTTAATTGAGATGAGTTAGGCAGGTGAGGATATTTACGGTTTTTTTGGCATTCCGAATTCCCAAATCCTCGTGTATTATTATTTTTTCAAAACGATTGCAATTGTGGCGAGTGTGAAAAAAAGTGGGCAATGATAATTCTTCGGATTATTTTCTAATTGAGATTTGTTCCTTTTATTAATCTTGTCAAACACTGCATCATTTGTGGTACCCGTGTAAGCTGAACTTTACATGAACATTTGTCTCGTACCTTTGTACAGTTATCAATTCAACCTCATTCCATCTTTTGCAGTTCTCGTGCAAGATCCACTCGTACGACGGCGGCAAGAAGCAGTGGGTCGAGCGGGGGCTCAGCAGCTTCAAGATATCCCATCAAGGAGGTGAGGGTAGGGGGGGGGGGTATGGGGTAGGATGGGATACTATGGGATACTGTGTGTAGAGAACGTCGGAGCAATTTAGTACGAGAAATAAATGATAAAGGAACGTTCTCACGGTATGCCATTCTATATAGGCTCGTTTGCTTAAAGTTGGTGTCAGTAGGTTTTTTTTTAGAGTCACGCTGTGTCGCATATCGCTATTTTTTGCACTCTTCTGTTATTGTGGCAATGCTGAAACTGCAATGTTCTACGGAACTTTGAATCTTTGGAAGAACAATACTCGATACATCATATTCTTCGCTGTTTCACGCATTGGTCTACTCTGAACGAGACTCTGATCCTTTGATACGACCTTGCCTCCTCTTCCAAAAAAAATCACTTGCCTCTCGTTTGCAGCAGCGAACGACGACGGCTGGACGACGCGAGAGGCGACTGGCGAGAACTACCGAATCGGTGAGTGAGGGCGATCGATAATGAGGGGATACGATATGTGAGGGTTACGGTAGCGAGTAAAAATCGATATTGCAGTTGCGCGCACGTTCGGCACGATGAAGCTGATCATCAACTCGCCCGTCTTCGCGGATATGGTCATCGAGAAGGTAGGGATTGGATTATTGATTTATTGATTGTCATTTGAAAAGTTACGATGCTCAGAATACGAGTGAGTGCTTCACAATTTCCCCTTAACGTGAGGAGTAGGTTGTTGCTGATTAGATTGAGGCTAATTTGCGAACCCTCAAAGTCCTTGTTACAACGGCGATGTAAGTTCGCGAGCTCCGAAGCTATCCCGTTAATAGTGCAGCTGTAGAAAATATGATTATTAAACAATTAATTATCTACTAATTACCCACTCCCCGCAGGTGGACGAGCGCCGCATCAAGATCACGGCGGTGAGCGCGGAGGGCGGCGCGCCCCAGATCTTCCTTCTGACGTCGAATCTGGCTGTGAGTTCGGCATTTTAGATGTTTTTTCTTGTGGCTCTTGCGACTTTCGCGCTGCGGAAGTGGGTGACAAGCAGTTGTGAGAATGATAGTCAATCAGATAAACTCAATCGGCTTGCAAAACTCTAAAATGTTAGTTCAGGCTGAAGATCTTCTAATTTCTTCCAAACGCCTTTTGCCTCAAAGTTTGCTAATTTCCCCAACCTGTTTCAATTTCAGAAGACGGACAGCATCGGTGAGCAGATGTACTCGGCGCTGAAAGAGACGAGAGAGAGGGTGAAGAGGGCGGAGGAGAGGACGAAGGGAGCGAATAGGAAGAGGAAGGTCGAGAGGGAGGAGGTGGTAAGTTGTCTTTTTTCTTTTGAAAGTCATTGTTAGTTTGTGAAAGGAGCGAGAGGGGAAGGGGGGATCAGATGATTGGTATTTGTTTTTTTTTGGCAATGAGGAAGAGTCAAAAAACTGAAGGGAATGAATATCAGTTTATTAGAACCGAGACTGAAACCCAACAATTGCAGGAGAGTGTGCCCGAGGTGAAGAAGGCTGTTGAGGAGAAGGAGAAGGAGGAAGAGAAGGAGGGTGAGAAGAAGAATGACATCATCGAGCCAGCCAAGGAGGAACCTGTAGGAGACCAAGGAGAAGAAGTTGTGGAGAAGGAAGAGGAAGAGGAGGAAGGAGAAAAGAGTCAAGAGAAGACTGAAGTAGAGACGAAGGAAGAGTAGATCACTGTTGTACTACAAGCTAATCTTGTGTGTTTTGTACCCCAAATATTGATTTATTGCAGTAATCCCACGCAATCAAACTAAACCATCCCTATTTTGTTAGCGTTAACTTCACATTTCGAAAATATTATTGTGTAACATGATTTGCCGTCGCTTTTTGGCTTACTTTACTTTCAATGTCCGGTACCGTACCGTTGTTTCAACTCTTTCGACGTTGTAATGGAGAAATTATTCTGAATATTTCGAATTATACTAGTCGAATTGAAAAGGTTTTTGTCTTGTGATTTGAGTAAAGTTGATTCACTGAACAGTTCGACATGCATTCTACCGCAGCAGACCAGTTGGTTTCGAGCAAATTCATTCAGTTGAATGAGAAGCAAGAAGTAGCAAGGGGGAACTCTCCTCGAATCGAATGGTCTCTAGCTAGGAGAGAAAGAGATGTCCCTCTCGTCCCATTGCATGCAAGTTTTTGCCCCGGTGGTATTGTAGCCAGTCCGGATCCCTCCCTGTCTATTCTCCCTTCGCCTCGCCATTCCCTCAGAGCATTCAACGTAATTATCATTCGTGGGTGGTCGCATCATTTCGAATAGTAATGTATCAATGTTGATTTTCACATTTATCAAAGCTTTGATCGGAAGCTGATCTGGTTTTTCCAACAGTTGAACTATTAGAGTACATGATTATCTGTTGTGTTTTCGCTATGTCGCCTCCAAATATCAATTCCCATTTCGATCATCCGATTTCATTGAATGCCTGAAACACACTTCTTTCATCATCAATTCACCATTTCATCATCAAGCAACAGTCGCATTTTCGTTTTCAGAGATGATCATCCGGTTATCGTTAGCCTTGTTTCTCACAATCGGAATAGCATCAGGTCGATGCACGAGCAAGAAGTGCGAACTGAAAACCGTTGCTGGTGCGTTTATATATCCTCGATTGATCTTTGATCTTTGATTTTTTTTCGCTGGTATTTTCCTTCTGATAAAGCGTATCTTCTGCACGCTGATCATTCACTGATTGGCTGACTGACTGATCATTCAATCTCAATACCCAGGTCGTTCCCCCCGTAGTGCCGACGAGTCGAACCTGGACGAGATCGTCGACCAGTCAATTGAGGAGATACGATCGCTGTTCAAATCAGCGAGAGGTGACTACCGTAGTCCTTCCTTCAAGATTCCATTATCTTAACATAGTCATCACGATCAACCGTTCTCGTTCCGTAAGCCTTGCTACGTGTTTTATCGTACCTTTGAAAGCTCGGATCAGTCCTCGATCCATCTTGTTTTCAGAAGGCGGACCGTATCCTTCATCTTCACCTGCTTCTGAACTGGCCCTGGAGCGGGCCTTCCCCGCCTACGTGCTGGAGGAAGTGACGAGGAGGGCAGGGAAGTGAGTGGGGAAATTTTTTTACAATTTTGCACGGAACCTACCACCTTCGAATCAACTCCACCTCACTTTATTCCTTTCGAAGAACTACGGAAACATATTTCATTCTCTCAGTGAGAATGCAGAACAATTTGCCAAAATGAACCGTCTCCTCCTGCTGCAGGAAAGCCGCCGCATCCATTGCTGACGACTTGTGCAGCCCGCCCGCCTGCAGCAGCAGCCGATCCGCCCGATATCGTACGACCACTTACTCAAAAGCTCAACCTATCTTATCGAAGAAAAAACGCTTCAGAAACGATCGTAATTGACGGATTTTCGAAACGCAAGGATAACATCATTAAAAATATGAGAACAAAATATTGTAAGGTTCCCCCGACGGCACCTGCAACAACGTTGTGCACGGCGGGTGGGGCGGAGCGAGGGCGCAGCTGGGAAGAATGACCGAGGATGCGGATTATGAGGATGGTGAGGGAAGAAAACCGCCTCTAGATACACAATGCTAGTGCCAAAACAGAAAGCACGAACATTGATTTTTGGTTGAAAAAATCGCCGGAGATTCACTGAACATGATTAAATGTGAAGAAGATATTGCTTTCGTGAAACATAAAAGGAACAGTAGTGAATCTCAATGCCCGCTCGTTTTATATTTCCATAATTTTTGGACGAGCTAAAAAAACAAATAATTAATTCATCAGGCATCTCCACTCCTTTCTCCTTCCTGCCTCCTCCCGAGGCAGTCGCTCCCCTGGTGATGGAGGGACACGGAGAGATTCATGTCAGTGGGTCACCTCGGTTTCGATTGTCTAGAATAAGTCGCAAAATATTTTTTCAATATTTTTCCCGTAGAACAGCAACATGATTATAGAATCGCTCGTCGAACTGAATTTATTCGCATCGTGAAACACAAAAATTCTGTGTATCTCCTGGAGGGAGCACCAGGACGAGTTTCATCTCTCCAGGGTCTCTCCAAGCTCCTGCCCGCCCTCTGGCGCTTCGTGGTCGCAGATGTCGTGCAGCTTCGGTCTCTCTCTGAAGATGCAGCAAGCTGCTGCAGCTACGACAGCAGCAGCAGCAGGGAGGGGCTGATGAGGAGGGAGTGTGTGGGGGAGAGGGAGAGCGAGAGGTGAGTATCAACCTCTGCTTCAGTTTTCTCCATTCGCACAGTAAGTTTCAGTTGCAACACAAAGTTTGTGATATCGGAAGTTTCTTGATGTAGTCTCTGCACAGCGTGTCAGAGAGACAAAATCCTTTGTTCTCCGCGGCGGATCACAATTCATGATCGCTCGGAGGCAACATTTAAATGGAACCTGTGAAGCATACTCGGTATCTCACTGATAAGGATAAAGTTTGCATATCGAAAATAACAGGGCCATTAGTCCACACGTAAAGGTGTCTATCTAATGTTTTTGCCCTGCTCGATTCAAGTTGAACTTTATCAGTCTAATTATCATATTTGCTCAATGCAAGTAACTTTTTCCAGTTGGTCGTTCATGGAAACCCCCACACCCATATTATTTTCTGATTCCTGAGGAGGTTATCAACAAAACTGTACGATTAGAATGTTGACGATAACGCTGTTTTTTCGAGAAAGATTCATTTTACACACTAACTCCCAATTTTCTCGAAAAAACAACGTTATCGTGAAAATTCTAATCTTACAATTTTGTTCATAATCTTCTAGGGATTCAGAAAATAATATGGGTGTGAGTGTTTCCATGAACGAGCAACTGGGAAAAGTTACATCAAGTTAACAAGCCGCAATATGCTGGCCACAAAGTATGCTTCACAAATACTATTTGTTTATCTCCTCATTTTTCACCCAAATTCTCGCGCATTGCGGTACGATCATGGAGAACGATCCGCCACGGATTGTTCTCTTTGACACGCTGTGCTCTGGATGCGTTAATAATATCAATGAAAATCAAACATTTAGTTGTCGATGTCTCAGATGCTGAGTGAAAGAGAGAGAAAACAGCTGAATCTCTTGCAGATTCATGAACTGCCTCGCCATCGCTCGAACACTACCAGCCTGCAGTGATCCGCACAGTAAGAGGAGACAGCAGGTGATTTGAAATTAATGAATACAATAATTAATTAAATTAAATACAATAAATTAGATGAACACGGCAACCTCTTTCCTCGATCTCGGCCCGATCTACGGCAATTCGCATGAGGAGTTGAATAAGAGAAGGGGCAGGGGTGGTTAGTTTCTCTTACTTCGTAACGAGAACATTCGCGCATTATCTGAGAACATTCACCACTTTAAGGCGCCCTCCTCTCCTCCCATCGTGGCTCTCCTCACACCGACCCGGTCGCTGCACTCTTCCGGGCGAATCACAATCGAGCAGCGAGAAGACTGGCGGTGAGTTTCAAACAGTGAGACTATTTTATCTCTAACATTCGGCAAAATCGGTTGTTGCGGGTATGTTTCGGCGGCATCAGAAAGTGTGAGCGAACGATCAGCGTCGATGCCTTCGAGGGAGTTAATTGTAAAAAAATACGGAATACTAACTGACATTGAAAGTGAAATTAGAAATCAAATATTCCGCAGAAAGTGAACGCGCACTGGTCGTCCGCCCAGCTGTTCGAGGAAGCGAGGAGACTGAATATCGCCCAGTAAGGGAGTTGATCTTTGATCTTTGGTCTTTGATCTTTGAACTCTAGTCTGATACGATCTCTGATCTATCCGTTCAGGTACCAACACATCGTCTACAGCGAGCTGCTTCCTCTTGTGCTGGGCAAGGAGACGTGGGCGAAGTATGCATCGACAAATAAATTGATGGCCAACTTACTTGATTTTATCGTAGTTGTTCTTCAAAAAAATTCAACGATTACTTCCTCCAGCTCATTCCAGATTCGGCCTCTCCCCTCTCTCCTCCGGTCACTCGAATGCGTACTCGCTGGAGACGGATCCATCGTCGTTGAATGAGTTCGCAGTGGCTGCGCGGCAGGTGAACTTCAGCCGTCGATCATTCAAGCATTCAATCAATCAGCATTCAATGTTCCTCCTTTGGCTTCTTACCAAGAGAGCACTCAAGCAAGCAGTTGCATCTCCAAGTCACTCGACAACTTCTTGATTTTCTCGCGCTTCCTCACGATGAAGAAAGCTTTATTCGCAGCTCACTCGTCTCCTGTCCTCGATCCGCACGGGTGATCACTCCGATAGAATCGAGACGCCGCACTTCGCGCGTGGGGAGACTCTCGCCCCTCCGTCGCCCGAGCCATCGGTGAGAATGTTTTGAGACAGTTTATTGGATGGAGATTGAACTGTTCATCGATGCGAATAATTTTACATGTGCTTCACATGCGAAACATGTCTCAACGGATCATAGGTTGTGCAATCAGCAAACGTTTCGCTTACAAAATAATGTTTCTTAATCGTATCAGCCGCCTTCGGCCCGCATGCTACTGACTCCCTCCACTCCCTCCTCCTCCTCTCAACCCTCGTTCATGGAGGGGGAGCACTTTGGGGAGCACGAGGAGAACAGGAACATTGAGTGAGTGCTACTTTCACTCACTCTCTGACTCTGCGTTGAAGATAGTCTCACTTTGAGTACGCTGATGAATGGCAAAAAACACTTTTTTGTTGTAGAGAATTATTGCCGTTCCAGAGGAATGCTGTCCGGTAGTGGCAGCATCTCTGCGACTTCACCGATGCCCGACCAGACATCTCCTCACTATACGGGTAGGGGAGTGGATGAAGGAGTGGAGGAGGTGTTGAGGTTGGTCAAAATGATTTTTGAGTCCACGAATTCATAGTTGTGTCAGTTATTTATTTCAAGAATCGGATTTCAATCGAAAATTGCGGTGTTAGTTGCACAACTGCAGAAGGACATCTTGTGAAGCGCAACTGTTTCAGACCGTTTCTCGATCGCCAAAATGTATTTTCAGATCCCGCGACCACGGTATCCCGCCTTACAACCGTGTTCGGAAGGCCTGTGGACTGCCTGAGGTCAGCATTCCATGTTTTGTTTGTTCATTGAGCTCGCTTATCTCGCCCTTTTCGAATAGAAGTCAGAGGGGCGAGAGAGCGTGTAAAATTAAGAGAAGGCGTACCGTATTTCAAACTCTTCTTCACAGATCACCAAGTACTCCGAGTTCGCGAAGATGGATCTGCTGGAGAAGTACGATGTCTCACAGGTAGCTGATTGAACTAGCAATTACATAATTGGGCAAACTTCTCATGACCCTCAACTTGAACTTCTAAGAAAAGAAAGACAAAGAAGAAAAAGAATCCTTCCAGCTCGCCGACCTTTACAAGAGCATCGCTGACGTCGAGTTGCTGGCTGTTAGTGGGAGGGAGATGTAAGCATTAATAAAATTTCTGTGAATCTACCGAACACCGAATCGAAGCAAAACATGGAATAGTATCGAAGTCTTTCCTTTCCAGTCCCCTCCGAGGCGCACTGCTCGGTGAGACACTGAGCTGTATCGTTGCAAGGCAGTTCGAGCAGGTTAGAGAAGAGAAAATTGTTGAGACGATTCGTTGAGAGTAAGTTAAGTTTGTCATGTTTTAAAACCAAAACATCGCCAGCAAGAGTGAGGAGAATGGTAATCCACAGCACAAGTATCGATCGTGAAACAAATCCAAATTTCTTGAACAATGAAGTTAATCAAAGATCGCAAATTTAGGCCAAATTCGGTGACCGTCACTACTATGAGTTCGACCTGGGCGGTGGCGGATTCTCAGATGAGCAGTTGGAGCATATCAGGTAGTAGGGTTGGCTGAACGACAGTGAGATTCCGGGCTCACTACGTCGAGAAGGAGTCCATATTTTATCATCGAAACTGAGTATCTGTGATGAAGTTTATGGGAATTGGCATCGCACAAGTGTTTGTGTGTCGCAGTGCTCAGCCTCGACATTTCACAGATCACACTGTCAATTACTGAACCAGCGTGTAACTTTGATTCCTTCCTTCCTTCTGTTCGAGAAAAAAAACCCAAATAATTCCTTCAGACGCTCCTCCCTCTCTCGCCTCATCTGCGACGCCACCGGCATTCACTCCATCCAGCCAGAGTCTCTGAGGGAAAGGGACCACTTCGAGTCAGTTCGCGATTGCACTTTACCGTAACCCAAAATTCAAATACTAAGTAATTGATCTTATCTGAGCCATTGCGGAACCACTTCGAGTCAGTCTGTGATTGCACATTACCGTAACCCAACAGTAAAATACTATTCGATCTTGTCTGAGCCTTCGATGTTCAATACCGCACTCGAATGGCCACTTATCTCTTACGGTAGTTCCTGGGAGCAGAAATAAATCAATAACTTACAGTAACTCGCCTGTCCCATGCAACTCCTCCGCCGTCGGAGAGGCGATCGATTTCCTGCTGTGGAAGAACGAGGACGTGACTAGGGAGGGATTCGGAGTGGACGAGGAGTTGCTGGAGAAGGTAAAACATTAATCATACAGCTTCGCAAACCGTCGATTGAGCGTTTGAAAAGTAGAGAGTTTTGTGAAAGATGGCGAGGTTAGTAGAATTAAGAGAACACAGATTGGGTTGATGTGAGAGGGAGGGATTCGGAGTGGACGAGGAGTTGCTGGATAAGGTCATATTAAGCCCCCGGAATGTATCGAGTTTCTTTGCGATGACTTTCGAAACATTTTTTTTCAAAATGCGAAAGGTTTACTTCAGAACTTCTGGATAAGGTGAGGGAAGATGATGTAGATAAACTTGCAGCAACAATGTTAGTCTTACATGGGAATCGTCTGAATTCACATATTCCGAATCGGGATTCCCGATCGGAACCCACCGATCGAGAGTTAGATTACATCTCGCGCTATCCGCCCTACCAAAAATCACACACAAAGCAACAACATGCTGTAACGTTTCTAAGAAAGAAAACATGTCGCAGCTTCTGAAAACTGATTTGAGATCAGCATTGCCGACTTTCTAAACCCTACCAGATTCATTCTGATAGGAATATGTGAATTCAGACCATTCCCCATGTTAGATTGTGTTTTTGGTGAATTTTTCCTTAGATCGCGACGGCAAATCAGGAAAGTCAGAGTATTACTGCGTAAGTAACGCTCTTGAAGCACAATTCATTCTTCACAATCACTCTTCATCAGGCAATCGAGCACGGTCGACGCACGCATCGCGAGAGGAGAGAACACACGAAGGAGTCGATTAGTAGGAGTGAGTACTCCAAAACATGGCATTTTCCAGCTGCATCCTCATGGCGGGAATGGTTGGAATCACTTTGCATGCAGTAAATACCGAGTATGCTTCACAATCGATCGTGATCTGTTTCTTATATGATTTCTCAACATTATCTTCCCCAAATAACTAAAACCAAGAGACACTCCACAATCAACGACGCATTTAGACCAGGGCAACTACTCGCACGGCGACCCGCTCAGCATGTACTCGAGCATCATGCGACCGAAGAGGGAAGCCATGGAGGTGATAATTATTCCCAATAAGAAAGTTATGTTTGAAGCTAGTCACAGCCTGATTGTGAATAGAAGAGGTGAATGGAAGAAGGAATAGAACACGCAAAAAAACTCAAAAATTCAAACAGAGTTCTTCCCTCCGTCATGGAGCTGTTTATCACTGACGACTAGTAAAATTCCTCGCGATTCTCTTTTATTAAGGATTCTTTTTTACAGCTGTAGAAGTATCATAATTTCTTTCCACCAGGTTTCCGAGGTCTCGTGCGTGCTCCTCGAGGCGACTCGCTACCTCGTTGATGCGAGGGCAGAGTTGTTCCCCGAGACGACAACACAATCGTTGTGTAGTGAACTGCTGCCGCAAGTGGATGTATCACGGTAGTTTATTGAGCCTGTTGGTTTTTAGATGAGTAGAGGGTAGATGAGGTGGAATAATAGCAAAAAAGAGAACGAGGGCGGAGTTGTTCCCGGAGACAACAACGCAGTCACTATGCTCGGAGCTCGGAGCCACAAGTGCCGCAAGTGGATGAGTCACGGTAATCATGCCGTTTCGGATGTTGCGGTGTCTCGATTTTTCCCATGAATCGGACGCTGTGGAGTAGTCGTCACTGATAGGATCGGCATGTGCTTCACGAACAATACTTCCACATTGGATTAACAATTTCCTCGATTTCTGTTCTTTGAATTGGTTAGAAAAATCTTCAAAATTGATTATGTGATACTCGACACGAATCCGCCAGTAATCATGAGGGGAAACCTTCATCCCAGATTCGTCGGCAACTGGTCCTTCCTCTTCGCCGAGGGAGACTCACAAGAGGCTTGTCTACCACAGCAACTGCCGTGCGATCCGACCACACCGTTCAGGACTTTCGATGGTATGAGAAACTCATCGGAATATAGTCTGTGCAAAGTCGCACAGTTGTTCATGCGACATGTTCTATGCAGCGGTGATGCTAGAATGATGGCTCATATCGGGAACACTAAGGATGATTGCTGCAGGTTGGTGCAACAACCTGCGCCGTCCGCACTACGGGAACTCGTTCGGCCCACTACAGCATCTCATGCAGCCAGCGTATGACGATGGTGAACTGTAGAACTGTTTGGACTGTAGCGCTGATGAATTACGAGAAGTAGGAAAATCTCGAGCCAATAGCATTGCACAAATATCAGTTTTGATTTTTTTCCACTGTCTACTGCCAAGGAATTAATCATTCAAAACAGTTTCAGAAGAAATCGTTTCTGTGAAACATACCCATTTGAACAAATAATTGGCATTAGAGAGTGAAATAAGGGACACATTCATTTTACAATATCTATTGATTCAGGAGTCGACGATCCCCGCTCTCGTGCCAAGTCCGGTCGCCCTCTGCCATCTCCCAGAGTCATCTCCAACGAGGTCCACTTCGATGTGCCAGAGGAACATGAACGGTTCGTTAATTGATTTTTAATTATGCTAATTAACCTAATTAACTTAATTAATTAAGCTACTCGCACATGCTCCAACAGTTCGGTCAATTCATCGACCACGAGATGACCCATGCTCCGACCAGTAGGGGACCAGGGAATGAAGTGTTGAATTGTGAGTACCTATGTCGGTTTCAAAGATGCCATTTCCTCTGCAACCGTTTTAAATTTCCGATATGTTTGTGATCGCCTTTTCAAAAGTATAAAAACCGTTGAGTATTTTGCTGATTTCCATTCAGAAAGAGGTCAACTAGTGACAAGCCAACGTCATATTTTTTTTACAGTCTCTGTTTGATCGAACGAGTGATCATTCCAGGTTCCCGCTGTGACTCCCACACCTCCATCTCGCCCGAGTGCTTACCCGTCGCAGTGCCCCTCAACGATCCCTTCTTCCCGCCGTATGTTGGAGAGGAGAGAAAGTGAGTCATGTATCCAGCCAAGGAGGATTAGAGAGCAAAAACAGGGGCTTCGAAAATGCTTCTATTCATCATTAGAAGGTGGTATACTGACAGAGCAAATTCGGCATCTGCTAATAGTGGACACCAATGAAAAATGATCGCAGATGCCTGCCACTCACTCGCTCTCTGCCTGGACAGCTCGCGCTAGGAACCAGGAACCAGATCAATCAGGTCAGCTTTCTTTGCTGCTATTTCCCGGTTGCAGATGTGTACACAACCCGGTTCTCCCCTAATCCCCGGTCGCAGATCACCTCGTTCATCGACGGCTCCGTTGTCTACGGCTCTACTCTCTGCGAGGCGAAGGCACTCCGTCTCTTCCGAGAAGGAAAGATGAACTACTCAAGGCTGGGGGACTACAATCCGTTCGTTTTTATCTCAAAGAGTCACTAACCAGTACGAATCACTTGGAGCAAATTCGAGTTACTGTGTCACTCGTTCTTTCAATAAGCGTTGATGAATATTTCAATAGTTATTCGATTGGATGACCGTGGAGAAATTGTTCTGCTAAAGAAGGCAACTGCTTTGAAACATCCTTGAAGCACATAATTGATCTTCATTCCAGCGAGACTCTTCCACAATCTCCCTCTCCCGAAGAGTGCGAGTCCTTCCCCGATGCGCCTTGTTTCCTTGCCGGAGATGCGAGGAACTCCCTCCATCCACTACTGATTGTGCTGCACACGGCGTTTTTGAGGTAAGTGTACGGTAGGAGTACTGTAACATCATGATTACGGTAGTGATCGATTGCAGGGAGCACAATCAGATCGCGGAGAAACTGGGCTCGCTCAACACGCACTGGGACGATGAGAGGATATTCCAGGTTGTGACTTTATTATTTTTGAAAATAGAAAACATATTGTCAGGAAACACGAAGAATAATCTCCGCGATGCTCGCGCACATCAACTACAATGAGTATCTGCCAAAAGTGAGATGGTCTCTGATCTTTGACCTCTCACCACTAATACAAAATTAGTTATTGTCTTTTGCACCTCATACAAGAAGAATCGATTGATACTAGAATTCTGAACATATTTTCAAATCCTTGTGAAACATAACGCGTATTTCTCATTCTAGTTTTGCATTCATCGAATTGTCAGTAAAGATGTAAATCACCCAGGTGCTCGGCCTCTCCTACATGACCAAGTACGACCTCATCCCGAAGGGCAGCGGATACTTCAAAGGTCAGGGATTTTTCTTTTCTTTCCAGAGCCACTCGAAGAAACCATCGAATCCTTTCTATCTCTCTCAATTTGATTATTGTCTGAAGCATATTTAAAATTATGAGACACATTTGAAATTTTTTGAAAATAATTGCGTATTTCAGGTTATGACTCCACGTGCGATGCCTCGATCTCACAGCCGTTCGCCACGGCGGCCTATCGATTCGGGCACTCGCTGATACGGTAAGGGAGATTATTGATTGGATCTTCTTGCCACGACTATTCTGAACTCTGAATTAGACCAATAATATAAAAATGCTATGCATTTTGTCCCTATTCACAGATTTTTGAACTAATGTCTTGTCAGGAAAAGTAAAACGAAATCGATAATTGCATTTGCAGTCGTTTCCTGCACCGTCTCTCTCCCGCCTACCACAACCAGACGTCGCCCGTCGATCTAGCACACACCTTCAATGGAGTCGCGTCCATCTATGATGGAGAGGGAGGCGAGTATATTATTGAGAAAATTGCATTTCAGAGAATGGAAAATAAAATTTCGCAACAGTTTCGAATTTGTTTCAAACCAAAAATGTATGACGCGATATTGAACTGAGAATCAGTAGCCTATTAAAAAGCTAATCCTAACTCTTATTCATGCCGATTCTGATGATCTCATCAGGTTCGACAGACTCCCTCCTCATGGGCATGATCGCCTCTCGGGCGATGGCCATGGACTCGTTTGCGTCGTCTGCCGTGAGGAACTTCCTGTTTTCGAGGCGAGTCTCTACAAAAATTGAAAGAAGTTTACTTTTTTTTACCAATTCATGGTATGTTAGGTTAAGTTTATGGTTTGTTCGCTTTTTCTGGAAACATGAACTTTTTGTTCTAGAGGCGAGAAATCTTCTGCTTGAGAACATGGAAGGTATCAAACTTGAAAGTGATGCAATGTGTTTCAGAAGTAGTTCAAATACGAAGTTTTCATTTTAGAAACAGTTTTTGACCTGTGTGTCTTCCAGAAGGAAAAAATCAACTAACGATTTTCTTTTCAGAAACGGCCTAGCCCGTTCAGGCATGGACCTCATCTCCATCAACATTCTGAGAGCGAGAGAGCACGGAGTGCAACCGTATAATGATTTCAGGTAAGTAGAGAATGTTTTGATCGATAGCAAAGATCAGAGATCACTGCATTCCCTATTCAGGGAACTCTGCGGCCTGGGTCGCGCTCGTTCCTTCCACGATCTCGCCAATGAGATGCAGCCACGAGCCATTGAGAACCTTCAGAGGATCTATGAGGGTGAGGGAGTAATTGCATCATCTTTGATCGTAAAGTTCGTGAAATACAACTGCAGAATATTCATGATTGCGGATTGTGTGTTTGCTGAAGAAGGAGGAAAGAAATCAAAATGCGCTTCAGAATATTTCTCTTATGTACCGCTTGAAACACAACCTGAAGAGGGCGAAAGTGAAAAGCACACATCGACAAATCAGCAATCACAGACGTCGACGACATCGACCTGTTCACGGGCATTCTTTCGGAGAGAGCACCGAGAGGATCGCTGATGTGAGTTTTATGATTGCATCATTGAGAGAAGAAACGTTGTTCAATCACTCCTATTTCCAGCGGCCCAACGGGTCTCTGCCTCGTAGCTGAGCAGTTCGCACGCGCGAAGAAGTGCGATAGGTTCTTCTACGAGAACGGGGCGCAAGCGGGGAGTTTCACTCCTGGTTTGTGTTTGTTGTTCGTTTTGCGCGAAAGGAACTTTCATCAACGAAATCGAAATGATACGAAATACTAAGTGAGAATGAAACACAATTGAGGTTCAACTGTTCTCCTTTGGCAGGCGCTAATTTTGAAGGATAACTGAGATTCAAAATGTTTACAGATCAACTGTCCGAAATTCGTAAGGTCACCCTCTCCTCCCTCTTCTGCTCCACTTCTCGCGTTGGACTCAAGAGAATTCAGCCGGATTCGTTCACGATGCCCGATGATCTGACGTTAGTGTGCTGATATTTTGCCGAATTGAGGGGGATTTTTTTCAATTTCTAGCGGTTCCTGGGAATTCAATTTGACATGACCGAAGGAATCGAATTCATCTGTGCGACTTCGAGTCAAATGTGTATCAGCCTGCTGATATGATGCGAACTAGAAGCAAAGTGGACACTTCATACCTTTGCCTGAAAAAAGCCTATTGGCCTAAGAAAAAGCCTAAGAAACATCTTGACTTCGTTCCCCATTCAGGAACGCGCCCGTCCCGTGCTCCTCGCTGCCGCACCTCGACCTGACTCCCTGGATCGAGAAACGTTCGTTTCTTGATTGATTGATGACTTCACTAACTCGTATGTCGAACGCCTGGACGCTCTACACAGCTTCCAGTAGCAATAGAGTGCGGGAAATTGAGAATATTAGGTCATGTTTAGCGATCCCCTTGCAGCCTCCTGCTCGATCTACGGTGTGAGCATCCCGGCCGGCGCGTCGATCACGCCCACTCCCTGCCAGACGTGTACCTGCACGAAGGATGGGGTACGGTAATTGATTATGGTAGAGGGAGGGTACGGTAGTAGGCCCCGGATGCTGTTTCCTATAGATTGATCTCTGCAGCCCCGCTGCCAGTCGGCCACCGTACGCAACTGTGACGTCCTCGCCGATCGATATTCTGTGCAGGAGATTCGAAAGGTTGCTTCTTGATTTTCTTTCCCGACGGCGTGAAAAGAAACGTCTGTGATGTTTCGGCATGTTTTCCGTGAGAAACTCTCAGAATATTTCCTGAAATCGAGACGGGTTCAGGGGAAAAAGATGCAGAAAATTACGCGAAACGTTCTGAGACATATTCTACAGATTTAACTAATGTTAAAATCGCACAAAATTTCAGGACACCTCATGCCTCGTGCAGTGCCCGCAATACCAGTGAGAAGCTGTTAACTATCATGATTTATTATCAACAACCGAATTCACATAAAATTATGTTCCCACATGCAAGATAAACATTGCAAAATTCCTCAATTTTTGATGTGAACTTTGATTTTATGTGATCCCTTAATTTTGATGAAAAATGCTGTGCTCTTTTGTGATTTTCACACAGTCAGAAAAAATATCTGAGGAAATGAAGGAATGTGTGAATTCACATTCAAAAGAATTCGTCAGTCGCTCTATCATACGTGTTAGTCTCCAGAGTCTGCAACAATGCCCATGTCAGAATTCGAAGTAAGTTATCATTTCTTCATTCGTGAAACGAACTGTCGTTGAAGGCTCAATTGATCAAGATTTATGATGTTTCGACGACTGTACTAATCGTTTCGCTGATGTTGATTACACTGCCCATTGCATTCAGTGCTTACTCCAAAATAATCAGAGCAAGTCAATTCAAAGGAAACAACTCAATTCGAATGATCGTGATGAATGGAGTGATAGTAAGTTTTGAATTATATTACTTATTGAGATTAAAACGCAGGAGCTTCTAACGTGCCTTTTCTTCACCATTTCCAATCAATTAACAACTTTCGAATTCGCTAGTTCTTTTTACGAATTCATGCAGAGGTTTTGGCATTAGATAGATCAGAATGATGATCAAATTTCAAGTCACGAACTGCCTTGGATATTTCGTTCATTATGGGCTGTTGGAGACATTTTATCGATTCATTCTCGTTTCTACATTGCGATCACTAGGCTTTCGGCTCTGCAGCCTCACATTTTCAGGAGAATGGTGCTGTTTTTTCGAGAGGTTGAGATCTCACGAAATCTTGCAGAATACTCCTGCTATATTTGGCGTTTTCGCTGTCTCAGCTACGATTGGGCTGGTTCCAGCAATACTGGATATCATTGGTCTCAATACTTTCTACTATGCAGTAGAACACGTTGGGCAAATGACAGTTTTCGTGCCGCGAACAATTAGGAACTTTGCTGTAAGCCGCATCCTTTTAGTTCTCACAGAACATATATTTCAGTTTCTAAAACATATCAACAGCGGCCATTCAATATTGATGAGTGGTCTCACATTATTTGTCAACTTGCTACTCTGCGTGACTTTGCTCATGAGAAATCGAGCAATTGCAGAGCTTACTGATTCCAGAAGGACCAAACAAGAGAGAGGTTTGTCAAAATCACATCCAGAGAAAACATCTTCTTAGGACTGATGATTACGAGCATAGTTTCATATCTATTCTACTCGATTTTCTTCATCAATGGAGTAAGGAACAAGTTTTAAATTCATAAGCTGACGTATTTTTTGTAGTACATCGCCAGTACATTCAATTCTATTTGGTCTGGATATTCCCAGTTTCTTTTCCTCGGGCTATCATGCCTCTCTCCATTCTGGTAGCAACGCGAAATTTTCTTCTTCTATGTTTTTGTATTTCAGGTGCCTCATAATTTTCTCCCACAACATTCGAGCAATAGTTCTGAGAAGGAAGATCGCAGTTGAATCGCTGACTGCTGATAACAGCTTCACAACTCAGCCTAACTGAAATAGAATTACTATTTGATTGAACGAATAATTACTCGTTGAATGTAGATGCTCAACGGAGAACATACAAATTCTTTGTGAAATTCAATATTTAATCGGAGTTTCCTATCTCTTCCTTTGACCTTCTCTTCCGTAGAATCTCCACTGTCGTTACTTTCACTCGCACGTTTTCGTTTGCCTTTTCCGTTTCTCGATGTTGATAAATACAAAACAAATTATTGATCTCGTGCGTTGAAGAACTGGACAGTACAGCTTTATCAGCACGGAAAGGGAACTCATAAACGGTGCAAAGGTCGCATAAAATATGTCGAAAAGTAAGTCAACTTAGCCGAACTGCGGTCTCTACGCAACTCTTACATAGCAAACATAATTTCAAAATTAAGCAGGAAATATCGATTTCATTTTGCAGGTAAGTTAATTTCGGTGCGTACGAGGATCGATTTGCGTCTGCTTTTACCGATTGAATAATTTCAAGTTGGAGTTCGAATGCTAATCAAAAAAGGAATGCTTTGCTAGGAAATGCTGCTGGAAATGATCAAGTTTTCTGTGGATAGCGTAGGGTAAGTAATTAGGGTCAGCATAGAACGGATTGATTGTACCGGAAAGTGAGGGTGTTCTAGCGCTCAAAAGACGTGTTGCTGGCTCAAAATAAAGCGTCAAGTTGAGTAAAAATACGGGCTCCTACAATATCAAAGCACGGCACCGGGACCGGGGCCGTTAATAAGATTGGTTCCAGCATCTACGAATCGTAGGCACGCGTGCCTCTCTGCAGGGTCTCGATCTCGGTAGCGATGTTGACGCGGGCCTGAATGTTGTTTGTCCGACTAATTTATTTATTCGAAACACCCATCCGCATTGTACTTCCACTCCAATAGAACAATCTACTAAATGAGATTTGATTCTCGCCATTAGTGGGAGTCATCTGCCCACGTAGAACGATGAATCACGGTGTTTTGCATTCAAGTGCGAGGGAATTGAGCTACGTGCTTTTTTCTTTTTAGTGCTAAGAATTGTGAAATTGCGGAAAACAACAGCTGACTTTAGCCTCGTACTTGCCCTCTCATAGGAAAAAAGAGAAGGTCCAGGTCATACTATTGTTCTTGTTCTCAAAAAATACAGCAAGAAATGCAAACCTTAGCTTCGTACTGGTCCCTCAGTGCCTTCGTTGCGTAGATGTTCGGGATCTGGATGAAGAAACGGAATGTCTGGAATGAGGAAGTGTTATTATCAATGGAGAGCAATGAACAACTTTTTTCTCCATCTTTATCCGTCCCAGCAAGTGCATGCATTTTATCACACCCTTTTCGTCAAGGAACGTAGTCTGCATTAGGTGATAGCGGCTACTTTGACTATTGCAGCTATCGAAAAGTTCAGCCCATCACTAGTTCAGCTCAAGCTCGTATTCCTAGAACAATGTTGAGCTGGGCTATGCACGACATCACCTTGAGCCTCTTCATGGCGTACTCCATATCCGACAGGAAGGGATGCTCCGATCGCATGGCCATCTCGTGAGCGACGAAGGCTTCCGGGGAGTCCCCGAGGAAGGCCTGAGAGAAGAGAGAGAATTATCAGTCCCTGTTTTCTACTAGTTGACATCATTTGCGTCTTCTCTGTGATCATTAAGACTGTGAAAAGAGGTGTTTGATTGCTTAATTCATCTCGCGTATGTGAAGAAGCCTAGTTTTGCTTTTGAAAAAGAAGCTTGAAGCTCTAACGAGAAGACGAAAAAACTAACCAGATCGAAGTCAATCAGATAGTGCAGATCGTCCTCTCCCACAGCGCCCTCTTGCAGGTTCACCTGCAAAAGAATAATGTTTTTTTTTCGAAGTCAATGACAAATCCATCGTTCATTCAATCAGACCTTGAGTGATCTTTACACTGTGAAACGCATGTAATTTCATTTGACAACTATTCAAAGTTGATTTCGTTCGTTTTACGTAAATGGACAAAAAAAAAGAAGAAAAACTCACATCCGAGCTGCCCTTGCCCGACTCTATGATCAGCTCGGCCACACGATTCTCCTGGTCGAACGTTGTTTCCTGAATTAATGAAAAAATTAATTAGCAATTTAAATAATTAATTAATTAGTTTCTTAAGTTTTTTTTGCTAATTTGTGAAGAGCGTATGTAATCCAACCTCGCTCACACCACTGTTTATTAGAAACTCATGCTAAAGTGAGTCTGAGGCAGAGTGAAACACTATCCATTTGCGATATGTTTCAGACAGTAATGACAACGCTGAGAGCACGTTGCGAATCAGTCTGCAGATCGCTTACGCTATAATAAAAATTACAATAAGCTTGAACTCGGATGTGGCTGAACAGCCGCACTTATTGAGACTCTCACATCTAAGCGCTACATAATAGTTTAGTGGACGCGCAATGCGAGGCAGACGGGAAAGATGTCTTCGTGAAATATCTCATCTCTACCTATGCAAGATGGATGATATCTAAGCAGTGTTCAAAGGGCTTCCCGGGCACAAAAAGAGGAAGAAGAGTGAATACCTGGCTGAACTGTCGCAGCAGCGCTGCCGATTGCTCCGGGTTGGAAGACTTGCGAGTGTCGTAGACGATGCTGGAATTGATTTATTGATTAATTACTAAGTAGTTGACTGTTTTCAATTACTACGTACAAGTTTGTACCAAAGCGTGTCCAAAGAGTTTGCCAATACTTCACAGGATAGTGTGAAAAAGAAGATCAAAGAGGATGTTCGTAATGACCATCGTAAATCAGGCAGCATTGCACAGCGTGTCAGAGAGGGGAGATAATCCAATTAACGCGTCCGAGGCGAATGCGCATTCGCCTCACTCTCACTCGAGATGATCGGTGAGAATAGAGTTGAAACAAGAAGTAAATTTTGTGAAGCACAACTTATTACTTCATGAGTAATTAAAAATAAGTAAATTTGAAATGATATAGCTCCTTAGTAATGATTGTTGAGGTCATACTGTAAATATTGGGCGTTTTGGGTATTTTTATGACCTCTTTCAACACAGTTTATGATGTGCAAGTGGAAAAGCTACAGCATTTGACGAGTTTTCAAGAAAAACTATACTTCGGGGGTACCAATGAATTCCTTAGGACTTGGTCTACAATCGCTTTAACTCAGACATCCGATGTTTTTACTGGTATTCTGGAAAATCGAAATATAGAGTGTTTACCGCGCTGTTCAAAATACGAACAAATATGTCGGATGTCTGAGTTAAAGCGATTGTAGACCAAGTCCTAAGGAATTCATTGGTACCCCCGAAGTATGGTTTTTCTTGAAAACTCGTCAAATGCTGTAGCTTTTTCACTTGCACATCGTAAACTGTGTTGAAAAAGGCCATAAAAATACCCAAAAAAAATACCCAATATTTACAGTATGACCTCAACAATCATTACTAAGGAGCTACATCATTTCAAATTTGTATATTCTCAATTATTCATGAAGTAATAAGATGTGCTTCACAAAATTTACTTCTTGTTTCAACTCTATTCTCACCTGACACGCTGCGCATTGCAAATAGCATTGAAATAAAAGGTTAGTCAAATGTTGCTGTAGAGTTAAAGATCAAAGATCAATCCATACTTCTTGAAAAAGATGGCGAAAGCGAACGCGTAACGATCCTTCAGACAGTCCTTGTGCTTGTCGAACTCGGCGAACATTCTGGAAAAATTACTACTTTTGTTTTTGTTCTTGTATTTCTGGAATCAAGAATAGAGAGGTTCGATTGAACAGAGACTACACCCTAGTTTTCCCATTCTTTTCTCATTCGGTTTCGTTCACAAAGCAGCAGCAGCCTGTCAATTCCAGCTGCTACGCAGAATTCGCAGTCAGCAGAAGATGAGTAAAACTAGAGTGTGCGAATTTCTTGCACTGGCCAATAATTCTACATCTACGCATCTAATCGTAGAGCTTCACTTGATGATTCACTTGAGGCTTTCTTTCGTTTCCAGTTTCGGACGACATCGATTTTCAGATTTCTCACCTCTCAAGATGGGTGATGCCCGAGAAGCGACGGTTCCTGTGCGCCTCCATGATCTTCGCCCACCACCTGATGAAAATTATCGATTTTTTTCCTTTTTCCCGATTTCACAACCCCTTTCCCATCGTTAGACAACCATTCACAAGTCGTTAGGCAATGCCCTTTGAAGGACCCTACCCAGGGAACTAAAATGACATTTGTTTTTCCCCAGATTTCACAACCTCTTTCCCACATTCAGACACCCATTCCATTCCCAAGTCGTAAGGTTATGTCCTTTGAAGGACCCATCCAGGGAACGAAAATGGCATTAGAGGGCTAGCTCGAATGGGGGTTCGAATGTTCGGGCTCTCTAGCTCTGTGACGAGAGAGAGAGAGTATCCAAATTGGAGAGAGACAGACGTAATGAGAGGGCATTAGGGATGCGAGAGAGGGGGCAGGACAAAGTATTGAATTGAAGTATGGAGAGGGCCTCTCTCTCTTTTCGCAATTAGAAACTCTCGGGAGGGAAAGAGGAGCAACTCAGCGAACTTTTAACTGCTTCAGTTACCCTATCTAAACCGGGGTCGAATGCTATCTGGTAGACAACAGAGCGGAGTTCTTCATTGCAAGATACAATCTGAAGTTCAAACAGAAAGGTTTCGTTAAATTTGCAGTGCAACATTGGCGAATTGCAATCTCTTCACTGATAAGTTTTAGAGTTGCTTCAAGTCAATGATTCATCTTTGGCTCTCAATGGAACTCTGTCTTACGCTTTACAACAGTAATAAAAAAAATCAAATAAAATTAATAAATTCTCTCACTTTTGTCGCACTTCTTCAGTAACGAAAGTGGTTAGGTCGTTCCAGCGCTGTGCCAGGGCGGCTTCCGACATTCTGGAAATATCATTGTTTCCTTTGTTTTCGTGGTATCAAAACAACAACAAAAATCCCGGAAGGTGAATCATAAGTGCGAGGAGAAATGAGTTTCACATATATTCAAAAAAATGGAGGAAGAATGAGTGGGGAGTGCACAGGAGGAGGGCTGACGAAAAAACACATCAATGAGTATCGACGGACGCTATCGACGTTCTTCTCCTTGACTCTAACGGGACAGACGTGGGAGGGACAGAAGAAGGCACTCGAGGGTTCCCGTGAGGGGGTGGAGAGGAAAGGACATGAACCCCCTACTCATTATTATATGTGTGTCCCCTTATCGTTCAGAGAAAGTAGGTAGCGTGCAGAACAAAGAGATTCAGAAGGGAGAATAAGAGAAGGACGAGAGAGGAGGCGATTGTAGAGGTCAACGACACTCAGCAACCCCCTCAGAATCAGCAACCCCGAGCAGTAAACACGACAGTCATCGATGAGAAACTGAGCAGTGCACAGAACGAATCGAGACTATTCGTGTAATCTCCATTCCAAGAAGAAACGGAAGAGTAGATGAGAGTAGAGGTCAACGACAGTCAGCAACCCCCGCAGAGAGCAGTAAACACCAACCGCAAGTGCAGAGACTCTTTGGAAAAATAAACGCGTGCTGGTAACGTGACAAGGAGTCAGCAGAGTGGAAGAGAGAGGGAGGGGAGGGAAGGGCGAGAGGGGGAGGAGGGGAGAAATGAGGGAGGAGAAGGAGGGAGAGGCGATCAAGGAGATCCTAGAATTAGAGAGACCAGCCAACGAGAAAATACGAAATACAGCATTATCGTTGAGAGAACCGCGAAGGAAGAGCGGAGGGCGAGAAGGAAAGAAGGAGGGAGAGGTTAGAACTGAATGGCTAACGGGCCAGAATGCGAGATTGAACGGCTCCTTTGAGAGATTGTGGAGGGAGGGGGGGGGGGAAGAGAGGAAGGGAGAGCGAAGGAGGGAGAAGGACGAGAAGAATGAGGGAAAGGCTCCTCTCTGGAGCTAGAGAGAGGCGAAGAGAGGAGAGAAGAGGACCTAGAACTCGACTAAGCATAACGCGACAGACCGTCAGTGACAGTGAGAAAGAACACCTTTTCGAAGAGGTTCAAGGCAAAGCAAGGACAAGTAGAGGAAGAAGAGGGAGACGGGAGGAGAACGAGGGAGGAGAAAGGAGGGAGAGGCTCCGGGCTCCCTCTTCTCCCTCCTCATTTCACTGCCCCCTCCTCCACAACAGAACTCGTCTGACCGTCGGGACTCTCTCCACGTCCCACACTCTCTCGCCTCTTGACTCGACTCGAGTCTCTTCAATTCGCAATGCTGTCTCCCTTCCGCTAGGCCGTCTGCCGTTATATGCCATAACCCCCTCTTCTCTCGTTCTATGGCTCCCCGTTCTCTAAAGCGCATTGAGATGCGAGAGAGCGGGCGCCAAGGAGAGATTGAATGCAGAAACGGGCAAATACACTTGTAAGCCGTTCAGGGGACAAGACAGGGAGGATCGATGATGGGGAAGGGCGGAAAGGGGGAGATGCACGCGCGACACGCACGTCGTGCAGTGATCTACACGCAAGCGGCGTCCCGTAAGATGCACGCACGAGCGCACGCAGTAGCGAAAATGATAAGGGTGCAGATAATTGGGAAAAGACGGCGAGAGAGATGCACGCACGACCACACACAGTCGGTTCTCGGGAAAACAAGGCGGTTTATTGGCAAGAAATGCACACAGTAGTAAACAGCACGTGCTCTGGAAGAGAGGCGGGAAGAGATGGGGTGGATATTCTGGAGAGGGGTGAGTGTGTGAGATTCTGAACTATTCGTTGACACAACCGTTGGTATCAAACACAATAGTAAACAGAAAGAGATTGGGCCACGTGCTGAATGGAAGAGAAGAAGGAAGGTTGGGATGATGGGTTCTCAGAATTTCATGCAAAGAACCAGCCTTGAGTCCTCGTTTGATACAGTCACTCCATCTGTTAAATTTCAAAAGGTTTTTGTATTCGTACACCCTTCCATCCTATTCGTCTTGGAAGGCTCTCATACGCACTCATCCATATACTTTGCTTGGCCCGCTGCCATGGGAAACTGTCATAAAAGTGAAGCAGAAGGCAGATGAGGCGTTTATTCTCCCCTCTCCTTCATTTCCCTCCATTCCCTTCCATTCTCCCCGTCCTCAGATGCCCCGTCCCTAGGTCTTCTTCGACATAACCATTGGAGGAAAGGCTATTGGCAGAATCGTGATGGAGGTTCGCCATTCATCGTTCTATATGATCATTAATGAGTAGAGTTCAAAATACGGGGCGGGTAATTCGGACCCGTCCGGGTAAGAGAGGCGAAAAGGGCGAAATGAAAGTTACCCGGGATAGAGAGAATGAAATGGAGGACTACCCGGGATAGTCGTGTTTTAGATGGTCGAAAATAGCTTTGCAGCGATATTTTCTAGGGAATTGTGGCAACAAGCGCTGGAATTCGTTGATAGAATGGGCGAATTGTGCGATTCAACACCTAGGGCGTGATTTCAAAAGATTTCCCCATTGTTCATATCTAGATCTGGACCTAGAGAAGTCATCTGCCAGTTGAATAATATATACAAACTCACGCACAGAAAAAGTTTGCATAGCACTTCTAGATGCGGTGATTTGTCTTGAACCGTTTAGCTTGCTCTGGATACTATCTTGAATACTTGAAGATGACTTTGTTTTGTACGCCCCTATCTAAACGAAATAGAAGCCGAAATCGATCGAAATCCATCAAAGTAAGCCAAAAAGACAGAGAAACCTTTTCATCGACCACTCCAGAACATCTCGTGAGGTAGAAATGAGGTTTTCTCACGTGCGCGCGCGATTTACATTCTACTATCCCGGGTAACGGAGCGAGAAATACGAGAAATTCATTCCTCTCCCTCCCTCTAATTCTCCACTCTCGGGTCTTCACTATCCCGGGTAGCGTTACATTTCGAACTCTATTAATGAGTATTGCATTTCGGAACTTTCCAGTTATTCGGCCCCCATTACACAGCTCCGTAAAAGTTCTAGGGGCAGCAATGAGAATGATAGGGAGAGAAAAAAGGGCAATTCACAGTGTAGACAATTACACAGACAAACAGGACCTGTATTTCAGCTCTACGATGATATTGTCCCATTCACTGCGGAGAACTTTCGCGCCCTGTGCACTGGTGAGAAGGGAGTCGGCCAGTGCAACAAGCCCCTCCACTACCTCGGCTCGACGATCCACCGCGTGATCCCCAACTTCATGCTGCAGGCAAGCCTCACTCCGCACTAGAGTTCGAAATACGGGTCGACGTCTCTTCATTTCACACACTCTCTCGTCTGTCTGACCGGTGAGAGAGAGTGTGAAATGAGGAGATGGCGATTTTCAAACTCTACTCCGCATTCATTAATTCACCATTCCCACACCCAGTCCTTGTCTTTCCCTGGTTTGCGCCTCTCATTGAATGAAATTCTCCAGTTATTACTAGGGTTTACAATTCAAAGGAATTTTTCCTTGCACAAGGGTTGTATAATTGGAAATGCCAATCAAGGAACTTCAAGGATCCTTGAATTGTCAACCCTAGTTATTTCCCATTGCAGGGAGGAGACTTCACTCGCGGCGACGGAAGAGGCAACGAGTCTATCTACGGAGAGAGGTTCGCCGACGAGAACTTCAAGGAGCGACACACCGCACCCGGAATCCTCTCAATGGCAAATGCCGGCCCCAACACGAACGGCTCTCAGTTCTTCATAACAACCCGCAAGACAGAGTGGCTCGATGGAAAGAACGTCGTGTTCGGTCGAGTCATCGAGGGTCTCGAGATAGTATCCAAGATCGAGTGCTACGGTAGCCAGTCGGGCATGCCCAGTGATGTAATCGTAATAGCCGATTGCGGACAGATTGCTTGAGCAGCTAGCAGAGACTATTGTGTATCGTTCCATGTAATCATAATAAGTAATGAAGGGTTTTATTGTAAGTCTATTCTTCGCGCAATGTGCAGTGGCATTAGCAAGAGCCGTCTGAATAGACAGATCGATGGGCGCTCGCAGCAGTTATACTGATGACCGAGAAGTTAGTAGCTTCATGCACCGCAACCGATTGTTCGAACGAGTGAAGTCAATTAGCAATGTTGGCTGCACTTTTTCGAACACCTAGTTGGATATTTATCGAATGCTACGATAACTATGAGTGGTTACAATGTGTGCATGTATGAACAACACGAGGGCAGAAGGACATGTACAGTCAGTGACAAAAGTCATGGAACACTTTTTCATTCGCCTGTAACATTCGAACCAGATAAGATATCGACTCAAATGTTTTTTTATCGGACAGATAATCTATTAAAGAGTAGGAAGGATGGATTGGTGGGTTTTCCAGGAACTTCATGCAAGAAAAAAATAGAGAGATTGAGTGAGTGGGACAACTGTATGGTCAGGTGGGTATGGAACGGAAGAATCAACCTGGTTTCATATCAAAGAACATCAAGCATTCAACACCATTTATGAACTGAGAAACAACGAATCGGTTTGACTAATCATGGAAAAGTTACAATCGAAGTGGAAATATTGACTGCGCTAGGTCTCTCTACTGATCCAGTTCCTCTTCTTCGTAATACCGAATCCGTTCCAGGATCATTGCCTTCAGTTCGAGCGAGTAGAAGGGATACGACGCAGATCGAACAATATCTCTTGCATGATGAAGAGATATGATATCGTTCCTTAGGCGATACATCTGAAACATGTTGTTTGAACTTAGGGAATGAGAGAGAATACCGTCCTACACCCACCCTCTACAACGCATTTCTATGTAGCTTACGATCTCGTCGCGCCTCGGGCGTAGATAAATTATAATTATAATTATTATTATTATTTCCCCAGTTTCGAAATTCGGTAACTCTAAGCACACCGCTCACCCTCGTGGCTAATAGGTTATGCTGTTCTGTCAGTTGTAATATAACATGAGTCTTCAGTTCGGAATCCTTGATCAAATGATGCTCCACTCGATCGAGAAGGCCCTATAATAAGTAGATCATTGATGCGTCCTTTTCAGTATACTTGCCATCAGCTTGAGTTTTGCAGCCGTCTTCAGAATTGACTCCACAGATTCATCTGCAAGTTTAATTTGTCGATACCAAATCTGTTGAACTAAGCAGTGTAAAAAAACGAGAACGCTGACCAGCGACCGCCAGATGGACATTGTAGATCATTTCGAGGACGAGGAGAAAACCCTTGAAAATCAGAGATTGTCAAAATAGATGTTTGAAATTTTACTAACGTCCGAGCTAACATCACCAATGATGAATTCATTTTCTTGAGATGTTACATCGTCGTAGAAAAGCGATTCTAAGTAAGATGACGCATTTGCCAGAATCTAAATTGATTGCATAGTGAACTCAAGCCATTTCAATTTCTTCACCTGCTTATTTGCATGGAATCTTCTGCCATCAACGATCAAAACCACGTTGGATTTGCTGGACGGAGAGTTGAAGTTTGTTTCAGGCATCGATTTGAACCTCAATTATTTTTTCATTTTTGTTTATTAACATCAACTTCAATGGAACGCACCTTTCCATTATTTCGTTTTCTTCAATCCAACTGCGTTCATCGACGAGGGCATCCCGAAGTGCCTGCCGTAGTTGTTCGGAGTAGTGCACGTAAGAGGGCGAATTGGGCAGGTCATCCTCCAGTGGTGAAGAGTATCGTAGAAGCAGTGTCTGAAAGTGGCGTCAATAATTCAAATAGGCAATCAATGTGATTAATCTTTGCACGTACCTGCAAATCACGCATATTATATCGCTCAGACAAGAGTAACTGGCGATGGAACGGGACCTCAGAACGACCCATCAACCAACTCTCAGCAGAAATGAGCACAGTCTGCAACAATATTTAAATGTGGCGGACGAGTTTGGGCTTTGTGATCACCGGAATAGTGAAGCGATCGGCAATCCGAAGAACGCTTTCAACGTTTTTGTCTGAGTTTGAAAGATATATGCAATAAAACAATCAAAATATTGTGCTCACCATGCACCTTTCCAGTGCCGTAGATCAGTTGAAGAACAGGAAGAAATTCCTGAATTCGAATATGAATATTGACTGATACATCAATAGGTAATTAGAGCAAAAGCAAAATGACGAGGATAGATAGAGGGAGGATAAAGATGGAAAAGCTGCTAGAGGGAGAGTAAAGTGGGATGTTTTCTAGAGATCTTTCCTGTTTCCCAGAAAGGCGAATCACAAAGCTCGCCTCGAAAGGAACATCGTCAATGGCCATCTCATCGCTCTGAAGCTGAGACTCATGGAAGTTCTTTCCGAAGAGAAGGATATCGAAGTAGGGTGAGGCGTGGGCGAGAATCTGACAATGCTATCTTTAACGAGCCGTATCTCGATCTGATCTTTCACTGACCTGCTTGCTAACATGTAGGCATTTCCCATCCACAATCAACACCAAATCGGAATATTTGGAAGGAGTGAAGAAGACAATTTGACGCCTCTTTCGGAATCTGAACAAAATATAGTAATAAAACTTTGCAAAATCAAATCTGTTTTTTTAAAATCTGATTTCCTATGAAAATGTTGAAAAGAAAACACCTCTTCATATCGCCTTTGACAGTGATTTTCACTTCAATCATGATCATCCCATCAACTATGAATCTCTGAAATAAGTTTACTCAATTTGCGAAACATAGATTAATTACTCCAGACCTCATTTCCAATTATTGGATGCCGATCATCTCGTGTGAGAAACGGGGAACGATTGATATGATTTGACCCGAACGTATCTTGGAACGTCTACAAAATATTTATTGGGGAAAAAGCTCAATTTGAGTAGGTCACCTCGCGAATCGAGAGAGCATCATTAGCAGGACATAGCAACTTCGCTTCTCCCTTCAGCCCACACTCCCATACTTCCATTTTCATCAGACGGTCGTTGCAACGCAGCATCACATTCAGATCATGCGGGTAGTTCTGGGAAACCTTGAGAAAGCTGAAATTGATTTAATCGAACGTGTTCTTTTTGATAAAGTAGTCATCGAGTTTTGTAATGAATCAAATAACCCACAATGGGATTCCATTGATTATCTTGCATGGAGAAGTTACTTCGATCACATAATTCACACGTCGCACATTCATTCGAATGACATTCTCGGCGCCAACTAAAACAGGAGAATCGGAGACGTTCGCTTGAAACGTGATACTGAAAATGATAATAAGGGAAGAAAATTACTTCCTCACCTTCCATTCCGTCACTTGTTCCTTCATTCGCCATCACACACAACGAAAGTGTAACCTGAATCGCACAAAGCATTTGACCAATCGATAAAAAAGTATAAAAGAAAACGAGATCGTGGATGAGAAATGCGAGAGCTGGTGCATGAATAAGAGTGAAAATGAAAGACAGAGACTCAGTTTCGCAATTTGTTTGGAATCGTTGTAAAAAAAGAAGACAGTAGCTCGTTCGTTACTCTGGAATGGACATGACAAGAGGAAGAAAGAGCGCGCGTGGTCATTGATGAATCAGTACGGTCGTTAGTTGGGAGAAAGGAGAGAAGAGAGATGGGTGCGAATGGGTCGAGAAGAAAGAGAGAGGGGAGCGATGAATGAAGAGAGAGAAGAAGTTGTGTATGGAGGACTGTCTCTGCTGTAATCTAGAGAGAGTGTCAGAACTTGAAAGAGAAGAGAAAGGACGACAGGGCAAGCGCATGATGAAACTGCACAGAGATGAGCGACTGAGGAATCGCAGGGATTGATGATCATCGCAGAGTGACCATTTGACTGCCTGTGGAAGGTTTTGATCTCTAACGATGTGTAAGCTGTATGAAAACACAGTTTGCGAATCCTTCTCCCATTCTGGTATATGCGAGAATAGTAATTCTGCTCAAATTGACAGCCGTTGTTGCGAATTAGCGCGAATGAGAGTTGAGATTTCCAATATGGAAGGTGCATGGGTTCGCGGGGTGAGGGCGGGGGCGCATACTTGCAGTGGATACTTACCTTCATCTTAACAACGAATCCCAAACTCCATCAATATCATGCTCGTTTTTCGAGTCTGAAATTATAACTGAACGTCCTCGTTTGGTTACTTTCACTTTTTTCAATCCATTGTAATAATTGCAGATGCATTCATGCACCCTTCCTCCCAATTCCTCTTGGAAGGGATTCATACGCACTCATCCATATACTTTGCTTGGCCCGCTGCCATGGGAAACTGTCATAAAAATGAGGCAAAGAGCAGATGAGGCGTTTCATCTCTCCCCCTCTTCTCCATTTCTTTCCATTTCCTTCCATTCTTCTCTAAGATGCCTCGTCCCCAGGTCTACCTCGACATCTCCATTGGAGGCAAGACCGCTGGCCGTATCGTGATCGAGGTTCGCCATTCTTTCCTTTGTTCTACATCTAGAGACCACAAGCTCCGCCCACTTTGGGGGTAGAGGCATGGGAGAAAACCTGGCGGGCGAGAGAGTGTGTGAAATGGAGAGACAAACTTTCGAAACTGTATTTCAGCTCTACGATGATGTGGCCCCGTACACGGCCGAAAACTTTCGTGCCCTGTGCACTGGTGAGAAGGGAGTCGGCCAGAACAACAAGCCCCTCCACTACCTGGGCTCGTCCATTCACCGCATTATGCCGAAGTTTGTTATCCAGGTATGCATATTTTGCTGATTAGAAAGATTTTAGAGCCATTAATTGACTTCATCTTCATTTCATTGCTTAATTTTAGGGAGGTGACTTCATTCACGCTAACGGAACCGGAGGAGAGTCGATCTACGGAGAGAAGTTCGCCGACGAGAACTTCAAGATGCTGCACACCGGTCCCGGTGTCGTCTCCATGGTGAGTTAGAGCAAAAACCAGGCTACAGGTGGAAGAAATAGTGAAAAAAAAGAAATAGTAAGAGACAAGAGGGTGTGTCATGATCAAAAGTTGAAAAGTCTCTATGTTCTTTTGGTCGAAGGATAAAATAGAAACGGAAATGTTTACGTGTTGTGGGCTCTATTATTCGAGCAATGCAATTTTCGGGATAATTGTGATTGCAGGCCAACGCCGGTCCCAACACCAACGGTTCCCAGTTCTTCATAACCACAGCACCTACTCCGTGGCTGGACGGCATGAACGTCGTGTTCGGCCGTGTAGTTGAGGGACTCGATGTCGTGATGACCATGGACACCAATGGGACGGAGACCGGCAAACCTAAGCAGCAGGTCGTCATCTCTGACTGCGGACAGCTTGTTTGAGCGACCAGCAGTAGAGTTCGAAACACGGCTACTCGTCTCCTCATTTCACACACTCTCTCTTCACCGGTGAGAGAGTGTGTGAAATGAAGAGACGCGACCCGTATTTCGAACTCTATCTAGCAGAGATCCGCATACCATTGTTTATTTGCACACTTAAGATAAACATGAAAGAAAATGCAATACGACAACTACTGATTACGAAATGCTCGATAATCATAGTTCTGATGAAATTGACAGCCGTTGTTGAGATGCATTTGAATAACCTGCTCGAGTCGGTGTTTCTGCAAGAGAAGTAAGATGAAGAAGGTAGAGACTTTCGATGCTAAAGAACTTGTCTTCTGCAGGATCCCAAAACCAATGTTTCATACAAGAAACAAAATGGAGATCAAAGACCATTTGCAGTACCTGCATTCTGAGGTTGTTCAATGCACGGTCCAACTGCTCACTTCGCCTCTCCTCCTCGCTCAGTTCCTGTTGTAGTTGGGCAATATGGTCAAGCTTCTTCTTGCGACATCTGCGGAGTTCAAGATCGGAAATTAGCCTAGCAGGCCAAAATTGTGATGCCCCTAACTTTCTGTTGTGAATTGAACGAGAAACAGAATCGTAAAACAGAGAGAACAGACCTTTCAGCAGCTTGCCGATTCTTGAGCCTCCTCAACTCTATCTTTGCCTCTTCGTCAGTCAACGAGGCACTGCAAAGTTTAAAGATGAATGAATAGAAGATTCTGCATTCGGAATGTATGGGTTAACAAAAACCTTTGGTTGTAGTTAGCAGAGGCGTGCATGGCCATTGCAGACATAGGAAAGTCGAGTAATGGACGAGTGAGAGATGTGAATGAAGAGGGTGAAATATTTCGAAAGGTGGGAGGATGGCAGGATCGACGGGTGTATTTGCTTGTTGGAGAACTAGGGTTTATTTCGAAAACGTGAGGGTAGAAGATAAGGATTATGATCATGACGACGAAGATGTTAGTAATTCCAAGCGAGACAACCTAGGTTTAACAGTGAAGTCCAATTCTCCATGCTGGATGTATTTCCCATCACTTAGTTGAAATTTTATCGAATTCTACTCTAACTGTCAGTAAATACAACATGTACATGTATCAACAACAAGGGAATGTCTTTTTCGAAAATCGCCTCACTGGCGAAGCGAATTTGCTATCTTCCTCCGTTCTGACGCGATTGCTCGAGCTTCCGAAGGCATAACCGAAGAATCTGCAAAAAGCGAAAAAATAAAATTGAAATGTGTCTACTCATTCAACCAACTATTGCCGGTAGTCTTCCGATCTCATTACGTAGAACTTATGAAGCGTATCACATTTTTTTTTCAAGTTTCAGCCTCAATATGCCGTTTTACTAACCTGCCCTTCCAACTTCTTGCTGATTCGTGCTGATCGCTCTCTCGACGCTTGCAGTTCTTTCATCAGTTCGTCGATCAATTTTGATTTCTGTTGACAGCACTCCTCCTGAAGAAAATTACTAACATTTTTGGTGACTAATCTATTACTAATCTGGATAGATTCATCAGCGATAAGAGGCTGATTACTAAGCATCTGCACCCTCTTTCCTATCACTTGAAGAAGGACAAAGAAAGCAATTCGATCAGATTATGATCGAACAATAAGGATGACTGGGCAAGAATTAAATCTCCTAATTATTCGAACTCTCTCTCGATTAGGATATGAAAACGATATCTGAGCTACAATATGATCAACGAACTAACCAATGACAGTTCATCCATGAGTTCGTAGATTCGAGCGAGCTGTCCGTGTCTGTAGAGGGAAACTATAAATCGGATTTAATGCTATAAAATAGGCTAGTTCTTATGAAAAGTTCTCCCAGTGGTACTTTTCTGATCAAAAGAAGGATAGAGCACAGAATTTCCATATCGTTGTATGATGACATTGAGAAGACTACTGATACCTTTGCTCGGAGCTTGCATCAGACGAGGCAGTGCTTGTTGATGATCGTGTGGTGGATGATCGGGCACTCATCGCAGGTTTACGTGGCTGGAACAGAGGTTTCTGTTTAGATATTTGGAAAAGGCCAAAAATCGAAGAGTGCGGGGGAGGCTGGATTCATGGCGATTATATCTCGAATGACGGCAGGAAACGCACTGATAAGAACAGTAAGAAGGCTAATCTGGTAATGAAGGGGACCGGAAGCATCCAAACAAACAATCGAACAGAGACAGAGATGAATGATTAATCGATCGGATTCGTTTGTATTATCAAAGCGGCCAGATTCCTTCTTATGCTACTATCAGGAGAGGAATTATCACGAGCTTTCGATCAATGCCTGTTTTGATCGAGAGCACAAGTCACGGAAGTGTAGAAGAGAACAAAAGGCTGAGCATTTGATTTCTTGATGCGAGATAGCCGGGGTCTCAGAGTTCGAAATGCATCTCGCCGCTTCTTCTTTCCCTGCGCTCTCTAGAACATTCGATGACGTAGTTAGATTGTGCAGAATAAGGAGACAAGATTATCCACATTTTGAGCTCTTCTGTACATAATCTGTGATTACTCATCTGAACCTTGCAAGTTATCAACTCTGACGCAACTGTGGCTCTGATGCGATAAAAGAGTAGCAAGAGTTCAATGAAACCAGCGACAATCACTCAAGGGACAACTTATCCATGCAATATGCAATGATCACAAGCGTCTACACCATCTCTCTCCCTCCCTCTCGCTCCGCCGCGGGTGCATTACCCGGCGTGTCTAGCACGCGCGTTCCGTTCTTCCCCTCACTTACACTATTCTCATCGGTTCTAAGGCGACTGGTCACTATTTCGAAAGAGATATCGGCCTAGGAACCAGGTATTCTGTCGCCGTGTCAGGGCCATGCGACCGACGGGTCGCACCCCCGGGACACGGGGAACAGTTTTGATCCAGCAGGAAACTGCGCCTAATTCGGAGCTTTGGAGTGCCAAACACTTCTTCTTTGTGGGTTCATATTCAATCAAGTGTAATTTTAGCAAACGTTGTGAAGAAAGACGCGGAAAAAGGATCAAAATGTTTTACAACTTACACTCGTCATTTTCTACGCTTCAGCTACAACTTTGCAGCAATGCAAGAGCAGCAAGTGTTCATTGGAAAAAAACTATGCTCACTCAAAGCACTGGAGTTCAAATTAGTGGTAATCTTCTCCTCAATTCTCTCCGGTCAGACAGACGAGAGAGTGTACAAAATGAAGAGACGATTACCCGTATTTCAAACTCTACAAGGTACCACGTATCCGAGCAATATGAAACGATCACAAGCGTCTATCGCACTGCACCATCTCTCTCCCTCCCTCTCGCTCCGTCGCGGGTGCATTACCCGGTGTGTCTAGCACGCGCGTTCCGTTCTTCCCCTCTCTCGAACTATTCTCATCGGTTCTAAGGCGACTGGTCACTATTTCGAAAGAGATAGCGGCCTAGGAACCAGGTATTCTGTCGCCGTGTCAGGGCCATGCGACCGACGGGTCGCACCCCCCGGGACACGGGGAACAGTTTTGATCCAGCAGGAAACTGCGCCTTGTTCCGAGCTTTTAGAGCATGGATTTTGTTGGCTGTTTCTCTCATTCGATTCGATCGATTGTTCATTCGATCGTCAGGCAAAGCCAAATAAAAAAGAGGTAATCCACATGGGAAATCAATCGAAAACAGTGCGGATTATTTCTCAGAAGAAAGCGAAGCGTGAAAGTTAAAATATAGACGCGTCTTTTGCATAGTTCAACTTATTCATGAGCACGCCAAATAAGCGTCCCTCTTCTTGTAATCTCAATGACTTTTATCTTCTATTCTATACTTTCGATTCGATTCGAAGGTGCAAACACCTCCCATGGTCACAGCTCTCCCCCTTCCACTTCCCTCCCCTTCCTCGTTTGATATTCCCTTTATTTCTATCGCGCAAGTTCTAACTGCCATTTCTCAACTAGTGCCCAAAGTTAATGGTTCACCCGACCGAATTCCTAATTTGGTCTATACCAAGTGCAAGTTCTCTATTGCAACGCCCCTTACCATCATTTTTAATATCTCTCTTACCTCAGGCGTCT
>LS504550.1:120741-155063 GCA_900490845.1 Pristionchus japonicus | reverse complement strand
ATTGTCAATTATCGATCGCCTAATGCCTAATCTACCGTACCTCTACCGTAATCCCTTCATCCCTCTCTCAGCGTTCTCGCGTGCCCATCTTCAGCAGTGTCTTCCCCGCTCCGTACATTGGTTGCATGGTGCAGAGCTTCGCAATGGTCGCCGTGAGTCACCATTATCGATCTATTGATTGAGGATACGGTAGTTCACCTGCACTAACCACCCTCATCTCAGCTCTCAACGTACGTGACCTCTCTCCGTCTCTCGCTCTTCTCCGATTCGTGGTTCTCCTTTGCGTGGATGGTGTTCGCAGGTGAAGAGACTGGGTAGTGAACAGATGATGAAACGCGCTTCCGCCAGGTCCTCCTCTGGGTGTGTTCACTCTCGTCTGCCATCTCATCTACTGGACGAGTGAGAAGGTGAGACGAATGTCGAATTGTCCTTGTCTCAATTGGCGGCACAATATTTATTGCAATATATGACGATCATTTGAGTTGGTATCTCTAGAGTAGGAGAAACAGTGCCTCGGATGTTCTACACAGCGATGAAAAACACTTGCAGCCTTTCAGATCTTCGGTCCTGGTCCTCACAACACGACATACGTCGTCCGCGCTGCCATTTTCGCTTGGGGAGCCGCCTTTGTCGCACATCAACTCGGATTCTACCAGTCGGTTCCCAAGTGGAAAGTCTGGTGAAGGATACGGTAGATTACGATAGTGTATATTGATTGTGATCAGAGCATTGTATACGTGTATTTAGAAGATATTGATCTCATCGTTTTATCGATTTTTCACAATTGTATCTTTCAATTTTACATACGAGTTTTCGCCTATTTTGCTCGAGTCTGTAAAGTTGTAATACGTTTTTGTAAAGTACTAGGGGTATCAGAAACTCTCGCTGTGTCATGTTGGATTAAAACGCTTTTAAAGAACATTCATAACGATGATTTTGAGTGGTTTGTGTTGTGTGTTCTATGTCGTTGTTCATTCGACGGAGAGAACTGTACCTGACCTCAATCCCTGAATCGGGGGACGGATTGTTTATTTTTTCACAGGCGACACGCGATGCACGACGTCAGAAGGGCGCAGAATCGGCTCGATGGTACGGTATCCTGTTCATTAGTAGATTTTGAAACGTTGTTTACAATATGGTTAGTGATTCGGAATTTGACCGTGAACACATGTTCATTCCAGCGGGAGGGCGGCCTGGAGGTGGGATGCAGCCACAAGTAAGAGTGAGAGGATGGTGTGAAACGATTGGAGAGTGGATTGGAGAGAAGATTGGAGTGGGATGCAACTATGTGAAGGAATGGACTGTGCAGGGATTCAAGAGTGTGACTGGGTAAGGAATTGATCCACTCTGCATCCGACTTGGCTCAAGTGAAAGGGGTAAATCGATATCTGATACCGTAATCCTCTTTCAGATGGCTGTTCAGCATGCATGGCATGGGCGTTCTCTGCTTCGTGTTCGCACTGTTCGGAACGTAAGTATCGATTAGTAGCTTAGCAAGCATACTGTATTGAGTGAATACGGTAATCGAGGATATCGAATGATTGCAGCCTCTTCCATACGTTTGATTCGATACTGGTGGAAAACGGAACGACGTTCTACCTCTACACGCCTTTCCACTGTCAGTCTGACTACTCATCTCGATTATGCGCATCTGTGTTTCGATGGTGGCAGATGGTTTGGAAAGCGTTTAGAGTAAACTGATGATCGTGTAAAACAATTGATGATTTGCGTTACACTATTCGGTGATTATGCAGATTTTCTACGGTTGTTTAGCATTTCTCTGGCCGCAGTGGATTTGAACTCTCTCTTTCTCTCTCGCAGGCCCATTGATCATCTGCGTCGTCACTTTCATCTTCGCCATGAAGACTCAACAGGAGCCCATCGTCCCACAAACCCTCATCCTTATCGGCTTCACTGGTGCGTCGCACGTCAAAGGGGTCTAGCTTACCCCTCAATTTGAATGCGGAAATCGACAGAGGAAGAGACCCAGCGAGACTAAATTGCAGCATCTTGACAAGAGTGCTAGTTTCAGGAGTCATAGCAGGCACATTGATCGAGGAACAGATGGATACGGTGAAGCACGCGAAACTGACGAATGACGTGAGTGTGGAGTACGGTAGTATCGACTGATTATCGATTTAATCTAATGATAAATCATCTTCACGAACTGTTAAAAATGAAATGCGTAATTGTGTTGTTTGCTGCGTTTTTATTTCAATAATTGAACACCATTGGTCTGTATTTTATTTCCAACAACCGGTGTTATTGCCGATCGACTAGGTACAGTACCTTCAATTTCCTCTCAGGACTTCACCTTCGGTATTGGCTTCGCTTGCGCCTTTTTCTCCCTCGGTATCTACGTGCTGGATTATAAATGGACGGAGTCGATCAGGGGTGAGTACGGTAGGAGGAACACGAGGAGTACTGTACTGGTGCGGCAGTGAAAGAAGATGGATTATTGATCGAAGTCAGGTTACGGTGAGTGCCGGGTCTAATAAACCTCACTTCAGGTGTGCTCATGCGTGCCATTCTCATGGCCATCGTCTGGTTCTTCGTTCTCTAGTAAGCATTGTGTTTCGAATGATCTGCTTGATTCTCGGACCCACGCCAATGAAACCCTTCAATTCAGCAAACTCTTCCCTCCTCTGGCCTCTCTTCCTATCCAATTGGGTCTCTACCTCTCATTCACTCTCGCAGTTGGAATCATCGAATACTGTGTGAATACGGCGGTGAGTCTCAAAATTATTCAAGAGAGCTTCAATTTTTTAGTCACTATCGTATCCCTACCGTAATCTTCCTCCATCTCAGCGTTCTCTCGTTCCCTACGGGTACCTTCCTAATCCTTACATCGGATATTTGGTGCAGGGCTTCGCAATGATTGCTGTGAGTGAACTGATATTTGTGAGATATGTCAGATATATTCTGAGTCATTAGAGCAATCGTTGAACCTTTCAGCTCTCGACGTACTACACGTCTCTCCGTCTGTCCGACTTCTCCGAATCGTGGATCTCGTGCGATTGGATGGTCAAAGCAGGTAAGATTTGCAGTTAGTGTGCAACACAGATCTCACTTTCGTGTTGAAGCTTTCCTTGGATCAGCTAGAGAACTTATGAAAGCCGCGATTTGACGTGCAAACTGCTCAGTGAAACGTAATCTCATCAGGTCCTATTATCTGCGGTTACGTCCTTGGTTTCCATTTCTTCTACTGGATCTGCGAGAAGGTGAGGAGGGAGAAAAGATGACTCAAATATGCAAATGAGTAATTGAATTAATACCGCTAATTCAGATCTGCGGTCCCGGCATGCGCGTTGGCTTCTTCGCTTTGAGTGCATTGGTCGTCGTTATTGGAGTCGTATTTGCCGCCCTTCAATTCGGATTCAACGACCCGTTTCTCAAGTGGAAATTCTGAAGGATACGGTTGATTACGGTTGTATACACTTGTTCATTGATTGTGTTCATATAACATCTTATCTTGTATCTATACGGTATCCTCGTTTTATACCATTGTATCTTTCGCTTTCACATACGAGTTTCTCGCATATTTTGTCTCAGGTTGTAATACGTTGTTCTAAGTACTAGGGTATGATCGAAAATAGTTTGTGTATTTTTGGAAATGAAGTGAAGGTTGTAGTGACGAATATGGAGAGGTTCTGTGTTGTGTGTTCCATGTCGTTGTTCGATCGACGGAGAGTACTGTATCTGACCTCAGTCCCTGAATCAGGGACGAATTAATGAATTTTCGCAGGCGGCACACGATGGCGCCGAACGTCCTCAGAGAACGGGCTCGAGGCGACGGTATGGTATTATGTTCATTAGTTGGTTTTTAAAATTCAGTGAATCAGAATGTGGTCGTGAATAATTAATATACAAATCTTCATTCCAGCAGGAGTGAAGCCGGGAGTTGTGGTTCATGTGCCACCAAGAGTGAGAGGATGGGGTGAATTGATTCGAGAGTGGATTGGAGAGGGATGCAACTTGACTGTTCAGGGATTCTGGAGTGTGCCTGGGTAAGGAATTAGTCCACTCTTGACCCAAGTGAAAAGAAAAATCGATAAATGAAAGTTACCATACTCCTCCTTCAGATGGCTGTTCAGCATTCGATTGGTGGGCGTATTCTTCTTCATGTGCGCACTGATCTGCGCGTAAGTTTTCGATTGGTAGCTTACTGTATCGATTGAGTACGGTAATCGGTACGAAATCGATTGATTACAGCGGCTCCCATCAGGCCGAGTGGCTGTACCTGGACGCCCCGCCCATTCTATTCTGTCAGTTTTTCCCGCTTCAACCACATGTTGGGGGGTAGGAATGAGAATGGGAGGGAGAGCATACTCTGTGGGTGGGGCCAAAGACACGAAAATGCCATAAATGATCTTTGATGACAATTCAAATAAATCCCCTGGTCAGATCCCTTTCTCGCCTTCTGCGTCGTTTTCGCCGTTGGTGGTGTCCTATGGTCCTTCGGTCAGAAGATCGACTGGTTTAAACCCACTGCTTCCGTTGCCGTCATTGTCGCTCTCTGTGGTACGTATCGATTGAGCAGAACCACGTTTCAGCATTCTCGTATGAGAACGGTTTGATTGCAATTGTATACTGACTTTGTGTGCAACATCTGCAAAAATTATCGTTCATTGCACGAGAGTGTTTACTCACTAGTGAGAGTGTGCATTTTTGTTCTGTCTACTGCTCATATGGCAATGTTGAAACTCAATTACACACGCCCCCAAATGGCAATCACATCTCTGAGCTACTCAGACTGTGTAGTGACTGGGTGTCTATGGTCTTGACTGTATCGACGTGCATTAAAAGAGTAGTAGTCTATCAGCACTCTCAATCTTCTGTTCAGGAAGCTACGCAGGCCTGATCATCAAAGGCCAGTTGATGAAGGCGCACCCCATGAATATAACGGAGAATGTGAGTGGAGTACGGTATGGCTGGTTCAGTATCTAATAGCTACAGTAACCTTATCTTTTCCGTTCAGGACCTCATGTACATGGGCATTGCTTGCGCCGTCCTCTCCTACTGTGTGTACATTGTGGATTATGGATGGGCGTTGTCTATGAAGGGTGAGAGTTTACTGTAGTACCATTGAGGCCGAATCAGAATGATGAAATGAATCAATAAACATTCCCAAGGTGTGCTCACGCGTGCCATTCTCGTTGGGACTCTCGCCTGGAGCGCAGTTCTCTAGTAAGTGTTGAGTTTCAATGCATTTTGCTATGTTTCAGATTGTACGCGCCTACAATAACGCTTGACTCATTTACATCTCTTATTTCCAGTTTCTTCCCTCTCCCTTCTCTTCCTACCCAATTGAGTCTCTTCGTCTCCTTCACTCTCCCTGTCGGAGTCCTCGAATACTATGTGACGGAGAATGTGAGTGGGACTGGAATTCCTCTACCGTACACCTACCGTTATCCTCCTTCTCAGCGCGCTTGGCTACCGTTCATCGGTGGCTTGCCTGCTGCGTACATCGGATGCATGGTGCACAGCTTGGGAATGCTCGTCGTGAGTTCATTCTGATACGTCACCGATGGCGGTTTGAACGACGACATTGGCAGCTCTCAACGTACATGACCTCTCTCCTCCTCTCGTTGGACTCTCACCCGTTGTACTCACCCGCATGGCTCGTATTCGCAGGTGAGGGAAAGATATCGCCATGATATGTTTGAGTTCAATATGAAATAGAACGCTCTCTTTCGCAGTGCAAATATATGATAAAATGACAAGTAATTCATGAAGTGTATTGGCTGCGTAGTGAAAATAATGTGACCAGGTCCTCCTCTCTGTTTCTTCACTCTCTTCTGCCATCTCTTCTACTGGATCGGTGAGAAGGTGAGGAGGGACGGATTGAGTAGGACGATTTGCGCCAAGTCTTCTTTGGTTGTTGTCTCCAGAGTGACGATAATTGCTTCAGATTGGTAACCCACATTTAGGGGAAACGTGGGATTTCATCCGCCTCTTCTTCATTACGTTGCAAGCTAATGTTGTGTCATTGTTAAATACTATAATCTAGCCTTGATTATTTCACATAGCTTCTCTCCTCTTCCAGATGTACGGCCCTGGTCCTCACAACAAGAAATTCGTCATTGGTGTGAAGATTTGCGCTTGCACAGCCGCTTTTGTCGTCTTTCAATTCGGAATCTATGAGGCGATTCCCAAGTGGAAGTTCTGGTGAAGGATACGGTAGACTACGGTAGTGTAAATTGTTTATTGATTGTATGGGTGTATCTAGATTGTATTGATCTCCTCGTTTTATACCATTGTATCTTTCTGTTCTGATTACGAGTTTTCCGCATATATTGCCCGAGTTTGTAAAGTTGTAATACGTTGTGTGAAGTACTAGGGTATGATCGAAAATAGTTTGTGTATTTTTGGAAATGAAGTGAAGGTGCAGTGACGAATATGGAGAGATTCTGTGTTGTGTGTTCCATGTCGTTGTTCGATCGACGGAGAGTACTGTATCTGACATAGGTCCCTGAATCTACCATGCTTATCGATTTTCAGACGGCACGCGATGCACAACGTCATAAGAGCGCGGAATCGAGGTACGATATACTGTTCATTAATCGATTTTATAATTTTGTTTACAACATGGTTAGTGATTCGGAAGGTGACCGTGAACAATAAATATACAATTCCAGCGGGAGGGCAGCCGGGAGGTGTGAGGCAGGTGCCACCAAGAGTGAGAGGATGGAGTGAATTGATTCGAGAGTGGATTGGAGAGAAGATTGGAGATGTATGCAACTTGACTGTTCAGGCATTCAAGAGTGTGGCTGGGTAAGGAATTAGTCCACTCTACATCTCACTTGACCCAAGTGAGATCGATAAATGAAGTTATCGTACTCCTCATCTAGATGGCTGTCGAGCATTCGATCGTTGGGCGTAATCGGCTTCATGTTCGGACTGCTCGGAACGTAAGTTATCGAGTTATCGTAAGTTATTGGTTCCGATTTTGACCTAGTACGGTAATCAGGAATATCGATTGATTGCAGCCTCTTCCATACGTTCGATTCGCAGACGCTGATCGTCCCGCCATTGTTATCACAGTATCGCTTCCACTGTTCGTTCTGTTCACAATGGAATTTCTCATTCTGACAAAAGAAACGCATTAGTGCATTTTCTAAATGCATTTTCTAGCGTAGTTGTGGCTTATGAGATAGTGTTTCAAGTGTCGTAGAAGTTGAGTGATGGCAATTCTAATTGATTCTCTCACAGGTCCCATGATCGCCTTCTTCGTCACTATCATCCCTTGTTCTCTTCTACGCTGCGCCGGTCAGGAGAATGAACAGACTGAATTCATTCCGTTCGTCGCCCTCATGGTCTCCATCTGTGGTGCGTATCGAATGAGCATGTCCGGCAATCGGGGTGTCATCAGCGAAAGGGGAACAGTTTCTCTGCTGCTGGCTCTCCCTACGTTGATGATGTCACGTTTGTCGGGCATTCGATTTGAGGTGCATGCATACTGCCACAGGTTTCATCATTCTAATATCAGCAGTGAAACGATTTGATTAGGTGGTACTGACTATGTTAACAGTGTGTGTTCAGTGCTCCACTCTCGAGAAAGCAAATCCTTGGTCAGTCTACTGCTCATATCGCTATACTGAAACTTAAATGTTGAAACGACATTCGCCCCAAATGACTTTGAGCTACTCAGATTGAGTGTCGATGGGTGACAATGGACTTATCGGCATGCAATGTTTGTGAAAAGAATAGTAGTCGATCAGCAGTCTCAACCTACCGTAACTTCCCAGCTCCCGTTCAGGAACCTTAGCAGGCCAGATCATCGAAGACCAGATGAAGAAAGTGGACCCCACGACTCTGACGAATGAAGTGAGTGGAGAACGTTAGTCTCCATTCAGAATCGATTGGCTACACTAACCTTATCTTTTCCGTTCAGGACCTCATGTACATGGGCATTGCTTGCGCCGCCCTCTCCTACTGTGTCTACATGCTTGACTATGGATGGAGGGTGTCTATGAAGGGTGAGTACGGTAGGAGAGGAGAGGGTTACTGTAGTACGATTGTCACCGAATCAGGTGGAGAAGCTGCATCAATAAAAGTTTCCAGGTGTGGTCAAGCGTGCCATTGTCTCTGCTACTCTCGTCTGGTGCATCATTCTCTAGTAAGTGTTGAGTTTCTATGCTTATTGGTTAGCTTGTAATTTTGCTCGTGGTCAACGAGGATTCTTGATCAAAGAACGTCGTTCGCTTGTTACCGAAGAAGCGAAATTGCGAAATACTAATGAATGTCTCAGTAATCGCTCCATATCAGTCAACTCTTCCCTCTCCCCGCCCTCCCTACACAATTGGGTCTCTTCATCTCCTTCACTCTCGCTGTCGGGATCGTCGAACATTATGTGACGGAGAATGTGAGTGGGACTGGCATTCCTCTACCGTACACCTACCGTAATCCTCCTTCTCAGTGTTCGTGGGTGCCGTACATCAGTCGCATGCCTGCTCGGTACGTTGGATGCGTGGTGCAGAGCATCGCTGCGTTTGTCGTGAGTTGATTTGGATGTTTCACCCGTACTTTTGTTTTTTTTTAGCCTGACTCTTTCAATAGAATGTTCTATTTATGCCATAATCATTCTCCCCCTCAGTTCTCACTCAGAACTCTACAGAGGGAGAGTGGAGCTACAAAGTACAGAAGCCTCGTTTCGCACAGGGCGGTTTAATCCAATTCATTGTCAGCTCTCAACGTACATCACCTCTCACCGTCTCTCGCTCGTCTCTCAACCGGAGTTCTCACCCGCATGGCTCGTGTTCGCAGGTGAGGATCTTTGAGATCAATGTGAAACAACAGATCCACTTTTGCAGCAGTGCAAAAATGTTTCTCCTGAAATATTCTCTCCTGAAATGAAGCGGTTCTCTCCTGAAATGTGTGACTGGGTAGTGAAACATAATTTCATCAGGTCCTCCTCTCGGTTTCTTCACTCTCGTCTGCCATCTCATCTACTCGATCAGTGAGAAGGTAGGGAGAAGGGATGAGAGATGGATTGAGTAGATAGCTTTGTTTGTCAATTTGGAACAAGTGTGCCGTCTGTGCCATGTTACTGCCATTGGTTGCATTCATACGAAGATAAGTGAAGCAAATTAATTTCTAGCTTTTGTTTCCGGGGATTATTTTCTTCTTACATCAGCGATGATGCTAATCAATGATGCGCGATACTTTTCTTTTTTGAAATTGATTTAATGCCTCTAATTCAGATCTTCGGCCCGGGTCCTCGCAACACAACGTACGCCGCTAGTGCGGCACTCGTCGCTTTTCTAGCCGCTTTTGCCGGCCATCAATCCGGATTCTACCAGATTCCCACGTGGAAATTCTGGTGAAGGATACGGTAGACTACGGTAGTGTCACTTATTTATTGATTGTAGGGGTGTATCTAGATTGTATTGAACTCCTCGTTTTATACCATTGTATCTTTCTGTTCTGATTACGAGTTTTCCGCATATTTTGCCCGAGTTTGTAAAGTTGTAATACGTTGTGTGAAGTACTGGGGTATGATCGAAATTGATGCCGTGTAATTTTGGAAATGAAGTTCTTTGAATGAATGTTGTAGCGATGATTCACAGTAACGACAAAATATGGGAGACGGGTTCGCAATTCATTGCTAGTCAATTGCATGGCTTGCTCCGACGACCTCGAGTTCCCTTATCCACGAACACGGATGTCCTTCGGAAGGACTCCTTCCTCTCTCGAATCATTCCCTCCAGACCTCCTCTACTCAAGTGCAATCCACGTTTGCCTAACGAACTAAAGGACGTCAGAGCGAGAGAGCACCCGACTATTTACCGAAAATGGGGAGGAACCACTGACAAACGTCGTTAGAGGACCCCCTCATTCTCGAGTGTTCTCATCACTCACGCAGGCTAGATGAAACGAGAGACAAGGCCAAATGGAGAGACGGCAGACAATAAAATTGTCGCGAGATCTATCGAGGTGAATTCGAGGAATCTGTTGCTAGAAGAGGACAAGAGAGCAGGGGAAACGGAGAGAGGCAGAGGCAAATGAGGGTGGGGCAATTTGAAACAGAAAGAGTGTCGTTTTAATTGGCCTGAGAAGAGTCTGATTCTGCCCTCGCTTTCGGAGTAAATTGAGAGTTTCTTCGAATGATGCCATCGGCACTCTCTTCATAACCCGTGCTCTCTCGTCGGTTAGACAGAGAGCTTGAGAGTGTGCGGAATGGAGAGAGTGGGATGATGGCGTAGTTATGATGCGCGTTGATGTCCCATTCTCTTCGGTGTCTCCATTCGGTATTATGTCTCGTCAATCTGATAGATGAGAGAGTACGGGAAATTGAGAGAGTGGCCATCTCTCATCTTCGAAGCATCATAATTATCTCGTCATGAAGAGCTCGTTTTCAATGCCCAGTATTTCGAAGTTTTCGGCGTTTGGTCGGATGTGGAACAACAGAATATGTGCGAAATCTTCCATTTTCCCCTTGCATGGTTGTGATGAATGCGATTTTGTTCGTTAGATTATGATTCACAATCGAGATAATCTTTCCGTTCCAAGTCATCAACCGATTGTTTGCACTGACTTTGTGCAAATTCTCAGCTGCTTGTAGAAGTCATCGTGTTTTTCACTATTTCTTGAAAATTTGAACCTATCATTGTTCTATTTTTTTTGTTCACGTCGATTGCCAGTTGTCATGATCCTTCGTGCGCTCAAAGATTCAGTCTCGACGTTTTGGAAGCTCTCTCACGCATGTCTGTAAGTTGATGAGGTCCCTTCCTAGATTTGTTGAGAATGAATAGCAACAGCTGACATATTTCCTAACCTTCATTCCATCACGAGGGAACTCCGTTCGGGGAAGGGAGTGATACTGGCTGAGAATAACATCCATATCTCTAAGGTCTGGCGATCCCTTTGGCTCTACTAACTAGTGAGAAAGCATGTGAAGTTATGAGAGTCAAACGCAAAACCGTACAGTATTAACATTCCCTGGCCGAATGCCACGGCTGATTACTGTATGCGTAAATACCGTAACCTTTCCTCTTCTGGCTTACTGTGGTATTGATTGGACACAGACGCCAATTCAACACCGTTTTAGCTCTATCTGACGATGAATCTAGCCGTAATCAGTGTTTCTTAGGAAAGCTATTTTCGTCATCATAACACCGCGTGAATGGTGATCGTTAGAGTGCGATACATCAGGTGTCTCTCTTCATTCTCAGTGGTCTATCGATGGAACTGGAGTCTAGAGAGTAAGGAGAGGAGTCACACTCCACAGATCTCTCCGTAGAATGTGGTGATAATGATGTCGGAGACTGAAATCCTGTTTCCTTGCATTCGTTCTTTGCTCATGTTTCTACATTGAGTACATCCTTCTCATAGACAAAGAAATGACTAACTGTTCAGAAATATTCTACCACTTTTAGAGAACTTCGGCGTTTCTGTGACTCAACATCAGAGTACTCGCTGTTTCAATGATATCCACGCGTTTCTCATTCCTTCCGTACTCTGCTCTCTCCTTACGTCAATGCTTTCAATGGCGTCTATCAGATGGAGTGGAACAATACTCTCCCTTCTCCTTACTCTCTAGCCCAGACAGAGTGAGAGAGCGAGTGAATAGGAGAAAATCAGGCTCTATCTCAGGTGAAGTGGCCTCCTAATGAGTGTGTCACCTGAGCCTTTTCCAGCTGTCTATCTCTTTCCTTGGCTATGCTTCTCCTATCACTTCTCTTATCGCAAGAAGGACTTGGCTCTGCGGATACAAACGCTCTTTCTTCTCCCTTCCATCTGTTGAATGGATCTCTTTCTAGTATCACAATCATGGCCGAATTCTCCTGACTGGCTGTATCCTTCTCCATTGTCTGTCCATCAATCTCACTATTCTTTCTTCAAGCCCAGCCTACATATCTGCCATCTGATCGCTGGTTTATTCATCAGAAGCATTGTGTTTTGATTAATAATTCAAGAGTGACTCATTCTGTCACACGTACTCTGACACATTTCAAAGAATAACGTGACTACAACTTTTAGTTTTCTACTCTTTAGTTAGCAGCACCGAAAAGCTCGGAGTGGCACATCACAACGAGTCACTCACATCCCTTGCATGAACTACCACCACTTCCTACTGTTACCGTCATCTAGCAGCAATAACTAATACGGAGCCTTTCCACATTCTCTTGCATCAACTCATTCCATTCTCTCTTCGTCTCCCTGCCAACGCGACATTTGAATCACAGAATCAACACTGCCTGCATACCTCCTCTCACTAGTCTCGCCTCCAACAGTATCCAGACCGGCCTTCCCTCACATGGCACCTCTCCCTCCTTGCATCAGCTCCCCATTCTCTCGTCCGTCTCCACGCCAACGCGTCGCCTTTTTCGCCTTTTCCTCTCACTTTCTTGACTCGAAGAGGGAGAGAAAGAGACAAAGTGTTTCCTGTCTCTGAACTTCCCCCAAGAACGGAATCTGTCCTCGAGTCGTCACTCTATTCTTAGCCGCGCTTTTTAACACGTGCGATCCTCAGTGTAATACGTTCATCTTTGACGCTTTCCTCGTTATTCGCTTTTGATTCCTTCCGATTTCCCATGGAATTGTACTCGATTGAGAGTCTGGTTCTTATACTTGGGATGACCATTGGCCACCCATCAGGGGACAGTGAAACGTAGTCCAGTCCTCTCTTCGAATATGCTTATTGCAACAGTAGAGCGCGAAACATAGATAATCGGCAGCTAAAGTAATCTGTAATCATCTATCTTGCTTCTCTATTTCCTCATAGCACAAGCACTGCATTTTCCTCTCCCACAGTCAAATCGTGCCTGCACTCTCATGAGAGTTCTGCCCTTGCCTCTCCCACTTCCTTCTTTCCATCAAGAGTTCGAAATATGGGCCGTCGTCTCTGCATTTTACGCACTCTCTCGTCACTCCGACCGATGAAAGAGCGAGCAAAATGAAGAGACTATGGCCCGTTTTTCGAACTCTTCCTCCATCTGAGCAACAGTCACACTGTTATTTCACAGATTCTATAGTCTATTTTCGGCACTTGTGGATCCCGGAAGATTAGTTGTGTTTCACACATTCTATAAATAAGTTTGCCTACCGCAGCTTCGATGAACGGGGATGGATGGCGCGTAGATACTTTTCCGGTGAACTCCACGAGTACCCTCTTTTGCTTCCCATCCTGAACGATACGCTTAGCAGCCTTGCAAATGTTCTTGCAGAGTCATTAATCCTCTCGAGGGCGGAGCTTCCTTCCTCTCATCGCTTCCATTCTTCCACTGTCTCGTCTCTCCATTCCGCGAACCTCTTTTCTCCTCCCCTAAACAGTGTGGGTGTATCCCTTTTCGGTCCCTTTTCATTCTCAATTCGAAATTGGAATTTGAGAATGTGACCGGCGAGAGAGCGGGGAATATTGAGAGAGCGGAGACGGTCAGAGACCGACGAGATAGCATGCGAAACGGAGAGAGCGGCGCCGCCTAATATTGTGACGCTCATTTTGCATTATGTGTGGCGGCGCGGCGAGAGAGTTGATGATGGGAGAGAGGCAGGGAGGGCAGAGAAGACGAGAGAGTGTGGGAAAGTGAGAGAGTGGAGGGGAGGGAATTGCGATACAGTGTCAATGTAGACGGAGAGAAACGACCAACCGCAGAGTGAAAATACTGTCGACTTCTCTTTTGCGCTGCTGAAATTGAGAAGAATTCCGTTCGCGGTAGTTTAGAGACTAGTTTATTGAGCACATACGTGATATTTTGATTTCTCTGCTAAAACCTCACTACGTTGCGCAACTTTGCAAGTTGCGGCAAACGGTACACAATGTGCCATTTTGACTGTAGTTCTCACTTCATCGACTGTAGATAATTCACTGTTCATTCTTCTCAAACTATTCTAAAATGCAGGACTTTTTCTTCACGTTTTGCTCAATGAGCATTAGGCCTCCCATAATACGAACGAAGGCCATTGTCCGTTATTTGATCCCTAATGAAGTTGGCCTCCTTCGCTTCTTCCGTCCTCTGTCCTCATTCATCCAAAGTTCCTCCGAATTCTCTGTCTGATAGGCGAGAGAGCGTGGGAAACGGAGAGAGTCTCCTCCATCCCGATTCCCACACCCTCGCCCCCTCATCAGAATGCACAATGTGCAAGACTTTGTAGTTCCGAAAATCATCTTTTGAATTCCCGCCAGTTTTTCTGCGAAACTCCAGTGTGAAAACTGCCCGATAATAGCCATTTCCCAAGGCGATTCGCACGATTTTATTCAGAATTTTCAAGCAATCGGGCCGATCGTTGGTCTTTCTCTGCAGAGCATTTCACTCCAGTCTCGCGCCTTTTTCTCCGGTAGAAATTGTGCTTCGCGTTCCAAAAAAACAGGCACTAAACCCCGAAGAGGCAATTGTTTTTGCCCGTCAGTCAGCTGCAGTGAGCACTAGACTTTGAGCACTTTGAACGAATGGGCTGATGAAGGCTCATTTTGGGGAATTTGTGGAACTCCTTTCAAAGATCCGATCTTCGGGCATTTGCCTGTTGTCGTCCCACATTTTCAATTTTATTCCATTTTAGGTCATGGAATCAATTGGTTGTCTATCTCTAACACACTCATCTATCGCTTCAAAGTTGCAAGAGAGTGATCGTAACTAATCAAGATACAGTGTCTAAACCCGATCTCTGATCGGCTCTCCATTCTCCTCATTTGTATCTCTCTCCTCCACACGCGGGGATATCCAATCCCCTCCTCTTCCTTATTCGCTCCTTCTGTTCATGTTTACAGTTATGAGCTCTCCCTCTCTCTCTCTTCCATTGTGCAGTAATCTCACAGACAGACGAGGTGTGCATTTCCCACCCACACGAGTATTTCCGCTGCGAATCCAAGTCAGTATGCAGATGTAGACGTTGATCGGCGAGTTGATGGAGCGTTAGCAGCATGGTTCGATGGATATTTTACTATACGTTGAAATTTCCAGTCGTTTGGGCTTGTATATAAAGAGATTGATCGTTACACTTCTACGATCGGCTACATTCGGAATGTGCTTGAAATGATCACTCGTGATTAGATCTCTGCAGCGTCTGTGCATGCGATTCTCACGGATCTTATTAAAAATCAAAAGAGTATTCTCCTCATTTCCACGTCCGCAATGACCAACGATTATATGTATGCGCTGTAGACGTTGCTGAACTGCAGTCCCAAGCGCATCGTCTAGACATTTGCTCGCGCCTTCACAAGTTCAGACAGGTAGTTTTTGCCACGAATCCAACTTCAATGCTGTCTGCTCCCCTCTCTCAGCTACATTTCATATTGTGTTGTTCGAAACCCGATCCTCTGAATATCCTATCATCGTCAGAGCAGAGAGATGAAGGGACTCTCTCCATTCCACACACTCTCTCGCTGGTCAGACGAAACGAGAGAGTGCGCGGAATGAAGAGAGTCGCGGCGGCTCTTTTAGACGTTTTCTATAGTGCACACGACACGCGAGCCATTCACTCATTCAGTCCTCTCTCTCTCCATTCCACACACTCTCTCATCTCCTTCTGTGATATCGTCCGAGAATCGGGAGAGAGACACTCATTTGGTCCTTCCCTTTCCTCTCTCTCAATTTGGGTCTTCCTCTTCCTTCTCTCTCACTCGTTCATTCCACCACTCAATTCCCATGCCGCAGGCCTTTGACCATTCTGATGACCGCTTGCCAAAATGTGTTTCTTGATTTTATTCATCGATAAGGTGTTTACAGCAGTTATCCGGCTAGCTTCCTGCTTTTTGATGCGCTAACTCCTTCAACTTGGGTGCGACTTGACATCAGACTTCATGAGCAACCAGACAAGTCGAGCGTGTTCATTCGAGCCAATTCCGTGATGTCAACTGTAAAATTGAGAATAGACGTGTAACTTCGAACAATGATCACGAACTCTCTCCATTCTTCAATCTCTGCTGTGCCATCTCAATGTTGAGGGTTCCCAACTTGCCTACAGGCTTGATAACAACCTCACAAATCAGATGGAGTCAGAGAGTATGTGAATTTGCTAGATTCAGACTCCTTTCATCTGTCCAACTCCGATAGCATACGATATTGAGAGAGTCAGTCTCTATTTTCAACTCGAATCACTACTTCTCAAGCAGCTGCAATTTGAATCAATGCTTCTCTATTCGACTGAAATGGAGATTTTCGAGAAAGTGCAGCATCTCTTTCACTAATGTTCATTCGAAGAGAGTGCTTTGTAATCAAATTGTGGATTGGAAGAGAGGGAGAGGATGTTCTTCCATTCTTTGTTTCATTCCTTTTTCGGCTTCTGGAGCTCTTCGAACTCTTATTCGTCTCGTTTTTGGGAATGGCAAGTCTCCTCATTTCACACACTTTCTTACAGATTAGAGAGGCAAGAGAGCACGTAAAATGAGGAGAGTAATCTGTTAATTTCTACTCGTTATCCATGTTTGCAAGCGGCGAATGATTCACAACGTTGATCATAAATCATCCGTATCCCAGAGATGAAGGAGTTTGCATGCTATTCTTTCCTTGCGAAAGAACACATATTTCTGCTAGATTTCCTAATCTCTCTCATGAGTGGGCGGATCTAGACTGGATTGAGACTCATTTGACTCACCTTCTCTCGTCTCTCTCTTCTGATTCGAATCATTCTGTTTTCCCCCGATGTCTCTCCTTATCCAGTCTGCTCCCTCTTCCTCCTCGTCTCTCTCTTTCTCTCTAATCGGATTCATCTATCGGGATAATAGACGGCGAGTGAATAAATGAGAGAAAGGCGCCGCCAATTTTTGGGCCGATTCCGCATTTTGCAGCACACTTTTCGCGAAGGTTCTGAATATGTTTCATGCCTCTTTGGAAACCTCTGCAGTAAATCGTTTATTTCTCTTTGGCGATATCGTAGATTCAAAACTCGTGGCAAACAGGTGTTTCCTGATAAATCCATTCCCATTTCTGTCCAGTTTCTCGTTCTCGCACTCTCTACATTTCGCGTGCTCTCTCGCTTTCTCTGAATGATACATTTCTGAAATAAGGACTAAATAAGCAGCGTTTCAGATGTCGCGAGCGTGGATGGTCGGATAGTGTCGACGGATGAAAATCTGCTAGAAGCGAAGTGAGCTGTTTGGCATAGACATTCATAATCTTAATCACAGCCTGAGTAGAGTATACTATGCATCGTTTGAAACATATCTCTCGATCAAAGGCTGACTAAATTTAAGACCTCCATCTGTAGGCCTTCTCTCCCCATCTCTCCAATCGGGAGTTCTCTCCCCTCTCCAGAAGGGGCTTCGTGGCACCCAAATCTTGTTATTGAAAGTAGCCTCTCCTCGTCTATTCTGACAACCGCGCACCTTTTGCTAATGCATTTTATGTCTGGAACAGTTCGGAAACAGACTCTCCTCATTCTGCACGTTCTCTGGTCTCACTGACCGATGAGTGAGTGCGCAGAATGAAGAGAGCAACTCTTGCTTTCCAAACTCTAGCCTGTAGAAGGAATAGTGAATGAGAACGAACACCCACCTAACCAGTGCTAAAGATAGAGCGGCTTTTGATGCGGATGCTGTCTAGACATTTCTGGGTAAGTGAAGTAAGACCAGTAGCATTTAGAAAATATATTTTTAATATTGTTTTAATTAATTAACACAATTAAGATGTCTCTCTCTGCTCGTCAGAGCGTGCGAGACCGACCCTCGCTCGATGGACTGCCTGTGTTGCTGGGTGAGATCCATTCATTTTTTTCTAAATAGTTTTTGTTTTGTTCATTATAATTTAGACGCGTCATTACGACCAGCTCGGTTAGGATTTGCTTCATTCTGTCCGTTTAGATTTGACTAGAGCTTTGGCGATCATTGATTTGCTTTTAACTTGCAGCAAAATCATTTCTCAGGAGCGGGTCTATCTCCTGGCCGCGCAACCGTCCCACAACCGAGGACTCCCCATGCACAGAACAAGATCGAGAACGTGAGTCCTAATTAGCATTATCTTATATTATCTAATTTAGTCTTAATTGCTTAATTATTACTTTACAAACCCCTTCACCCCTATTTCCCTGTTCCCCTTCTCCCTCTGTGACGACATCGCACGCAGTGCAGGGAAGGCGCGTGGAGGCAAAATAATAGCATTTGACGCTCGAACAGATTCGTTTCCGCCGGATATTACGCCTTGTTGTGATGAGAACGCTAATGACCTCGAGCAGGGGAGCAAAACAGACTTGCATCAGCACTACGCAATCTTAGTCATCATGAGTCCTCTGTCGTGCCAACAAAACGTGCAAAAGTGAGAACAATTCTCGCAATTCCGAGTATCTTTCTCCATCACTGAACAAGACAATTTAGCTGCTCTTCTCTCTAAGTCGTCCGTCACGGCTCGAACCCGACTTGTAACCTTTATCTTCAATGTCTGACTCTCTCGTTTTCCCCTGATCTCTCGTCTTCTCTAACCGGCAAAAAGGGGGAAACGGCAACAGGAATGCATTGCCATTTCGACGTCGGTCGTCTAAATTGCCTCGTCTTCCTTCCCTTCTCCTCTCCTTGTCTTCCTTCTCCCCACACTGTTCCGTAATGTGACAAGCCTCTCTTCTTCATTGAGAACATTCCTGTTATTCCTTGTCGCACTAACGATTAGAGTACGTGCAGAATGGAGAGAGAGGTGCAGACTTTTGGAGATTGCGCTATGTGTCTCTAGCTGCAATAGACTGTGTGAGATAGAGAGACGAATTCTTATCCTACGATGTGCTTCTGTCTATTAGAGTGCAGAATGGAGAGCTGTGAGTGATTCTAGCAGCGATGGATCATGAGAGCCGAAGAGTGCCCGATCCTCTGCAGTGTCTGCATCCTTCCTAGAGAATCCTTTCGACGAGAGAGCACGAGAAAGTGAGAGACCGTCCTAATCCTCCCTCTGATCTCATTACGGATTGCACTCTTTTCTCTCCTCAGCAGTGCTCGCATCGCGGGGGAGGAACCCTATGCCCTCAGGCAGCCCGTGTTGTTGTTATTGTTTTGAAGCTCGTGTTATTGTTATTGTTTTGACGGTCGCAGCCGTCGTTTCCGGTCGGAAGTCGCACGGGGAGGGGATGCAGGTGCTAAGTATTTGGGTCGTGATTGTGAGGGGGGTTTACCGCAAATGTTGGGTCTGTTTGATATTTCAACTTTCTACCTTTCAAATGATTGACGATCACTTTCTTATTGAAGATCGTTGAAACTCAGTTCAAGCTCATTTATGGCTTCTCAACTCCGTCATTCTCGATTTCACAGCATAGAGTGTACTTTGCGCACGTTTTCTCCACTTCCTGTCCACTTTCTTCCTGGAACGCTAAACTCTCTTCATCATGTCTGTTCACTCTTCGACTAGAGAACTTAGAGATCGTGCGGAATGAAGAGACCCAAGCCAATCCCTCGCTACTGGAACTGCGTCTGCGTGGGTCGAGTCAATGGAAGAAGTGGCGTGCCCACCTCCCATTTATAGAGGGTTGAACGATGGGATGGAGGTTACTCTCTCTATTTCCCTTGGTCTTTCAAAAAGCCGAGACTTCTACATTCCGCATGATCCCTCGCCAGTCAGAAGAGACCGGGTCCGTATTTTAGGAAGTCTCCTCGGCTGAATAAAAAGCGGACTTTCACGCTCGGATTGCCTTACAATGTGCCTGGAATAGGCACGGAGACATTCGAAAGTGTGTCAGGGGATCGGATGGAGGGGCGAGAATAGAATGGAAATTGATCCTTGATCGAAGATGGAGAATTACGGGAGAATGAAGCAGCAGCATTGCGATGTTCGTGATCATTGTTTCCATTCAAAATGAGTGCAACTCAACAATTCTTCTGAAGGACTACAAAAGTTTCACCATGGAGCACATTTTCCTGGAAATCAATCACCTAATGTGCCATCTTCAACACTTCGACTGATGACTTCAAGCATTTCAAATGCGTCCATCCGTCTCTTGAAAGAGAAGAATACCTCTTCTCTCCTGACTCATCCCTCATTCCTCCGTTCATTCTCTTTTGATGAATCCCCTTCCCCCTCTCTTCCTCCTCTCTCTTAATACCATTTTCAGTCCCAACATTGCCTGCGGGCAGTAGAAAGAGAGACGAAGAGAGGAGAAGAGGAGGAGGAGGAGTAGAGGGAGGAGAGGAATGACGAAAAGTGAGGATGGATAGCTGCTAGGACCGCGCGAAGAGAAGGGGACGAGTCGATTCGGAAGAGCTCCTCTAGCCCCAGAGTGAGGCAGCCCTTTGGATGCTCTCGTAGGGCTCTAAGTGGGCGCCCGATTAGGCCTCAGGGCTCCTCTTCCTGGATGAAGTCCCTCCCCGCGTCTCCCCCATCCACACTGAGCTCGCCACTCTCTGGATGGCGTCGGCCACTGGCCGTATCGCCCACCCTGCAGTGGAGGTCCAAGGAAGGTACGGTAGGATACGGTAGCTGATCAGACTACGGTATTATCGATCAGGCGGGGGCTGGGACGTGGCCTCGTTGTGGTTGTCGGGACGGGAGAGCAGGAAGGCTCGATCGAGGAAGAAGGGAGGGAATCAGGGAGGATTCATGAGGAGAGATCTCACTGCCAGTATGCCGAGGCTGAATCAGGTTGGTGAAATCATTCCAGAGTTGGACTGAAGATTACGAATTCCAACAAGCTGAGAATGGGTTTGGCCTTGTTATGAGTAGGCCTAGGCTGATTCAGATTTGTACAGTGATAATGTTATTTTCGACAGCAAATAAAGCCCGAACTCTAGCTAATGCAAGGTCATGTACGCAGGCTGAAATCAGTCTTGCTTTGATCTTACACCATTCCTGTTCTAGCGAACTCTTTGAGATACTGCAGTTTTATGTGATCAATACCTCCATTGATTCTCTCCTCTGCTAACATTTCTCCTCCTTTCACCTGCCTTGTTTGCTTCAGTTTCTCGTATCTCCACTTTTATGGCACTGGCCAGCACCTCTTTTTTTCTCCTTTTGATATCTCAAATTGTAGTCTGCCTCTCTCAATTCAGCCTTATCTCTCGCCTCTCTGATCTATTTCCTTCAAAGTTGTCTCTCATTGTCTAATATGATCCCTCTTTCTTCTGACCGAAAGAGATTGATGGTAGCAATCCCCATTCCCCGTACTATTTCTCCCAATCAATTTGTAGGCAGGGAAGGGCAGGAAGTGTATAGATCCGCTTGATAAGGCCGAGAGAGAAGTTATTCAGTAGTCGAATCGACTCTGGGAGGTAGTCAAACTGGATAAATTCGCCTTCGGTTACACTCTCCCCGTTGGGATGCCGTGGTTCACAGCTAAGGTTCGGGTTTTCGTTCGGTTTTTGGTGCTTGTAGGACACTCTAATTTGGTTTCGCCATTAGCTTTGACTGAAACAGTGTAAAATTGTCCGGCGTTTTGAAAAAAATCGAATGTTTTCTCTGTGGATGCTATGGAGTTCAGCCAAGGTAGAGGACCCATTTCATCATTTAGAAGTTTGTGAGTCTACCCAAGTAACCATTTGCGTTGGTGTTGTGTAGCATAAGTTCACTTTCCATTTGTCCGGAACATTGTGTCTGGGGCATCATTCACTGCGAATGCAGTGAACCAGCGAAGGTGAACCACTTCGAGAGGGTGTTTTCTCCTTCTTTCCACTGTTCGCCGAGAATTTTCGAGTGTTATCTCTCTCGTCGGCGTCAAAATGGACGAACAAAGAACCGGAATACTTTCTAGTCTTCGGGGGAATCACCTGCCCGTCTTGCTGGGACAATGGCTAACCTATACTTCTCTGGAATATTGAGCATCGAATTTGCCTAGCGCTGAGTTGCTGGATGCTCATGACTGAAGATTGGACAGTCGGTAGAGAAGTTCTGAAACAGTGTGGGCGGAATGGGGTTCAGCCTCCGTAACTGAACTCTCATTCCGAGTACCAATATGTGCAGCAGAGACATGGTGTTTCATCGGGCGCATCCAAGCATACCACGAGCGAGTTCTCGTCGTCCCTTTCAAATGAAAAGCAACGCGAGAATTTATTAAACTCTCATCGTTCTCAAGCTCATCACGAGGCTTGCTTATGTTCGACCCTCAATCATGTTTCACTCTCAAAGATTAATGTTTTCATCTCACGGGGAACTCCCCAGCTAATCCCTGCCCTTCTCTCTTGAGTCAATTCTCTCAAGATTCACGGCGATAATCCGGAAACGCCGTAGATTTCCGGCTCTTTCTCAGCCATTTCTGTCGGTCTGTAAATGGGGCCTCTAATTTAGGGGAGATGCAGCAAGGAAGATTGTGAAACATCGAGACACCGTTGGGTAATCTGCAGTTTTTGTCTGAATTTATGCTTCCGATGTGGTGTCTAATCAGTGAAACATCGTAGACGGGTTTTCATTAGCAAAAAAGCTTCCGATTCAATAATTGGTGAGCCGGATGCACCTGCTGCTTGCAAGGTAGCAGTTAGGGAGTTGCTAAACCGAGGCGTATGTTGGAAAAATAGAGCCAGATTTGAATGTGTCTAGATGCCCAGAGCAAACTAGAGTGCAGCAGAGCCCAGCACCTTTTCTTCATCAGCCTTTTTCTTAGAACGATGCAGCAATTAGTCAAGCACTTTAAGAACAAGAACGTGATCAACGAGTCTTCTCTATGCTAATCCTCTCCTTCTCTCCATTTCGCATTTCGGATGTCCCTTCTCTTTCTCCTTCTCGTTAATTGTAGCGTGAGATGCGACTGAAACAGTGAGAGTCGAGGGGCTAAGCTCCGCCCCCTTTCCGTCCTCCACCCAGACTTGTGCGTTAAGGGGATTAAACCCGTGAGAGAAAGCGGGGAGTCTCTCCATTCCGCACGCTCTCTCGCCGGTCAGACGGAGCCAGAGAGTGGGGGAAACGAAGAAAGGAAGATGGCAATGTGTGCAGTCGAGAAGGCAAAGAAATCGCATAAAGTTCACGCCCCTCGCAGATGGGAGGGGCAAGGGGGGGGGGAGGGGAGAGCCATTCTCACACCTGAGAGGGGCGTCCCGCATGGAAGCACCGTAGTCGGCTACCGTAGGATGTCGACGAAATCGGCGTGGCTCTCAGTGATAAAGGGGTCGCCGTTCAGTAAATCGTGCGAGGGGCGAATTGTGAGTTTGAGCTTCCTCTCCAATTATGAAAACAGCGATCTCTAGCACTGTTCTATTGCCTCAGTTCTGATGACCAATTTGCATTGACCGAACGGCTGATCGTAAGCCAACCAAGGTTACGGTATTCATCACTTATCGATTGTGTTCTCTGGACTGCGGGGGTCGTCATCTGATTGACCCAATAAGAGGACTCCTCTTCTCCTCTTTTAGATGTTTTCACGTAGTTGCGACTTAGTTCTCGCGTACGTTTTACTCTTTTCCGCGCAATTTCATGTGTTTTGGACGTCGCGAGAACAAAGAGCGGACCAAAAGTCGCTGGCACCCGGAGTTCTCTCGCTCCTCAAGTGGATCCATGCATTTTCCTAGCTTCTTCGGCACGGAATAGTGCCTGAAACGGAGAGAATCTTCCCCGAAAATGGACCTTGTTTTCCCGGTGAAGCAAAAGTCGTGTGAATATCATATCTATAAGATTAGGGGGATTCATTGTTTTCTCCCCTTCTCCCCTTCTTCCCTTTCTTCGTTCGTCTAAAGGAAAAGAGGGTGTAATTTGCAGTGAGGGAGGAGGAGAAAAGAGACTGTACTCTTGAGGAGGAAAGCAGACCCCTACAGTCTTTTGAATACTGTCTAGTGCGCTTCATTTCACGAAATGAAGAGACCATGTCTGACCAACCGACTTCAAATATGGACAGTAATAGCCCTTCCAACCTGCAGTAAAAGTGCCCCTAGGGTGCAAAGCTTTTACCCGTGACTTCCCTACTGTTCTATGACAGGTGCATTGTCTTGTAGCGTGACGTCTATGCACTTTCCCATACTTTCCACGTCTACACTTCCATTATTCTCAAGTTCCCTCACGCAGGCTAATCAAATTTGACGCGCAAACAGGCGTTGAATGTTGTCGGGAACATCTTGTACGAAAAGGAAGAACCAACACTATCGCTGTAGGTCAATAAGGGGAAAAGTTCCCAACATTTATCCTTGTTTGAGCAACGGAACTCTAAGACCTTTCCCTTGCCCTCCATCGAAATTCGACGCCCTCTTTCCGATTGTCTTTTAGCCTTTCTATTTCATGAATATCCTCAGCAGTCCTTTTTTGGTCTTTCCGGATCCTCATCCTCTCAAATATCCTCTCGAATAGACCGTAGGAATGGAATGGAAGCTCGTTCGGAGAGGATGATTTACGACCTTTCCACCGATTCTTCCTCATTTCTTCCTCTTTCCTCTTCCTTTTTTGTCCTTTCTCTGATTTTCGGGTCCCTTTGAGTGCGAATTTCAATGGATAATTCCCATGGCATTTATCGGAATTTTATTCGCTATTGGGTTCGTTTTCGGTAGAGATTTCGACCGAGAAATATGTCCTGTTTCGAATATTTTGTGGATGCTTTTCACCAGTTCTCATCTCGTATCCACTGTATTCTTCCGTCTTTTCCTCTTCCTTCTCTCCGCTCTCTTCATTCCGCACACTCTCTCGTCCGGAGTGTCCATCTTCCTCCTCCTTTCGCCAATTTTCAACAGTTAAAAGAGGGGCGAAAATGAGAGTGGCGAGAGAGAAGAGAGCGCGGAGAGCGAGAGATTATGCAGAATGAAGAGACGGGGCAGAGAGGACGAGAGAGCGGGTGAAACGGAGAGAGTGCAGACAGTCAGAGAGGGAGAGATAGTTTGAGATAAGGAGAGATCGGCTATCGTATTGCTACTTTCCTCTTTCCTCTCTCGTTTTCCGTCACAAGAGTGCCTATTTATCTCCTATTTCCCTTCTCCATTCCCTTTTTATTCACGGCCGATTCTTTGCTTATTAGGAGAACCTCCCACTCAGAACCGAGCTAATTTAGAAATTTCACACGATACATTTCAGATGAGTTTCACTATTTATATGTCCTGCTTGTTCCTTTCTCAATTCTACAAATTTAATACAGTATCTCACAACGATTGTCATCATGCTAGATACCGTATCACCATTATCGATTCATCCTCCTTCCCATCTCTCAATAGACTATAGCCTGCAGCGTCCATAAATTCCAAAGGATGGATGGGGAATGGATGAATTCTTCATGGGTTGGAAAGGTTGGATGGAAGAGAAGAGAGAGAGATGGGTACCTGCCTGCATAGGAAGAGTCCTCCACTTTCATTCCGATGAAGCTTGCTGTCAGGGTCTGGTCTGGAAGCGATGGGGTACGGTAGTTTATCGATTTTGTTTGCTTCAAATTCATTGCATCATCAACTTTATGCGTTCTTTACATTACTAGATAAAAATCGATACGTACCGTATTCTACCGTAATCGTAAGTGATCCGTTCAGGAGACGTCTCTCATCCCCTCTCGTCCCTGTCTCTCTCCTCCCTCTCCCTCCTCAATCGTGGCACTTCCTCCACTCGACAAGCACTTCCATTCGTTGAACTACAAGTCAGTTTCATCATCATTAGCTCATCTGTAAGATTACTGAACAGAACTTTCATCAGAGCACATGATGATGTCTGACGTTGTATCCAACATTTGCATTCGAAAATGTTAGAGATGAGAATAGCTCTGTGTGTGGTATTATTGGCACTCAGTGGAAAATGTGAATGATGGCTGATAATTTTTTGAGTCGATGAGCAATGAAATATAAATGAGAAACAAATTTTTTGCAGAACTCAAGCAGCACACTGGAAGATCTACCAGGCTAAGAGTGTCTTCGGAGAAAAAGTGAGCCCGTCTTGCGTCATTATAATGTCATACCTAACTGAAAACACAGCACTATGCTGTTCTCCGGGTTGCATCATCCCGATGCAATCTGCAATTGCTCTAAACTGCGCCTGACTTCCCTTACCGCTCCCGATAAATAATTAGTGCGCAGAGAGAGAGAGCGTGATGGATAAAAGCGCAGAATTTGAGATGGACGAACCCGTTAGCGAAGTTTCCAAGTATCAGGAGATGTTTCCAAACATACGCATTGGACTGAAGGGGGGCATAGCTTAGTCCTAAGAATTGTGTAATTAAAACCGGATATCAGTGAATCGGCTGTGAAACTCCTCAGGGACTAGGACCTCTCAAATAGTTCCGTGAACTGCCCGTCCACCTACCTCTAACTTCCTCCGTAATCCAATTCCCTCTATTCGTTCTCGAATGCCTCCCTCTATCTTCTTCCTTCCAATTGGAGTGGTCTCTCCCATATTCGTGAGAGGGTGTGTTTCCATAAGGAAATGAGGAAAGCGACTGGACGGGAAACGCTTTCATCCCAATTGATGGGAAGAGAAAGGAAAGCGAAGTGAGGGAAACATGGTTTACGCGCTTGTGTCTGCACCCATCTGCCATGATAGCTCAGTTGGGAGAGCGCTCGACTGAAGATCGAAAGGTCGCCGGTTCGATCCCGGCTCGTGGCATTCGTTTTTGCTCTTTGCAGGAGTGCTCCTTGTTCGTATTCAACAAGAAGGACAATGTGAAGGCTCCGCCCCGATTGGGGCGCATGAACAGGCTCGCACTGACGGGTACGGTTGAGTTATCGAGGACTGACCGAAGAATTCGATATTGCAGATCTGATCCGATATGACCTCACTCAACTCTCTCAACTGGCCCATCCACGGATACTGCAAGTGGTGCACCCACTGGAGGACACGAAGTGGGTTTAGCGATTGAACTTTAGGTTAGAAGAATGATGAACTGTCACATCTCTCTTGTCTGTTTATGTGAAACAAAAAGGACAATTTTCGAAAATCCAGGGACTTGATGGCCTTCGCATCCGAGTCAGTCCGAGGAAATCTCGACCAACTCGTGATCGAGGAAGGAGTGAGCCAGTTGGAGATGAAGTTGGGAGTCTTGCAGGCGAGTTTTAGTAGGTACCTGAATGTTCTGAGTATGGCAAGTGAGAGAGCACGATGGGTAAATGGGATAGTTTTAGTCGTTGAATATTTAGAGTTTATGCCTACGCGACGCCGGAAGCATTGAAACTTATTGAATGTACACGTTGATCTATCTCCCCTGAAACATAACAACTTTCATCTGGCTGAAACCTAGCATACTTTTTTTATGAATTATAATCTCGTTACCGAATACTTGAAGGTGATCGACGGCCTTTCGTACCTGCACAATTCGGCCAAGATCCTGCATGGTGAGTCAAACTGTTGCCTCTTCTTTTCTCACCATCCCGATCTAGTCTTTTATTCAAATATTGTTGTAGTATGTCACAAAATAAAGAAAAATGATTTATTGTAGGGCTATTCATTTGCAGGCAATCTCACGCCCGCAGCAGTCTACGTGACGAACGCGCGTCTGTGGAAGATCGGAGGATTCTCGTTCTCCGTCGGAGCCAAGGATGGAGTAAGAAATATTTGTATCCATCTCATGCTTCAGAGGCATTGCCATCCAGTGGAGCTCAATGCAAATGGATTGCTTCTGAAACATACAGTATCGCTCAAAAGTTTAGCCCCAAAATTCAAACCATCATATCTAACTTTCTTGAAAATGGAGATAGAGACCCACGGTCGGGAGCGTTCGATAGGTAAACCATAGGCGAATAACAACATGTGGTACATTAGTAGGCCCTCAAACAAACTCATTCTCAGTAAAATTTCTGCTGAGGTGTGGTCGCAAACTTTTTTTTAAACCTCGGAGGAACCTTCCCTGAACCCCATACGTTCTGTGATGGAAGTACATCCATTGGTGAATTCAACAAACATTTGGGCACTTTGATCCGATTTCGCAATAGTGCAGAAGGAATTTTCTACGACACCTCCCAAAATTCTTTAAAATTCTGTAACTTCCGCCTAAGTGGACCAACAGACCCAAAATTTCACAGGTATGTTTCTATGATAGTAGGGCAACGCTATGCCAAGTTTGGGTCAGATCGGGTGCTCGCAGCAGGAATTCCGATTTTCGAGGTACACCTATGTTGCCCAACCCCTAAGTTGCCGCCCTGTGCAGCGAAAAATCTGAAACTGTGCAGTGCACTAGCAGATACTCTAGTAGTGGAGAGTGTGAAGTTTTGAAGTTGGGTCATTCGTATTTCACCTGTAAGAGCAGTCGATCCGACCCTAGACATATTTAGGAAACTGTAAAAAAAGCGAAGTGTGCAAAACCAAACATCTTTTAAATGGAGAGGTAACGTACTTATGTTACTCGGCCTGATAGTAAATGACAAGAGTTGGCCTAGCGATGATGAATAGCATGTTAGTGGGACGAAATATCACCATTCTTCAATCAGTGGTTTGGATGCTTGCACATTTTTCGATTTTGCAAAGGGTCGGATCGACTGCTCTTACAGGTGAAATACGAATGACCCAACTTCAAAACTTCACAACCTACACTACTAGAGTATCTGCTAGTGCACTGCACAGTTTCAGATTTTTCGCGGCACAGGGCGGCAACTTGGGGGTTGGGCAACATAGGTGTATCTCGAAAATCGGAATTCCTGCTGCGAGCACCCGATCTGACCCAAACTTGGCATAGCGTTGCCCTACTATCATAGAAACATACCTGTGATATTTTGGGTCTGTTGGTCCACTTAGGCGGAAGTTACAGAATTTTAAAGAATTTTGGGAGGTGTCGTAGAAAATTCCTTCTGCACTATTGCGAAATCGGATCAAAGTGCCCAAATTTTTGTTGAATTCACCAATGGATGTACTTCCATCACAGAACGTATGGGGTTCAGGGAAGGTCCCTCCGAGGTTTAAAAAAAAGTTTGCGACCACACCTCAGCAGAAATTTTACTGAGAAAGAGTTTGGAGAAGGGCCTGCTAATGTACCACATGTAGTTATTCTCCTATGGTTTACCTATCGAATGCTCCCGACCGTGGGTATCTATCTCCATTTTCAAGAAAGTTATGATGGTTTGAAATTTGGGGCTAAACTTTTGAGCGATACTGTACATCAAAACGTTTCTCTACCCCATCATCATTAGCAGGTGGACTATCCGTGCTTTCCATGGACGAAGAAGCTTCCCTCTGGTCTCCAACCAGATCTCGACTTCCTCGCGCCAGAGTACCTTGCTCCCAATCAGGTATCTCTATTTCCAGACAAGATCACAGAAAACTGTTATCCCCTCCCTTGGACTGAAGAAACTGAAACGATTCTTTCGTTACTATCAACCATCGAATGTTCCTCTTGTTTGCGACTTCTTTTTGTGATATTCTGAAGAGACTGTGTTCTTTGTAAAATTTTGCAACTGACTGAAAGCGGCTCTAATGCGATAAATTGTGGTGAAGTTAGGAAAATATGACATTTCTAGCAATCGGTCACCACGGCAGCGGACGTCTTCTCCCTTGGAGTGCTCATCTGTTGGGTGTATGGAGGAGGAAAGAGGATTATTGATGCGAAGAACAATCTGGAGAGCCATGCTATTATCTGTGGACAGGTAAGGAGAACCTTTATTAATTGCAGCAGATAAGTTGAAAGCGCCATGCTTTTATTTCCTTGAAGTGCACAAGAGAGCTATCGAGGAAACTAGAAGCTAATGATAATTGAACAACTGTTGAAACACATCGAGCACAGCGCACACACTGATGAGCACGAAATAATGAACTTGAACTGAATGAGTGAGAATGCATCATTTCAGTTGGACGAAGCTCTCAATCTGATAGCCGAGGAGTTGGGACAGAATCTGAAGGAATCACTGGTGAAGGTGAGCGTTCTGGTACTTCTCTAGTTCTCCGAAGGGATGACTAACCTCCATCCATCCCCTATCACCAACCCTTCGTTTGAAAATTTCGTATCATGATTTAATGAAACTCAACCACATTTTTTCGTACGCCGATTCTACAAAGTTCAAGTTTTGAAGCGATCCATCTATCTATTCAGGTGCTCTCAATGGACGTTGACGTGCGACCTAGCGTGCAATTGCTGGCATTGGTGAGTGGTGTATTTCTCAATTTGAAGGATCCAATTTGGAATGCTCACTCTTCACCGCAAGCTTGAATTCCATTACAGATCAAGCACTTCGACGACCCGGCCGTCTCAGCCCTCAGGCAGTTGGATGACATTGCTCAGGTAATTAACACTAATTAAATGAAATTAGCATAATTAACATCAGGAATTCGACCCAACTCTCAAGGCCCACTTCCTATCACAGACGCTATTCACCGCGCTGCCGAATATTCCTGAAGTATTCCTTTCTATTGGCAGATCCCTTTGCTAATTGCTCATCATTTGACCTCACACTGACTTCAAGAACAGTTGAAACTTATCTGATTCCGTCCTCCCTTCAGCCCCTCTGGTTCTCCCGAATCCTGCCTCGCTTCAACGAGCAACTGTTTGAGTCGAACGAGATATTCACGAGTGTTGCGAAGGTAGGCTTTGCTTTATCAATTTGGAATACGGAACTGCAATAATCGTAGTTTCGAGCCACATTTCCGTTACGTTGCAATGTAGCGAATAGTGGTCTAGAAACGGAACATTGTTCATTGCTCTGAATTGCAGCCCCTGCTGTTCATGCTCGAGCACTGCGAGTCTCACAACATCCACAAGCTGAAGGCGTGGATCAGGAATGTACTGGAGCACACCCATCAGAAGACGGTGAGAAATAGAGTGAGAAATACGGGTTATCGTCTCTTCTTTTCGCACGCTCTCTAGCCTCTCTGATCTGCGAAGAAATCGTTGGGTTATTCAATGCATTGGTGTACACGCTTTGTGAACAATTTCTCTCCATTCCTTCGCTGCAAAACGATAGACGAAAGTGTTATTCAATTCACAAAGCATACCGTATTGGGACTGCAATAACTGTGCATGCCGAATTCGATTTGCTCAAATGGCTGACGCAATGTGGCCACCCACCCCCTCAGTCTTCATCTTACCTGTCTATAACCATTCCCCATTCCAGTTGGCCTCCTTCCTTCTCGAGAACATGTCCGTGCTGTTCAGGAGAATGAGCGATGATCAGGTATTTTGTTGCACTTTCAACCTAATGCTAGGTGAACTGACAGCCAAAAAACGAAAACCTTTGATTAACTTTCGTCAACAAGATTCTAAATATTCTTCTATTCTCTTCTTATATTCTGATTCTAAATATTCTGATTCGTCAACAAGAGCTCAACGCACAACTTGAACCATTCCTGAAACTCAATCTTCTCTCTGAACCAGAAACAACTGTCAGGTCGAGGACAAACTGATGGAGCTCGTGGTGACATCGATGAAGAGCGAGGACACCTCCATGCAGGTAATTAATTTGCTAATTAACTAATTACTCATTAGTTCATTAATTACGCTAATTACAGTCCTCGGCCATTCGAGGGATCCCTTCAGTCGCGGAATTTCTCCCCATGCATTTCGTCATTCGCAAGCTGCTGCCCGTCATTCAGACCCTGCCTGGATATCTGCACGATAATGTGCCTGTGAGTTTATCAAATTGACAGAAATTGCCTAAAATAACGGCACTTGTGGAGTTCCCAGGAAGAACTGCTATGTTTCACTGTTTCTATGAATGCCTTACGCTCAGGGATGGGTGGTGTATCGTTACTCTAACACATTCTTCCGGTGAACTACACAAGTACCGAAATAACTAGTTGACGCCGAAATAACTAGAAAGGAGTGTGTCGACAGTATTTCCTGATTCGATGATGACTCTGATCCATCTCAGCGACAACTGGACCTCCTCGCGGCCCTCGCAGCTCTCTCCGACCGTTGTGACCCCGCGGCCCTGCAGCAACTCACCACCTGTGTCTCCCTCTGCAGCGCCCACCACCCCGTCATCATCCATGCGAAGTCGCGTAAGTCGGTGCTAAAACCAGAAAGTCCGTAAGTAAGAAAAACTCACGGACCAACAAATTGCAGGACTGGTGCAGCGAGTGGTGACTAGGGACGGCTCGAGACTGAAGGATCCGCCTCATGTTTGCTTCCATCTACTGAATCCACTAGTGGTGAGAACAACTTCTGACTTGCTTGAAAAGCAGGGCGAGAAAATCGGGTTATCCAAAGAACCAATCGTAATGTAGAAGAGGAAGACTGGAAATGATTGCCATCCATGATAGATGTGAAGCTCACTCGTTCCAGGTCGGTCTTGCCTCTCGCGATCTCTCCCCTGCTCACTTTGATGACGTCATGAGTTCTATTCGGATTCTGCTCGATATCGTTGAGCAGTTGAGATACGATGCCGATAATCGAATGGCACAGGACAGTGCGGGAGTGGGGTGAGTTGATGAATTAGTTATGAGTAGGCGCTGCTCATTCATTCGCCATAATCTGACTACTCTAGTGTATAGAAGTACTTTATTTTGTTAGATCGATTGTAGCCAGGGTTCACTACCCAATAGCAAGAACTAACAATTTTACTGATTATCTGAAACACAACCTGAAACGTGTTGAGAAAGGGAAATTCGCAAAAGTTCAAAGATGATCTCTTCAGTCGTCTTTCCTCTCGTCGTGTCTCCATGTCCTCCAACAATCTTCCACGAGTGATGATCACTGCCGCCCGACCCAGTCTTACTGGCGATAGCAGGTCAGAGATTATTGATTGATCTACCCTAAATTATCGATTATCTTCCCCTATGTGAATCCCTACCGTCGATCTTGACTTGGAATGGTGTCAGCTCTGGCTTCTCCCAATCACTTGCCAACTATGATCCCAGCCACTTGTAAGGAGACAAGTGGGAGAAACCAGAGCTGGCAGCATGCCAAGTCCTCTCCAATCCCTCACTCACCCTGGTTCGTGCCCCACTGCTAATCCTCATCTGTCACGTTCAGCGATTTGAGGAAGATGTCGTTCCTATCGGCGGATGGACGACTGGAGGACAGAGGAAGGAGAGAGAGCAAGGACAGTAGAGGATCCATCGAGAGTGATGTGTCCATTCGCATAGGTGGGTGTTAAAGGTAACGATTCGCGTTTCCAGGATTGAAATTTTTATGTTTTCCGTTGGCCAAAGAATAGGCTAGATTACGGAAGTGTGATGTTGAACTGGAGAGTTTGATGTATCACCGTCTTTTTTTCGCACACCAGCTCTTATCCCTGACTGGTGAAAGAATGTGCGAAATGCAGAAACGGCGATCGTATTTCGATCTCTACTGTAGAAGGTATCAATCAATCATCATCACTGCAGGCAACGGGTCGGACGTCTCGGATGACTCATCGTATCACTCCCAGAAGGGTCGACGGCAATCTTGGCTCGACTCTTACGGCCACTCTTGCTCCCTTGAACAGACCTCTCTCGACTCTTCTCGCATGTTCGACCGAAGTGCGAGGTGTGCGACGAATACTAATCATTTTTATGTCCGAAATTACATTGCGTGAGGCAGTAGTAAACATCGCCCTCTGCAGTATGCGTCGATCGGCACGCAACGCGTCGGAGCGACGCGCACGAACCCGCTCGCCCACCGGAGGAGATGTGCTGGGCGATCGACCGCCTTCGTCCAGGTACCGTAACCGCGAGATCGTGGTGGAACCAAAGTAAATTCAAAATTTCAGGTCGATCCACCAGCCCGCTCGTCCGAATAGCTTCACGAACCTCGGACACAATCTGGTTCTGACGTACCGTAACTTCTGGCAGAAAGATTGAATCGATCGATATTGTATCTATACCGTAATCTCTTGTTGTTTGTATGCAATCGATGCGTTCACGGGTTCTCGTTCTCCTCATATTGATCTCTAATCGTATACGTTGTCAGCTAACCAGTAGACCTGATCTACACTAGTTTCTGCACTCTCTCATTTCCACACACTCTCTCGCACTCTCTCACCGTGCCTCTCGCACTCTCTCACCGTGCGAAAGCGAGATTTCGACTGGTTTCCATGCTTTCCCAGTGCCATTTGTCGTTGCTGATCTCATTCTTGCACTCTAGCTCCAAACCGAGAATTCAGCCAATGTATTCATTATTCGCCTTTCAGTCAATGAAAATCCTAGTTGCGATTGCTCGATAAAATGGTTTGATTCAAGACTTGTGAAATATCGATAGAACAATGCGAAAAACGTTTATTACAACCAATACAGAATCCGATCACTTGATGATAGTTTGAGTAAGGTGGTGGCATTGTTAGGTTCCATTCCATTCGAACCATTCCGAGTTCGTCGATCATAGCTTCGAGCATCATGGAGAGTTCTGGAAGAGTTCGAATGATCAATGGCTGTTACGTAGCAGAAAAAAGGGTTTGTGCACTTTCTGTGTGATAAATAAATGAATTACACGAATGAATCGTTGCGTGTTGTCCATCCTTCCGAGTGTAGATCGGAAAATCTGCAAACGCTGAACATTGCAATAGCCGACTCGCGTATATGAATCGGGGGGAATATACAGTGAGCAGTGAATGAGGAGTACGAAATGAGAGGAGAAAGCTGAAAGAATGAAGAAAGCTCTGACTAGTTGAGAAGTCTCCTTTGTATCTCAAATGGAGCGATGGAGAGACAAAGTATCCAAGGTGATCGCAAGTTAGTGGAGTCGGAGAAGAATTGACT
>LS504550.1:79363-100569 GCA_900490845.1 Pristionchus japonicus | reverse complement strand
TGAGAGCATCATTCACTCAGCGAGCAAGCGCATCGGTGGTACGGGTAGTTCAGTGGTAGAACACCTGCCCGGTAAGCGGAAGCCCCGGGTTCGATCCCCGGTCCGTGCCATAACCTTTGCTGTCTTGCAATGATCAAGTTACCCGTTAGGCCTGGCTGTGGCTCACCATATCGAGGTTAGGGAAGGTCCGGCATGAGGGGAGACACGGTCGTCCAAATCGATGGCGCTGTCCTCGACCACGCGCCGAGATGTCGAATCGTCCTTCAAAAGATCAAAGATCAATCGTCAGTATGCAAGCAAAGTGAAGGCACAGTATCCATATTGAATTGCCCTTCAGTATACCTTGAGTGAGTGCTCCTACTTCCACTCCAGAGCCCTCATACGCTCCTATCGTTGAGCGATGACCTGAAACAAGTCAGTTGGTGATCGAATACCGCGACCGCTGAGTGGATGAAGGCGTACTGTATGCATCTAGACCAGCTAATTTGAGGAGGACATACTGAACCCATGATGCAAGCTTTTTGGACACCCAGGATGCAGCTCCGAAGTGATCCGTTGGGGGATCACCAAGGGGTATGCAAGAAGAGGGAGCGAGAACGAAAAGCAACCAACCGGCCATGTCGCACGCCTGTGTGAAGAGTGAGGGCGGCGAGGAGGGAGAGGGAGAGACCGGCCAACCAGACGAGATGAGAGGAAATGGGACGAATGAGAGGAAGAGAGATGGGTCTGCAAAGTTGCAGAACTAATTGATTTTCTTTGTGAACTTTTTGCATTGCACTATTATTGATTTTCATAGTTTTTCTTCAACAACAGGAATTGAAGCAATCTTTTTTTGTTTGAAAAAACATGGAAACATGGAAACTGAAACCAGTTTTCTATCCTATATCGTACTCGACTGCGATGTGAAATGCAGTATAATCTGATTGAATAAACTGAACCTTCGCTTTTGCATTGCATGATATCTTTTATTGGTGATTGAGAATGAAAACTCATTGTTCTACAATTTGGGGCTGTACTTTATTGGGGGTCCATTCTACAGACTATGTCGACTTCCAGGGAAGTTTCGCTTCTGAGCTGTTCTGTGTCGGAGAGTCGGTCTAGTCGATGGAAACACAATCTCTGGTTTGCAGCAATGTAATAGGTAGGATAGGCTTGGCCAAAGGCACCGTAGAGATACGGTAGAGATATATCTAGTAGGAGATACGGTAGGGGATCAGGAATCTTATCTCCTCTATCAATCATTACAGTGCATCACGGAAGGCATTGATGAGGACATTCGGCTTGTGATCGATTAGTGGCTTGAAGAATGACTCGAATCAGGCTGATGAACACCAGGAAAGTTGTATAGATTGAATTTCATGAAGAGTGTCGTTAGATGAACTTTGATCTTTGCAGGTAGACTAGGAGATCTACCAGATGAACTACGTGCTTGCAGCGAGAAGAATCGATTCGGAAGAGAAAGTGAGACGCGAGATTCTTGTTCTTTGATCCTTGATCTCAATGACTTTTTCATATTCAGATTTCTCATTCCGATGAGCACGGCAACATCGAGGGTCTCTCCAAGTGACCGAAACCATTCTGAGCTTCCCTTACAGTCAATCATGTGAAGAGTGCTGGCTCCTGCCGTTACCATTCAATTCCCCTCAATTGTCTTTCATCCTCAACTTGAAATCAGTTCTGATAAACGAAAGTAATATCCACCTTCGATAGCGCAAGATCAAGCTTCTTCTGTCTTTACATTACTCTGAACACACCTTCCTTCTTTGCCCTGAATGGTATTCAAAACTAGAGAATCTGATGAGGAGTCAATTATCTGTAACGTTGGTGTTCTAGAATTCTATTGTTGCTTATCACAACCGGTTTTGTGGTCAAGCTATGTCCACAGTGGGGAGGGGGAGGGAGGGAAGGGGAGAGAGGAGGGAAGGGAATAGGGGGAGACAGGCTCCTTTCTGAGTCCGTTCGCCTTCCCTTCTTCATTCCCTCTTCATTTCACACGATTCTGAACGTCATTCATCGATTTCTTCCATTATCCATCAGAAAATTGTCGTTCCTATGCAGTTCCAGGGCCGAGGGCATAGATCACGCTCTCATCTCTCACTTTCGCACGCTCTCTCGTCGCACACTCTCTAACCGTCCAACCCTCTCCGCACACCACGATCGCTCGCCTCTCGGCTTGAGGCGCCTGAGGTCGGGTTTTAACGCTTTTGTCGATTCTGTTCATTCATAATCAGACCAAATCACCTGTCAATTGTCACTATGCCACCCTGGTTGCCTTATGTTCACTTTGCGAGCTTTTGGCAGAGCTCGGGTCGATGAGAGCTCTGCTGATCTGCTCGATGGGAAACTAGGTTGAGACGAGTCCTCTCTTCCTCTGCTTCCTCTCCTCCCAGTCTCTTTGATTCTCTATTCGTGGACATCGTTCCTGTCGTCGTACTTCTGTGATTCTGGCCACAAATAACCATAATTCCTTCAAGAATGAGCGCTGGTTGGCGAAAGGAATTTCACAGGAGAAGAGCCAGAGAAGCGCTTCTCCAGATCACTCCCGAGGATATCGACAAAGACTCGGTTAGTTGTTAGTTCGTTAGACGACTTTGTGCCCCTGTTCCTTCGAGTTTTAACATGAGCTTCTCTATCACCTTAGTACGAGAACGGACCGACCAATTCGACGTGCATTTCAGTGTCTGTGGCCAAAGACAGAGGCGTCTATGGTGTGCTTGGCCGAAAGATTGGCGGATAGTGGGAAGAAGGATGAATTCGTGAATGTTATCAGAGGGAAGAAAGGAGGGAGTAATCACTGTGTTCTCATTGAGAAGTGAGTTGATTTGCGATGAATTTTGATTCGAAAAGCTTCCAAAACTCTGCTCTTTTGTTCCAATCTGTCAGCTCCCAAGGAGAGTATTGGAAAGGCTCGTCTTTCAGGGCATAAAAGGCGTTCTTCTCAGCTCGTTCACCCTGAAACGAGATCTTCTTTGACGTCTAACTTCCAATCCTTCATTTGCAGGCCGTCTAGTCAGTCGGATAACTCGCAGATGTCTGTCGATGGATGCACCCACGTGCTGGCTTATCGAGTATTCGTCGATCAATATATTCTCGGTCCCAATCAACTCAAAGCAAAACAGGTGCGGAGGAGCAAGGAGGGGATTGAATTTCGACCTATTGGATATTGCGATTGGGGGTGGTTGAATGTGGGAACTTTTACACTCCTCCCAAAAGAATTTCTCGCATGGAACCGTGTCCACGCTGGAATGAATTGTAGAGGAGTGGAGAACATTATCTAACTTCAGACTTGTTCTACTCTCTCGTCTCCAGATGACACCAGAATATGCCTCAATCCATTCCACTACGAGCAGAAAGAGTATCGTGAGTTGTTGCTTGTGCCAATTAATCCTCGCTCGTTGCCATTCGGACTTCACCTCTAAGGATGGCAGTTCACGGTTGCCTGAACCTTGGAAGTTCTAAAGAAAGAAACGATAATGGATATTTACAGAGGGAGTATCGATCCGCGTGAATAAGGGTGACTTCGAATGGCCGACCCAAGGCTTGGAGAATGCCAATTTACACATGGAAAACGAGGTTAGGTGTCGATGGATTGGGGTTTGTTATTGGATAAATCGATTGTTCACCTGATCAATAAACGTTTCCAGGCCTCGCCCAACTACGATTTGGATCAGGGTAGCCCCATCATCGAGAGATATAAGCAGCTAATTGTAAGTGCGCAAGCGTAGTAAACTATGATCAGTAATCGAAGAAAAGAGTGAGAATATTGATCCCTTCAGGACTTGAGTGCCGGATTGATCGCGTCTGGAGCAGCTGTCAACTCGAACTTGAGTGAGACAATGGTCAGTAAACTATGCGCTACAATGCTCACATTCTTTTAACTCTGACCAACGTTCAGTTCAGTTCAGCTAACGATCATTTTAGGATACAGTCGCTGCGGGATTCTCTAAACTGACTATGAAGGAGGGCCGATTGAGTGATTCAGGTTTGTGTCAATTTTTCCGTGACAATCTTTCGACACTCGTAATTCGAGTAAAATGCAAAAATATGTACTCTTTTCAGGCATTGTACACATCTGCTTGGGTACTCAACTTCCCTGGATGACAATAATATACCACGAGAACAGGGACAGACCCTTCCCGATCTCTAAGGTCACTATTTCACTAATACGCATTGCGAACCAAGAACACATTGTCTAGATATTTGATCTGTGATTTCTGCAAATTGCAGGTGAATTCACGCAAATTCGTTGTTGAGAGCAGCAATACCAAGGAAAGGACGGAGAATCAGTGAGTTAGAACACGATGGGAGAACGGTCCACGAGTCGGGAATCAATAATAGGAAGGGTTCATTTGCAGACTTGTGATCCCATTCTCTGCTGTGAATTCCGGTGAATTGGTGAATCCGAAGACAGGAAAGGTCGATACTGAGAAGAGAGGAGATAATTACAGACAATTGATCGGAGAAGGGCTCGAATTCTATCACGTCAACGGAAAGGTGAGTAAGCTCGACCACGTTTGACCATCTACTATCGATTCACACGATCTCATATTTCGACAAATCAGTGTTGGTTCATCGAAATGAATGAAATTCTCGCAGATCTACATGAAAAATCGATCAATGGCTCAATTATTCGTGAGAAGTGCAACAGCGAATAAGCTGAACTCTCGCTCGAACCTCCAATCGATTCTGAAGGTGCGCTACCGATCGTTGACCTTTCACTTGCCTTGGCTTGGTGGTTGATCTTTGATCTTTCAACATATGTTTGAAGGTGGATCCCGAACCGAAAGACGCGAAACAGCCGAGAACGAACACGACTATCCTGATCTGGGACGATGATGAGTTCGCGAGAGCACTGCAGGAAGCGAGTGAGTAATGGTTTCTTCGATTGTTCCAAGCATGTTCCTAGGTGAACCAAACAACGGTATCAACGGCTTCCACTACGTGAAGGCCCTCTCCGAGTGGACGACTATTCGGGTTTCCTTCCATCGAGGATTCGGCCACGACTACAAGGGAAAGGTATGATACTCAGAGCTTGTGATCCACTTTTTAGGCTGATATTGAATAGGTACTTTTACAATAGCTGCTTCATGAAAGCTAAATCAAGTAACTGAATTAGATGACGAAGCAAAAGATACGGAACGAGGAAACAAAGGGCACTTGCAGCTCACTCCGGACGGATGCTGGTTGTCAATCGACCTTCCTCACGCACGGGACGCTATCGACCGGACGATGGAGATCATGGGAAAGACGAAGAATCCAAATGAGTACTGATTCTTGCTTATTTGATCACGATTCGGGCATTCCAACTTCGTTTTATCTTTGTGAATTAATGGTATTTGTACGGTATTAGAAACGCAGTAAAAAGGTTGTATGGTAGTAGGGAGTATGCAGTAACACGTGTGATTAGAGGAAAGAGTAGTGTACGAGTGATTACGGTTGTTTTATGACCCCCGATTGGAATGCATTCGTTGATTGTGTGTTGTTTAGTTTGTGGTTTGTTGCTGATGAAATGAATAAATGAAGAAGATTGATAAGGAAGTCAAACAGAGGATTTTCGTCTAATGATGTACAGTCCTATCTACATTTCCCGATTGAATTAGAGACTGCGAAGGAGATATATGCTGTGCAAGACCTTACAGACTTTGCTTTAGACCATGCCCACTGGCTATGCTCAGTCTTCATCGATATTCTTCCCGCCCTCTTCTCTTGTTACCTTTCTCCAAGCTTTCTTTCTCGCAATCAAAATCTTTCAGTTCTATATCGTTTTCATTGTTCTTACAACACAGTTCTTATTGTTGCTTCTGCATGCATAATTATTGCAAATAGGAATAAAATGGATCGTGTTCCTGATCCCTCTTTGTATACTCCAGAAGAGTTGGAAAACGGACGACGAGTGAAAGAACTCGTGTTCGCGGAGGTCAGCGGATCAGCTTGTAGAATGAACCATTGCTCGCATTTTCAGCTTGCGAAAGATGGCAATAACGAACCGAAAATGATCGATTTCTTCAGAAAATTCGTTGAGATTCATCGTGTCCACAAGCAGGTTTCGAAATTCTTAGGAGTATCTCTACTTGATCTTTGATCTTTGGCAGAAAACCCTAGACATGATATCGGATACGATTGACAGACTGAACGTTTTACGCATGATTACCAATGACAACGCGGAATTGGTGAGTCTCACTTGATCTTTGATCTTTGAACAATCGTAACTCGTTCAAGGCTCGTATCAACGACGGAATACGCCAACTCAATCAGCTTGCCGATTCAGTGAGAGAACGGGCGGATTGAATATTGATTTATGTTCAAGTTCCCTGTCTCTTCACAATAATTGTAAAACTCCTCCACTGGATAAATCTTGAATACAAACTGTCCTGGCAGATACGTCAAAGAGCCCCATATGCCAAAGAACTCTATAGTATCTATTTTCCCACTGGATTTGCTTTAGTTATCGTGCCCTTCGTCTCAAATTATACGACTTCTCCTCCTCGGGCAGTCCTTTCGATCAATCTCTCGAGGGCGCTCTCTCATCTATCTGATCTTGCTTCCACTTCACTCATCATTTTACTTGACGCTTTGATCTAGACACTTCCGATTTCCTGAGACAAATCAAATAATCTCATAAAGCAGACAACGATGGATGTCTTCGACCGCCCCATGGTGTTTACTAAAGCAGAATGGGAGAATGTCGAGTGAGGAGACTTATTCTCGCGGAGGTCAGTCAATAGTTTCATTTCTTCGAATGAATCCTCTAAGGTTCAGCTGGCGAAAGAAGGCAATCACAACCCGAACTTTACTGATTTCATAAAAAAAAGCACATCCAGATTCGACCGGTCAATAAGCAGGTGCATATTTTATCATTCTTTGACTCTTTGATCTTTGATCTTTACAGAAGACTCTCAGATACCTTTCCAAAATGATCGATAGTCTGAACAGTTCAATCCCAGGTTCAAGCAAGACAGAAGTGGTAAGATATTTGATCTTTGATCTTTCTCTTACCGTACCTCTTTTAAGGAAACAATAAGAGAATCGGTTCGTCGATTCACCGAACTCGCCGCTACAGTGAGGGAATGGCCGGATGGTGCACGCATTCTCGCCCCAGACACTCTTTGTAATGGCCAAGATCAATGAATTCGTCCATGATAAAGTTGTCATCAGAATCAAAATATGGATATGGGATATGTGACGCTGCTTGGCCCGCCCAATAGCTCATCTTTCTCAACAGATTGAATAGCAATCGATCCTCATCGTAAAATAAATATATATTTTGTTTACGAATTGCTACGTCAGAGAGCACGATATTTCGAACATCTCTCTAGCCGATACGAATCTGTGTTTTTCACATACCCAATGGATGTGCTGCTCGATGTATCGACCCCGCCTCTCAATTGACAACTCTTCCATCCTTATCCTTCCATTCTGGCGCTCGGCCTCTTCAGCACTCTTATCGTTCCCTTGTACCATACTGTGTAGGCTGCTCATTTGGCTTACTTTCTTTTAGACAATGCCTGACCATACTTGACTTTTGTCTTGATAAATTGCATGGAATCACGTGTTATTCAACAGACAACGATGGATCGCATACTCAATGGTTCCATGTTGTATTCCCCAGCAGAGAGGGAACACGGAAGACGTATAAGAGATTTGGTCTATGCGGAGGTCAGTGAATCGCTTCCCTCCTTCTAATGAAACCTACAATGTACAGCTCGCGAAAGATGGCAACGACGATCCAACATTTATCGATTGGTTCATAAAATATGTCCAGATTCGCCCACTCAACAAAAATGTAAATGAATATTCCACGTGCGAAGTGACCTTTGATCGTTTCAGAAGACAATCAACTTCATAAGTAAAATGATCGATCAACTGACCAATGAAATCCCGAGTTCAAGCGAGGAAGAAGTCGTGAGTTATTTGGTCTTTGATCTCACCTATCGTAACTCATGAGGTTCGAATGCGGGATGGAATTGTTCGACTCACGGAACTTGTCGCTTCAGTAAGGACGTGGGCGGATTGAACGACTACTTTCTTCATTGCAAAGAACATACTAAGCTCTACATTTTCAATCAATAAAGCTTCTTTCAAACATCACAATAGCGTGATTCACTAGAAGTACAAGATTGCTACTAGATGTTCGATATTGACTGTATTACATGCCATGTGTGCCTCTCAACCTTCACAACATAATGAATTTTCATTAGTCGATAGTTTGGGTCTGGAGCTAATGAACGGCCAGTGAACCAGGGATAGAAATTGAGAGTGGGCGGGGCGAGGGGGCGGAGCTTCACAGTCTGCCGCCTCTTCCATCCTTCTACTGTATCGAGCAGCAACCGCCTTTCTTAGCCGGAGCTGCAATGTTTCTCATTTAGATTGAGCAGTATTGCAATGATCATTTCCGACTCGAGAGAGCCCAGAATCATCTTCAAAATCTAGAAAGTCAGTGTTTCCTTACGTGGAGGCGGCGGCGTAGCTTTCTTCGACGGTGCTGCAGCTCCAGCAGCTGCAGCGGCTGCAGCCGTGTGAGTCGAGGGCTGCAGAGTGGTCTTTGATCTCCGCTCCGTACCCCCCGCTGCTCACCGGTAGTCCATTCTTGGAGGCGGGAGGCGGGGCGAGGGTGGTCGGGGGCGGAGGGAGTGCAGCAGGGGCGGCTCCTCCCTCTGCAGCATCTGCAGCAGGAGGAGGGACGGTAGTCGTCTGAGTCTGTTGAGTCGTCTGCTGCGTGGCGCCCGTCTTCTCCGCCGAGAGAGACTTACGGTTCTTTGTCGCCTGAGGATACGGTAACTGATTACGGTAATCAATCGATACAGTAATCAGGAGCTACAGTAACCTTCTTGTCCGATTTCTTCTCGCCCTCTTTCTCCTCTTCCTTCTCTTCCTTCTTCTCCTCTCCTCCTCCCTCCTTCTTTTCTTCCTCCTTGTCCTGACTCTGCAATCAGTTCGCGATTGGCTTTCGATTCCTACCGTACCTCGGTTCGCGACTCGATTCCTACCGTACCTCCGTGTTTTTCTTGCTCTTTTTGGTCTTTGGTTCGGCTCCCTGGCTGTTCTGCTCCTTGCTTCCGTCCTTCTTCTTCTTCTGCAATCGATATTGGTATTGGCGGGATACGGTATTCTACAGTACCTCTTCGTCCTTGTCCGATCCCAGTGATAAATCGTAGTCATCGTAGTCTTTCTGCAATCGATCGATCAATGGTCGATCGGCAACTGGCTACCATATACCTTCTTCTTGACTTGCTTGTTCTTCTGGGCGCACTGCTTCGCAACGTCCTCGATGTTGGCCATTCTGTAGAGGGAAACGGTATTCAGTTATCGATCGATAGTGAAGAAGTACCGTACTCTGAGTGGGAGGGATCGGCCGACGAGTGTGGGTGAAATGGATGAGAATGGGAGGAGAAGAGACGAAGTCTTCTTCGAGATTAATTGGCAATCAAAATTGGAGATTGATGGATTGATTGACTATGAGAAGGGCTTATGAAAATTCAATGAGTCAACGTAATATCCGTGAGATCACGTAGGCCCCTTTCCCCTTATTCCATCGAGCACTCCATCGCTGTATTTCTCCATTTCTTTATCAAACGAACTTGAAAAGTACAATGGTGACATTCAACAAAATATCGGAATGAATCATCGTAACATCATAAAACAACGAAATGAGAAGACATTAGTAAATGATGAGACCGTTGATCTACCGTATCTGGGGGTACAGTATCGTAGAATGGGGTTCATTGGAGGGGTGCGGGGTACGGCAGTATACCGAACTCGTCTACTTTCCGAAGAGAGACAGTGACTTGGTGGGAGTGGAGGTGGAAGAGAAGAGAAGGCCAGCAGACGAAGCATTCCCCGTCCCCGTCGAAGGTTTGCCGAATGTCAGACTCGATGAGGCTGAAAGGGAACGGGTACCGTACTCACAATCAGTAAAGAAAATCGATAATCGATCGATGCCGCATGCTACCGTACTCACCGGCAGGGGTGGCAGTCGATCCGAAGAGGGACGTCGACGTGGGAGCCGTCGAAGGGGCGGCGCCGAACAGAGAACCTTAATTCATTCCCGATGATCTTCCGTTTCATCCACACCCCAAATCCTAACTCGATCTACAATGAGTAAAATGGATGCCAAATCGATTCATCATTGCACGCCGTTCTCGCAACACTACCATGTAATAATTGCGAATGTAATGAAGATCCTAGTGCGAATTGAAAAAATTGAATCAGTTCGACCGCTTCTATCCTCAAGGCTCTCTCGCCCGATCCCCTCCATCAGTCCCCCCTTCCCCTCTTCCCTCCTCACTCACCGGTCGTGCCGGTCGGAGCAGCTGCAGGGGTCGCGAACGAGAACGGCTTAGCGGCAGTCGACGCACCGAAGAGACCTGCAGAGAGTGGAATGTCAAAGATGAATTGCAGTTTTTTCCCCTAAAGCTTTCCTTTACTACACTATCATTCCATTGGCATCCACCTCTTCTCCCTCCCCTGCAACCTCACCTCCACTAGTCGAACTAAACAGTTTTGTAACTTTTCAACATGACTTTTAGCCTTTCCCTCATCTAGTCTGCTCCTTCTGATTACAAAGTAAGTTTTATTATTCAACTAGTTTCTTCTCAATGATCGCACATTTCCCCTCACTCTCCCTCTTCTCCCCTCTCTGCAACCTCACCTCCACCAGTCGCTCCCGTGGATCCGAAGAGGCCGCCCGTCGCTGCCGGTTGAGGAGCTGCAATTGGGATTATGTTACCGTATCTCTACCGTACCCCTCTCGCCCCTACCGTACCGGCCTGTCTGAAGTACTGTCCGATCTGGAGGGCGGTCGCCTGCGAGGGAAGGGCCGGTTCTCCCGCGAGACGACGGGCGTTCGCTGCAGCAGACGCAGCTGCGGAGTAGGCGGGGCCAGAGGAGGACGAGGGATGGAAACTGCTGCAATATAGGCACTGATTGAGGATATTCAGGAAGGGAACACTCTGTGAGAGTATCCTGAACAAAGGAAAGAAGAAGAGCCCAACAGTCGATTGATTAGATTGGATGCACATCAGTTTGAATGTGTCAACGCGGTAATACAAATGAGGTTCTCAGTCGCATCAGAACAGAAAAATAAAATAAAAAGAATCGAGATCCCAGTTTCGCGGGCAATACGAATGAAGCGCACAAAGTCTTCCTTCAATTCGAGGAATGTTGCTCTTTCAGAATAAGAACTAACAATAACAAATTTTTGGCAAAAGCTCCCAGTAAAAATCTCTACAAAAACCGACCTATAGGAAGCCTCTCTCGCCAACACTCCCGGATGCTCCTCGTTGAATATTTCCTTCAGATCCTGCAATGGCAGAAGATTGAGATGTATTTCCTTTCATTTGTGCCAGATCTGTTCTTGTTTCACCCTAACTTCAAATGTGGCACCACCGCCCCTGATACAATAGTTTCTTGCTGTATCGAAGACACGCACACCACTCGCACTGATCCTCGATTTCGCCGCCACTATTAGATACTAATAAGCCACGACTAGAGAATCTCATCTCTCCTCCCAACTCACACTACTTTTCTGTCTCACCAGCCCCCTATCACGCCAACGATCCAGACCTTACCAATATCTCTCCCCTCTCCCTCTCAACTCACACTGATCTTGTCCGTGGTCTGCACAATCTGCACGGCCACTGCAGAGAAGATCTGGTCGAACCTCCCGAGATGGTCGGAGATGTCCTTCTCGCTGATCGCAGACTGAAATGCGATCGATTGCGGTACCGTATCACTACCGTGACCACTCATCCCATCGCCCCACCGTATAAGACATAAAAGACACTTTTTGAGAAAGTGAAAAGTTTTGTTCATAACCTTGGCAAAGTTGAAAAAATCGATCCGGTCCAAAACTGGTGTGCAGGTAGTACTCACCGAATGTAGCACACCTGCACCATACGGAATCACCCAGATCGTTTTTCGACGGGTGGTGATGTATGTTTCAGTGAAACGTAACCCAACCGACTTTGCGATTTCGCAAGCTTTCAGATCAAGCGAGGGCGCAAAAAATGCGCAATATTCAGGTGAACATACACACCAAGTTTCATCCCGATTGCTTTCAAACTCATCGAGAAAAATCGAAGAATTTCATATTTTAATTTGCAGCTCAGTGGGGAGGTATGATAGTTCGCTTTTTTATTGTAGAAATAAGAAGATAAACTATCCATCTTGCTTCCATAGAAAGATGAACGAAATTTAAAAATACATATCGGCTCAATTTTGGCAAAGAACGCGCATAACTTCGAATAAAATCAGTTCTCGATCAGTTCTGGAAAGTTAGAATTATCGAGAACTGACTGTTTTTAAAGTGTAAAACAGAAGCAAAAATACTTTCAATGGGCACAATAGAATCGTCGGTTCTTACAGTCATTCACAGTCATGAACAATAAAATAAAACTACGCTGCGTTGTCGAGCGGTAGCAAATAATCAAAATTGGATACGGTAATTTGCCCTATCGAGAACTGATTTTATTCGAAATTTTGAGCGTTCTTTGCAAAAATTGAGCCGATATGTATTTTTAAATTTCGTTCATCTTTTTATGGAAGCAAGATGGATAGTTTATCTTCTTTTTTCTACAATAAAAAAGCGAACTATCATAACTCCCCGCTGAGCTGCAAATTAAAATATGAAATAATTCGATTTTTCTCGATGAGTTTGAAAGCAATCGGGATGAAACTTGGTGTGTATGTGCACCTGAATATTGCGCATTTTTTGCGCCCTCGCTTGTTCTGAAAACTTGCGAAATCGCAAAGTCGGTTGGGTTACGTTTCACTGAAACATACATCACCACCCGTCGAAAAACGATCTGGGTGATTCCGTATGGTGCAGGTGTGCTACATTCGGTGAGTACTACCTGCACACCAGTTTTGGACCGGATCGATTTTTTCAACTTTGCCAAGAATATTTTCACTCTCTCAAAAAGTGACTTATAAAAGTTTCATAAACAATGACGAATTCACAAAAAGTAGAATAAAATAAGCCAAGTATAATGCCATGGAAACAGAAAAGTGCACGGTGCCAGTTATTATACCATGACCTCCTCATCTACCGTATCCCTCCCCTCGGCGCCCTCTGCATACCGTTCCATTCTGCATCTGCAGCACCTTCTGCTGCAGCTCCTCGATCGTCTGGTAGTACTGCTCCAGTTGGTCGTTGTACTCACGGATCAGCTGGATCATGTACCTGCAGAGGGATTGGTTAGAGGGATGGGGAATCATCCAAACAAACTCGACGAAGACAAAATCTAGTGTGGCTACCAGTAATAGATGTATCGACAAGAGGGTGAAAATTGCAAGTAGACTCTTCCAATCCCTCCTCATCCCCTAGTAAACCCCTCCCCCTCCACTCACAGCCTGCCCTGGTTGCTATTCGTGTAGATATTCTTCGCCGCGTTGTCTTGGATCATCGTCGCCACCTGTCAAATTGCATCGTAAAATTATTTATCTACATGCAAGTTCGCCACACTTCACTAACTAGGAGATAATATGATTCCGCACTTGATCAAACCACGATCAATTTTACAAGCGATAATGCGCAGAAGCACTACTGATCACATCACATTATCAATCATACTGGAATAAACCAGCAATGTTCTGAACTATTGTACGTTTTAGCCTACTTTGTCTAGAGAACAGGTACCAAACAAACTGAATTGTCCAACTGCCTCCTCACCTGTGCCAGTCTGAGGTCCCTCGCAGTCCTCGATCGCAGTTTCTCCTCGTTCGCAGAGAGGGAAGCACTGTTGACGGAGATGCCCGAGATACGTCGTTCCAGCTGACGATGAGAGAGGTGAGGTTGTTGGAATTAGAAATACAAAAAAGAGACACGATTAAATGGGTCGACAAGTACAGATGGATATTCTCCCACTGCAACCCCTTTCCACTAGGCTAACTTATTGTTAGAACACTTATCCATAAGAGTGAGTAGGAATTTAGTAGCAAAACGAATGAGCTGGAATCGAATGTGTAGACTAGTATATGAGGATATTTTCCTACTGCATCCCTTCTCCACTAGGTCCAATGTACTCCCTACCCTCCTCCTCTCCCTCCCCTCGTCCGTACCTGTCTCACTCTATCCTCGATCTTCAGACATTCATCACTCGACTTGCACGCGAACTCGTCCGCGTACTTCTTGTTCTCCGCTAGTTCCGTTCTGCAATGGAAATATTTATTTAATTATGTAATTAAATCAATTACGATTTTATTATCAAACACATTGCTAACGGCAAATCCGAGTTCTAGCTCGTCCCTAAATCCTACTATTCTCTGCACCTCACCTGATGGCAGCAAGTAGATCCAGCTGGGGCTGCTCCACCTTGCCTTCCTTCGGATTCTCCACCTGAGCAAATTATTGTTTCAACCAGTGACTATAGGGGACGGTTACGCGATGCAACTGATCTCTCCTCACCGCTTCCTCTTAAAAAAATAATTTTCCACCGTATTCTCAACCTGCGAGATGATCATGAAGCTGTGATTAAATAATGAGGCCTCTTCGTCCCCTCCTCTCACCTGTGCCTCCTGCTTCACATCGCTTCCGCCCGCTCCCAATCCGCCGCCCATCCCAGAGAGGCCTGCAATGGCAAAGATTACCCTGACAGTCTGATCGAAAACTGATGCGCGCTCCCATATTCGAAGCTAGCAGCATCGGGCGCTTCAAACCGCCAGCAAGCTTGGCGCTAACTTGGACACTCCAAATACTGCTTTCTTCCACTTTTTGGATTTTTTTCCATAAAGTGATTTTCAAGATTGACAGTTCCCGTTTCACGAAAGCATCTTATCCAGGCCACAGGACGCATCAGCAATAAGCAACCAACTCCCCATCCAACCCCACAACCCCAACCGTACCTCCAATGGTTGTGGCAGTGGTTGCAGCTCCGCCCAGTCCAATGCTAGCAGGTGCTGCAGTCGAGGGGGTCCCGAAGAGAGACGTCGTACCGGCTGCGGAGGTCGCTGCAATCGAGGGGTGGTTGGGCATTGGTTGGAAACTTCGAAAGAATGGTCAAACGACTCTAGCAGCATCGACGCTTTTGAACCTACCAGTAGGTCTGGCGACAACTTGGAAACCCGCAACTAGAGAAACTTGGACCTTGCTCCACACCCATAATACAAAACAACCAAGCAAACCTAATTGACCGTGCATAAGGTCAGCGGCACTTCTTCAGTTCGCGGGACCAGGGTACTAAATGGGCATGCCCATCGGTTTATGATATCCAGAACTAGTATCATCATATCCTAGATTTTCGTACGTGGTGTATCGTACTTAAGCAGGCATTGCTAACACATCTTAAAAAGTGACAGGTCTAACGCGAAAATTAACCAAGAATTGGCGAAAACGCGCAATTTTCACAAATTCAGAAATATAATTTCCTACCATTAGTGAATTTGTATCAAAGAAGGTATGTCACTGCTGGTAACAATATGGATACCTGCGTATAGAGGCTAAATGCTAAGCATTAGTCTGGACCCGGGCCTACACCCTATATAGGGTTGGTCCCGCGAACTGAAGTAGTGCCAGGTCAGCGCTCCCCTGACAAGGACAATGAGTGATAGGCTCCGCCCCTTTTGAATCTAAACAAGAGACTCTAACCGGGTGATCCGAACAGTCCTCCGGTGGAAGCAGTGCTTGCGGGTGCCGTACCGAAGAGTGGCTTGGGGGCGCCGCCCAGAGTCGAGGAAGCGCCGAAGAGCGATGGAGCAGCACTCGTCGAGGCTGGAGAGGGGGAAATTAAAATAAATATTTATTATTATGGCAAAGGCCAATTATACGTAACCATACTTTGTAAGGCATAAGACACACAATGCAACTTTAGTCCATTCGCTCACAAAACAAATTGTTTTAAACAATTCGCGACACATGATTGTCTGGCGTTTCACGAGCGTATCATAGTCAACTCGGGCAAACCTGAGTAATGTCACTTCCGGTCTACTTTTTACACAAACCATTTGCTATGTGCGCTTCAACCAATTCGCTCGTTCCCTAAATTTTATCCCTGCACCCACTCAAAGCGATGTTACAAATTTGTCTGGCGTTTCACCAGCGTCATAGTCAACTCTTAGCTCACATAAGCAGTGCAGTACTCCTTCTAATTCTAACACTAACTAATCACTACTTATTTCAACAAATCCCTTTATCCCCTACACCCGCCCCACTCACGAGCGGTTCCGAACAGTCCGGTGCTGGCAGTGCTGGCTGCGGGAGCACCGAAGAGGGGCGCAGCTGCTGCAGATGTCGTCGTCACTGAAAAAAAAGAGATTGGAGTTTTGACGAGTGGTAACAAAGCAAGATGCCAGGCTATTGGACGACGAAAACGTTTTAGCCGCGTTGCCGCGTCCTTATTATCCCTCCTCCGTATAGAACGATCCCTCACTAACAAGTAAAGAAAATGAAGATCGGTTATGAAATGTATGAAATGCCCAAACGCGTATGAAATGCCCACACGGCTTGACCCAACAACCCCGTGTTTCACACTACCATAAACTCTTCCTCTCTCTTCTCACCATTGGTTCCGAACAGTCCTCCTCCAGTCGCGGGGACGGGCGCTGGCGAGCCGAAGAGTGGCTGTGAGGGCGCCGTTGTCGCTGAATATTAATTAATTAATATAAAACTTTAATTAGATTACACTTTTCTTTAAAGTTCGACGCCCGGAGGCCTAGCGCTTCCTCCTAGATGGAAAAGTAAACCTTTTGGGGCGAACAACAATGAAATAGGAGAGGGATTCATAAGTATCAAAAACAAAACCTGGAATCTGTAGCGAGAAGAGGGTGTTAGAGCGCTTTTGCCGAAACATGGCTGATGAACAAGAGGACGAGACTGGGGAAGAATAGGGAAGGGAAGGAGCGAGTGGCTCTTTGATCTACCCGTCTCTCTCACCATCGATTGGTATGGGAGCGGCAGGCTAGACATGCAAAACAACACGCGCGCGACCTCGTCTTGTTTACTTGGATGGGTCTCGCAGCTCATAGATTACCTGAAGCACCGAAGAGCGGGGCTGTTGTTGCTGCTGAGGTTGTCGCGCCGAAGAGAGGAGCTGCTGTTTTGGCTGCAAGAGTGTAGTAGCCTGGGAGGGGAAGAGAGCACGTGCGAGTTGCTCCTTCCTTGCAAGGGTATTTTCGAAACTATACCGGACCTACCAGGTGCAGCCCCAAAGAGAGAGGTCGTGGTTGCTGCAGGTGCTGCAGATCCAAAGAGAGGTGCTGCAGTATTTGCAGCCGGCTGGGCCGCACCGAATGTGAACGCCATTCTAAGGGATTCGCTTACTTTTTTCATTCATCTCGAGAAGACTCCAACTAGATACTGTTCCAGCCAAACAACTGATTCCTGCTACTGTGCGATGAACGAACCAATTTTTAAAAACGGTTTTATTGGGACAATTATGAACACAAAACGAGATGAACAAAAAAAACTGAAATGTAGGTCATCGGAGGTTCAAACAACGGGAATCCTGGGCAGAGAAAAGGGTAACAACGATATCGTTCTAGCATCAGAAAGGAAAGTAACTGGGCAGATCTAGAAAACGACATCAAAACAAAGATTAAAAAAGAAAAGTTCTAAAAGAACTGGGAACAAGATAAAGAATAATCGAAGGGATTCATACTGTTGACAAACTCTGAAATGTAAAAACGGGGGATCTCCTTTGAAGAGCAACTATTGAGCAGCAGCAGCCTGGAACAAGTATCATCAGTGAAACAATAATATTTCGAGCTGGACAACTACAACTTCAAAGGATAACTGCGCACCTCCTTAGCCTCCTCCTCCTTGTGATCCTTCGTGTACGCCTCCTTACTCCTGTCGTTGATTCCCTCGATGTTACGGGCAATCTCGATTGCGAGATAGATCATCTGAATGTTGGAGCGTTCTCGTAAATTCACACAACCTGGTTCAGAAAATCTCAAATAGTTTCCGAATGCTTGAAGAATAAAAAGGATACACAAAAGAATTATAAGCGAAAGAAGATACCAACAAGTACCTTGGGGACGATGATCGTATTCTCCTGGGAGTAGCACTTGGTGCAATCCTGTCGGAGCAGAGTGCCCATGTTGTAGTCCTCCATGTCCTGAATCAGAAGAAATTAGCTTGATAAGTTAAGTACAAACTCAATAAATATATAATTTTTAAAAATCGAATAAACGTTTAAATTACCTTGAACTCTTCGCAGAATTCCCGCCAGACAGCCTTCGTGTCGCCCTTGAGCTCGACCTCGGTGACCTAAATCTATCACCGTTGGATAAAATGATAAAATACCACTAATGTATATTTTAAATTGAAAATAACTAGCCTTCTCGACATTGAGAGTAGGGAAGTGCTTGCGGAAAGAGGCGATAATATCGTCCTGACGAGGGTTTAACCGGAGACCACTTGGAGTAACGCTGGAACTGAGACAACGATAATTTGTTCATGTGCAAAACGAATAGTTGCTTGTTCAAAGCCAAAGGAAGACTATAAAGAAGTTGAAACATACGTCATGATGAGGTTCATGTGGACGTTGGCTTGCATGTAGGCCTTGATCGCCCAGAATTGTTCGACACCGGGGTCATTGATATACCTGATCAATATTCGTTGTTAGATAGAACCAAGACGAGTAGAGAAACAAGAGGTTCTTTCTCTAGCGATCGTGACCACTTGATCGAGAAAAATCGAGCCAGAACTCACTTGTCGGCGTCTCCATAGTCAGGGACCTCGTCGGCAATCATTACGGAAATTATAGGGGTACGTTCTGGAAAGGAAAGAATTGAATACGACGCGAACCCGGTAACAAAAAGAGAGAACTTGAGAAAATGGGAAAAGGTCTGCGTGAGCGTGAAGAAAGCGTGCAAGCGACATTCGTAACGGCGCGAGTATGAACGGAACGTTTTAATATTTAAATTTGTTTTAAAATTCGATTTATCGTTTTTTTTTCAATTACTTCGAGACTTGATATACTTAAGCTCGTTGTGAGTAATAGAATATAAAACAATTCAAAGTCGAAATAACAGTGTGATATGTGTTTCACTATTTAAAACTTTGCTGTCAATACAGTAAAATACAGTGTTGATGAGCAACTCTCAAATAGAAAAGCCCTGATGCCTGACATCGATCAAAAGTTGTTTGTTTCAAACAGCTCACGTTGGACTTCGAAAATGGCCTCTTTTAGCCTTGTTTTGGCCTTGTTTTGCCTTGTTATTGTCAACTCTCACTTCATCTCGATCACATGCGCCCGTTATCTTTGTATTTCAGGCCAATGGGAACTGCTGGCGACAAATTTGACTTTGCCAAGATTGTGCAAGCAAGTGGCACGTATGACGACGCCCATCGAGGGCTACTCAAGATCCTCATCGACCGTGGATCGTTGTCGGTTGGCTATTGATTGAAATGCTTTATTCAACCAAAATATCATTCAGGAACGAGCCTTCTGTGCGCATTTCGTCCGTTGCTACGCCACCTTGCACTACCTCGATGGTTGGTGATTATTCGAAAATAGATTGAACGCCGAAATATCGTTTAGAAATTGACTACGATAGCAACCAGCTCAATCTGAATGGAGTTACTCCGGAATCGGTTGAGGAATTAAAGAAGAAGCTATTGGAAACGATGAACACCAAAGCGCAGCATGTAAGCCAGCTCCTGGATGCATTGTCATGTTTTAGTAATTATTTGTAAACAGTCAATTTAATTCTTGACCATTCAGATCGGATTGCGACTGATGAAAGCGCACGATGAGGCGAAGAACAAGAAGATGATTGTGCTCGTGTCCGAGAGACACTACAGTCCAGCTATGGCTGGCGCCTCTTCATTCGAGTTCGTTGTCCCTGTTCTGTTGATTACAATTTACTTGTGGTTAATTGTTGCAAGCAGTAATCTCCACTCCTTTCAGCAATCAAAACGAGTTGTTCCTGGTGGTTTCGTGGTTGGAAACGATGCTGAAACCGGACAACGACGGGTACATGCCCACAGATGATGCACTCAGGGTAGGTCAACCAACGAAATCTTCCTCAAAATCAATCGATAATCCCTCAGTCGGCCCGTGAGTTGCCCGTGCCGATGAAGATGGAAAAGGCACAGCAGCTGATCGACCAACTCTTCAAGGAGGACTGGATCCGTCAAGAGGTGTAATCAAAATGCCACATGTATTGCTATCTTCTTTATTAGGAGAAGTAGAAGGATGATTCAGGTTTCAAACGGTTCATAACTCCCAACTCGATTCCAGGCAGGCGACATGCTGACACTGTCCACTCGGGCTCTCACTGAGCTCGGCCCGATCCTCCGATCCAGATTCCATTGCGCCACCTGCTTCCTTTGCGCCAACGTCACCATTCGGTGAGGATGGGGGATATAGATTGAAATTGAAGACGAAAGGGCGGGGAGGCATTATCGATTGATTGCAGTAGACCATTGTTCTCATTGCAGCAAAGCGTCGATGTTGTCGTGCGACAAGTGCGAGTGTCTCATGCACGTATCGTGCTGGAAGAAGTGAGTGACGGGGGTCGATAAAGGGAGTCTGATCAAGGTCACCGACTTTGGTTGTCGCATCAAATAATATTTAACAATGCGGCTTTTGAATTCCGATTTTTGAGTGTTGATCAGATGTTTTTCGTCATTGCACTAAGCTTTGAAGCCGGAGTGGTGTCGGTGGTCAGACTGATGCAATTTTTTTCCGTAAATGGGGATTTTGATTGCAGTTTCGCGAACAACGCAAAGAATGCGGAGAAGGTGCGCTGCCCCAACACGGCGTGCAAGAATATGATCAAGAAGGTGAGGAAAAACCAGGATAGGGTGGGCTCGGTGGTTGGGTTATTCCAGTCTAGATTGGCGGGAGATTGTCCCAGGAAGGATTGGGTTGCACTGTCACGTTTAGAGTAGACGGATTGTAGCCAGTGTGATCTAGTCTTGAGAATTACTTTTAAAAATATTACTATTTCGATATTTCCAGGACGAGATGGAAGAGATTATCAGACAGGTGGAGGAATCGAGAACGAATCCTAACGGGCGGCCTGATCGGGTACGGTAGATGACGAAGTACGATAGCTCACGATCACTAACTGACTTATTTGTAGAGAGGCTCCCGACACTCGACCGAATCCGACCCGAGTACGTCAAGAAAGACGGGAAGAGGAAAGAAGGCGAATAAGAGAGGTGAGGGGATTGCCTCGCCAGATTTGAGTTCCATTGAATATTGATTGACTTGTAATATTGCAGCGACGATGGATTCAGACTCGGAGGGAGAGGCGGGAGG
>LS504550.1:57100-69679 GCA_900490845.1 Pristionchus japonicus | reverse complement strand
TTTTGATGGTGTTGTATCACTCCTCATCCATATCTTTTGTTAGACAGTCTTTTGACTTACTGCCGTGTGATTTGTTCTCTTAGTTTAATTAATATTCGTTAATACCTAGCATCTTTCATTCGATAGTGTCGCTTTTCAATTTGTTTTAATCGTCCGTGTTATGCTATCGAATAAAGCGCTAGAAACGGAACTTTATTTCAACACAAACTCTTCATAAAACAGAACAAGCAACGATCAACAACGACCAAACCCTGAGATTGAGAGGAACTACTACAATAGAGCATTTCATAACAACATATCAATCGATAATCGGATACTGTAGCTATCGTACTCTTCACTGCTGGAATCGTCGAGTGGTGACCGATCTGAGGTAGGCACGGAAGGTGAAGAGAACCTTCTCGACCTCGATCTCCGATGTGTGCAGCAGACTGAGATTCTTCCTGAAGAGAAGAAGAAGTTGATCTTTGATCTTTCCAAGGAGAGAAACTCACTGGAATATCTCGAGATCTCTTTTCACTGCTTCAGGCATGTACATTTCCTCGACATCCGCCTTCTGCAATCGATCGTTTGACGTACAGTACTTGCTCAGCATCAGTTCTCGATGGACTACCGTATTACCTGAGTTGTCTTCTCTTCCTCGTCCGCGTCACTCGCGTCTATTCCTCTCATAATATTCTCCATCTTCAGTTTGCGATCGAGCAGAGGCCTAAGAGACAATATGTACAGTATCTTCTGATCAATAAACTCTTTGCTTGCCCATTGATCGAAGGCATTGATCTTTTTTTTTCTCACACGAAGACCACGAACATTGTAAATTCTCATTCCAATCAACTCAAGTGCTCCCGATGCAACTTCCATCATGCAATCAAATCTACCAAGTTCCCTAGTTATATCATCGATCGATACATCTACCGTATACTCACTCGCTGTCCTTCTCCAGTTGCAGACGTCGGACGATGATGTTGCGCAGCATCTGTAATCAATAATCTCTTCCATTATCTACAGTAACTCGCTACCGTACTCCTCTACCATACTCACCATGCAGGTGGACTCGATGAGTGTCCTCACAGTCTGTGGCTGATCCACGTAGTACAGGCCGATGGTGCGAGCGGGCGCGAAGTCGTTCGTACGCCCGATCGGCTGAGAGAAGGATGAATTTTTTTTGTAATCATAAGATGCTTGCAGCAAGCCTGTTCCTTCTTGCTCATTCAAGAAGTATCACAGCGGCATGATTCATACTGGTCAAGCAAGGCGTATTTCACTTTTAAGAAGCTCTGAACTATTGGTTGCTTTCTTTCCACGATGCTAACTTTCTGCCAAATTCGCAGTAAAATCTTCTACGCCGTTAGTCCTTCAACCCCTGCCCCTATCATCCACTCTCTCTTCCTCACCTTGACACACACGTAATTCTCCTCCAACATTGAGTAGAGGAGATCTCTCGTCTGCTTGGCCGACATCATCACCGTCTTATCGATCTGGAAGCAGAACGTACTTAATAGAAACCACTGCATGTAAGTCCGCCGAACTGTTGAAAAAACCTTCTCTATAGGTTCACCCGTCACTCGGTCGTTTCACCCTTACTACTAACTCCCTCTAATAAAAACTTATTCAATAACCAGTTTATTCCTTACTCTAAATAACAAAACCAATCACTCTTTTTCCATTACCTCGCGAGTCGTTACTCCTGCCCGACCACAACCTTTCCTCCCATCTACCCCATCAACACACCGTTTCCTCCTCCAGATATCCTCTTGTCCTGATCAATCTTCTGATCCTCACAGCCTTCGAATCGATCTGCTCTCTAACGAGTGAATCCACGTGCGAGTCAACCGCCAGAGAGAGCGTCTTGTCGAAATCTGCAGAGGACAGACACGATTAATGGCAAGGATGCGCAATTCCACGCATTTTTCAAAGTTGAGCAACCCGCTCGTTACATGCACCATCCCATTCATATCTTGTGATACATCTCAGACAATTGATTTACTCTGGATTTCCGATACAACCAAAATTAATTATTCACCCATATCGCTCATCCAACAAGAACATCCATGAGTTGGTCACCCCATCTGACCCTATTAATCAAACAATCATCAACTCTGGTCTATTGAACTTCTTTCATCCCTCCCTTCACCTCACCCAGCACGAATAGTCCTCCTCCACTGTCTCCCGCCTTCCGCACGATCCCGCGAGAGTCGTCCACGATCTGGGGTTGACGCATTACTGTAGATTACTGTAGTCCACAAATTTTCAGTACAAGATGCCAACCGACCTGTTTCATCCGCTCAGTGGAGCACGGATGAACCGTATGAAGTATGAATTCTATTTGCCGGCCTATTGCAATCAATAATTACATCGTCCCCACTCACCAGCGCGAATGCCCAGTCCAGTTCCTGCTTCGATATGGTCATCTCTGCCTCCTTCGCCGCACGCACCACGTCCATCAGCTGAGAATATCGATTAATAAATCGATAAATCAATCAATATCGACTTACCGTAATGGGCGGCGTCTGGTTCGAGTCGGGATTGGGCGACTTCAGCTCGGCCACCTGAAGTGGTCGTTAAAAAATGAGAAAATTCAAATGTTGGGACCCCATCATTGAATGTTTCACCCTTCATACATGCATTTGCAAATCTCAAGAGCAGTCGATAACAAGTACGATTTAAAACATTTCAAGATTCCGCCTCTCCTCACCTTGAGCAGTGCCCGCATGGCCATCTCCACGTTCTGCGCGCTCTTCTCGGAGGCCTGCGAGAGAGGAGAATCAATGAGGGAGAGAAATGGTTCATTGACGGGTCATGGATCATCCCAATAACTCTCAAACAGTGCAAGAGATGATCCTTGACTCCTAACTATGGAAGGCGTTGATTGTTCGTACTACTCGTAAGATCTCTCCTCCTTCCCCACCTCATCATTCCTCATGCGTCCGCACACTTGCTCCAGCACGATCTCGTCCCGAATGTACCTGAAGAATTACCAAATAGGAATACGGTGGGATACGGTAATATACGGTACCTCTTGAATCGGGGAATATTGATCTGCCAGAGAATGGACGCGTCCGGATCCGCCTTCTTCTTCTCTTCCTGCAAATCATGATTGATTACAGTTCGTTGTTTTTATTCCACCTCTTACTCGATTCGCATCAAATGATAATACAGTGAACACTTTACATGACATCCTTGGAACACCAGTCATCCAATGCTCTCTCTCTCTCACACATCTGTATTTTTGCAGTTCCTTTGTATTTCTACAATAAGAAACTCCTTCATAAAAAATAGCCTACACTTTACGTATCCCCTTCGACCACCTAACCTCCTCTTCACTTTCCCTTCTCCCCTCACCTTCTTCTCCTCTCCACACGGCGCCTTCCTCTTCCTCGACGCCTTCAGCTGGCTGATATCCGCTGCAATGCATGCTTAACAGTTCTCTATTCATCGCCATTCCCAACACGGTTTCACCGACCCTCAATATTCTTCGGTTCGCCATGGTTGCGATAATTGCATAGCTTCATTTTTTCACAAAATAACAATTCAGCGCTTGCCAACACAACAGCGATTGGAGTCCTTCACCCGTCTGACTCACGTTTCACGTCCTCCTCCATACTCCACGCTGCCTGCTTGGCTGCCTCTTCCTCCGTCGCGTCCGGCATCGACGCGATCTCGTCTGGCATCGCGAATCTGACAATTAGAGATGAATTATGAAAATAAAATATAGATAAATGCTTGGCATGAACCCTGTGAGCTTACGCTACAGCCTGCACCCATAATCCCCAGAGACGAGGCCAGATCAAATACTCATCGAAGACTACGTGAATATCCCAATTGTATTACAGCACCTCACCTACCCGAATTTTTGTCAGGTGAATCTCAACTGTTGATTTTCGACACATGCTTTAACAGGTACAATCATCAAAAATTCGCCCCTTGTATCGTCCTTGCTCCCTATTCCCCATCCACTCACTTCTCCCAGAGTGATGCATACACTGGCGTTCCTCTCAGTTTCGACTCCACGGGCGCACAGCGGATGAGGAACTGAGACTCGGCCAGCCACGAGAACTGCAATGAAAGAGAATTGCAATGCTCATGGAAGGGTAGTATTTCTTACACATTTGTTGCTCTATTAAAGAAAGTACAATTAATCATCAATTCAACTCGCCCTCAACATCCGGGTGGGAAAGGCTACAACCTACTAAATACCGTCTACTTTGAAATGATTTTTTTGCCATAGGTGAGTTCGCCGAATCAACTACCGAGTTCGCTCAGGAATATCAACACTAGGTACAACTCGAACCCTCGGGTCTAGGGCAAACACGAATAGCATCCTCTTTTGCGAAAAAAAAATGCACACAAACTACCGGGTTCACCCATCAATATCAAGCACGGCTGAACCCCGACCCCTCCACGGCCCTCAAACCAGGATTCCCTCTCTCACCTTCTGCTTCATCTCAGCAGCAGGCAACTCCAGTCTCTCCCTCGCCCGTCTGATCGTCTCCGAGCACGATAGACGACCCTCCAAGAGAGATAATTTGGATTTAAATAAAACATTTAAATAAAGGACAGTTCAAGAAGGTAGTGTTGCTGTTTTGACGTGTAAACATCGTTTATAACTTTACCTTGCTCGCCAATTCCTCGCAGATCGCCTCAGCCGCACTCCCGTACAGCTTCTTCGCTGTGAGACACGCACGTGGGAAACTGCAAATAGATATAATTATATTTACTCAAAAAAATACTCCTGGCACCATTGTGATTCGGGTCTCATTGTCAGCAACGCTTCACATACTAAACTTCAATGAATGAAGTAATATGTTCATTCTTTTGATGTTCGTTCAACTGTTATATACCACACTCCAATTTCAATTTGCCCAATCACAATCAGGTTGTACCGCACCTTCAACAACTTAGATCTATGGTCTAAACCGATAAGTGAATACCCAGCAGTTTATAAAAACCCAACCTCTCTCTTACTCTACCACCTAGGTGTAAATAAATTTACTAACCCTCATTCCCTTCTAATCTACCGTTTACGCATCACTAGCCTAATTCACGTAGTGTATTGACTAAATAAAGACTCACGTCATCATATTCTGGACGGCCTCCGGATCGGTCTCGTAGGTGGCTCGATAGGCGGAATCCAGTCCGATCCGAACCAGATTGTGCTGCTCGAGCACTGCCAGTGCACGACGAACCTGTAGGAGACTCACTGATAAGAATATGAAAACAGTCTGAAACCAGGTCTGCCACATCTTTAATGGAGTTCGCTTGCAATTGGTTTCAGGTATAGTCGACGAAACGGGTGGTGCTGTGTGAATTGCAAAGCGAAAATACTGTCAGTTCCCAATCCCTCCCATCCGTACCTTCTTGGGCGGTATCTTCTCCTCTCCTCCCTTCACTCTCTGCATGGCCACGATCACTGCTCCAAGCGTCAGCTTCTCCCTCAGACACATCTGTCCCACTCTCGCCACCTGTGAGTGGGATACTGTAGATTGATCGATCGAGAAGTGACGACCAATCGATAACTTCGTCACTTACCGTAGCCCCGAAGTGATCCTCGAGGATCATGGTGCACAGGTCGACCTCGCGACGACCGCACGGCATACTGTAGATTCGGAGGTAATCGATAATCGTCTTTCCAATTCATTCATAGATAATGTCTTCGTGTCGCGAACACTGTACTACATTCATGCACTCGTCCTCATTATTATCATCAACCATTTTATCAGCGTATCTTTGTAACAGCAACAATGCAATGGATAAACGTAACAATTGGGGAATAACAACAAAAGAAAAATCAATAATTGGCAGCCCGGATAGATCAGCGTCGTCCTCTGCTCTGCAATTCGATTGATTACCGTAATCCTCAACCGATACGACTTACCGTACTCCTTCCTCTTCCTCCTCTACCTCCTCCACCACCTCTTCCACCCCTCCCTCCTCCTCTTCCTCCTCCCCTTCCCCCTCCTCCTCCTCCTCCTCTTGCCTTCTTCGCACTTGGTCCTCCTCCTCGACCCTTCCTCTTTCCTCCCTTCTTGTCCTTCCCTCCTCCTTCCTGTAATGAGTCCTATTTTCATGCAATCTTACGATTAGTATAATAGCCAATCAATTTAGAGTACGTACTGCCATGAACCACCCACACTGGGGTAAGTCGTTTCCTAGAAACTCGAATCTTCAAACGATTCTAGTGAAACTCGAGTAGACATTGCACTAACCAGGGCGATTTTCTCCCTCTTCCTGATCTCTTGTTCATCCCCTGCCATATAATCTCCGAACTTGAGCAGACTGTCGAGGGCGTTCTCCCTGTCCTCACGACGACGAGCCGAGACTTCCTGAGAGAGGAGAGAGAGATTGGTGTTGTGATCGGGCAAGTGACTAGAACAGAATATGTGTAGCCAATGAAATCCAAAGTCCGAGTAAGTGAGAAATGAGACATTTGGTTTCCTAGTCTATAAATGTATAACAAACAGCGAAGACCCATTACAATGTGAACCTCCTCGTCCCTCTACGGCTATCTTTCCATGGGAGGGATATTGGTATTATGACAGACGCAAAGGACGTGGCATTGGATAGCAACACAATACTCTATCTATGTGCAGCAAGTGAAACGCAAAGTTTGTGACCGATTTGGAAACTTTAAAACAAAGAAAACGAAACGAAAAAGCGTGATCCTCTCACCTTCTTGCTCAACTTGGTCCTAATGAAGTACTCCTCCTCATACTTCGTCCTCTCCTCGTCCTGCTCGCGACGACGCTGATTGCGATGCTCCTTCAAGCAGAGAGATTACGATTGTTGTGAGGATACTGCACTTTCGTGGCTGCTAATGGCTAGAGTACGCTCCTTCAGAAGAAGTGCCTAACAAATTCGAAGATTTCTGGAAACCCAACATTTCCTATCACAAAAAAGCTGATTACGGTGCTCCTGCGAGCAGCGAGATGAGAATTATTTTGAAGCACCACTATTCGATTTGGTGGAAACAATTTTTTAACAATGTAAAATCACTGAAAAACATAAACACAATCTGCATAATTTCGCACTTTCGAAATGGCCATTGTCCCCTCTTCTCTCCTCTCCTCTCCTTCTCCCCTCATTCCCCACATCCTCCCTCCTCACCCTTGGTCGCTCTCTCCCTCAATGTTCCTTCCCCTCTTCGTCCTCCTCTTCCACTCTCTACTTCTCGTCACACTTCTCGTCCAATGCAAGAAGGTCAAGGCTAAGGTAAGCGCTACTGTAGCACGATCTGTGATCTACCACATCGATCGATGGTATTGGACTACAGTGCTCCTAAGTACGGTATCGATCGATCTCGTTGCAGCCCGCTCCTTCAAAGCCGCCAGCCGCAGGGGCTGCAGCTGCAGGATCGAAGAAAGAGGCCGGCACTCCGGGCGCCGCCGGAACACCCGGAACTGGAACTCCCGGATCCAAGAAGGAGGCCGGAACTCCCGCTGGTACGGTAGAGGGTTACGGTAGAGAGCTACAGTACATGGGGTCATGATGACCAACTGATTATTCAGAGACACCCAAAGACGACAAAGATGCCAAGAAGAAATCGGAGAGAAAATCTGTGAAAGAGGTATACGGAAGATGTGGAACAATCATGAACTCTTCTATTTTCAGAAGAAGGAGGATAAGAAAGAGGAGAAAGATGAGAAGAAGGACGAGGAAAAGAAGGAAGATAAGAAGGACGACGAAAAGAAAGAGGATGAGAAAAAGGAGGATAAGGTACGGTAGACGTCCTCAATCTACAGTAACTTACCTCATCTCTCTTCAGAAAGATGACGAGAAGAAGGACGAGAAGGAAGAGAAGAAGGATGATGATAAGAAGGAAGACAAGAAAGAGGAAAAGAAGGATGAGGATGAGAAGAAGGAGGAGAAAAAGAATGATATGGCTTGGAAGAAAGAAGATATCAAAATAAAGGAGGAGGAAGAGAAGAAAGAGGAGAAGGTTAGAGTACGGTAGAGGAGTATCGTAATCGTATTTGATTCTAGAAAGAGGAAGAAGACAAGAAGGAGGACAAGAAGGATGAAAAGAAGAAAAAGAGTTCAAAGAGCAAACGGGAGAAAAGTATGAAGAAGAGTCAGAAGAGTAAGAAAGAAAGCAAGAAAGAAAGCAAGAAGGATAAGAAGAAGGAAGAAAAGAAGGAAGAAGAAAAGAAGGAGGAAAAGGTACATCAAATGGGACTATTGTTGATAGAAAACGTTCCAATTTCAGAAAGAGGAGGAGAAAGAAGAAAAGAAGGATGAGGATAAGAAGGAAGAGAAGAAGGAAGAAAAGAAGGAGGAGAAAGAGGATAAGAAAGAAGAGAAGAAGGAGGATGACAAGAAAGAAGAGAAGAAAGAAGAAAAGGAGAAGGTACGGTAGAATCGAATAGACTACGGTAAATCGACCCTTTTCAGGAGAAAGAAGAAGAGAAGAAAGAGGACGACAAGAAGGAAGATGAGAAGAAAGACGAGAAAGAGGACAAGAAAGAAGAGAAGAAGGATGAGGAGAAAAAAGATGACAAGAAAGCTGGTCAGTTTCTAATTAGGGAGCAGCTTAAGATCAAAGATCAATCTCAGATGACAAACCAGCGACCATCGATCCGACAGAGATGAAATGGGAGAAGGCAAAGGGCGAGAAGAAGATCAAGGTATACAGTATCCCCAGTCAATCGATAATCTACCGTACTCGTCAGATCACGAACAATTCGGGAGAGCGAAAGGCCGTCAAGATGAAGTGCTCCGACATCGCCCTCTACCGTATCGATCCCGTCTTCACCTTTGTCGATGCAGGAAAGACCATCGAGATCAAGGTATACGGTAGACTTTCCTCCTCGATCAATCGATAATCTCTCTCAGATCACTCGTCTCGACGAGAAGGTCAAGGAAGACAAGGTGGTCATCATGCTGGCCAAGTGCAAAGACGGCGATAAGGTACGGTATCCATAGCCTATCGATGGGACTACCGTAACCACCCTAAATCCTCACAGGACCCGACTGCAGTCTTCAAGACGATGCCCGTCGATCAGCAGGAGAAGCATACCGTACCCTTCAAGGTCGTGTAATCGATACTTACTTCCTCAACAGTAACTAGTGTTGTGATAAAATCATTGATTGAATTGCAGCTACCGTATACCCACTACAGCACCTCTACCGTATCTGACAGTCTCTCTATTCAGGTATCTGGTGCAGGAGCTGCAGCTGCGCCGGCGCCCGCTCCTCCGTCGGGCAAGAGAGCGGGACAGAACAACGAATCTTTGATGGCCGTCTAGTCAACTGATAGAGTTGACCCGCCCAGAACCAGTGCGAAGATTTCGGCATAAAGATAATGGATAACTCTATCCGTGTCAAAGCATGAGTAGTATCAGTGACAGATCAAGAAAGAACAGAATACCTAACCTCTCACATTCGAGTCACGCAACCGCACTATAATATGACAACTATGATCCTCACTGATCCATCTTCATTTCCGTTTCAAACACCATCCAACGCCTACTCTCATAGTAGCCTTTACAAATGCTCTCACCCTCTGGCTACATTGCTCTATGATATCACGACAACTAGCCAGCTAGTCAATGATCCCTCTTTCTACCCCTCTCCCTCCACATCCGTGCTCGGGTGCATCGCCGTACAGAGCCTTCAACTAGTACTCATTTAGATTCCTCCTTCCTATACGTCTTCGTGAGATCCTTTCCCCTTACTCTAACCTCTTCCACTAGTCTCGAGACCATTCTCCCTCCACCTACCGTGATCTCCTCGGGTGCTTCACTGTACTGTGCCTTCAACTCCTGAACGAGGGAGGACTGGGCGGCCTTCCTCCTCCACATCGCCTTCTGCTTCTCCTCACGAGCGTCCTCGTGCTCTGCGATTTATTTATTACATTTTACTTTTTTCTATCGCACTCTCGTTTCATATGCACCACTAAACATCGTTCGTGCCTCAATATCCAATAGAGTTGGTGATCGATAGAGACAAAAACATACGCGTTTTCCAAACACGCAATTTTACGATAATTCATTCCCTGATGTTGAGGCCACCAATTTCCTGATTCAGCATCACCGGTTTCTCCCTTAACCCCTTCGTTTCACCCATCCTACTAATACCCATCCTAGCTTCATTCCCAATGCCTTCTCGACCTCTGTTTCACTCACCATCATAGTGCACAGCCATGACCTTGGGCGGGACGTACTTCTTCACCTTTCCTCCCTCTTCCTCTCCCTCTCCCTCCTCATCGTCGTCACCCGCATCAGAATCCAGCTGAGAATGAGAGAGGATTATGAACCAGTCACACCGAAGATATTGTATTTACCCGATTCATTCAAACATTCTACCCTCCATGAAACCGGCAACCAAATAGGAATTCGGCTGTGAATGCGTAATTTTTTAAAAGGTTCACTCGCATATATTGTTTCTTGCCGATTTCTCTAACAATTGAACCCCTCGTGAACCAAGCCACTCCTAGGAGTTACACCTCCTCTCTTCTCTCCTCACCTCCATCTCCTCCGGCTTAGCCCTCAACTGCTCCTTGCCCGTCTTCCTTCCTGCAGCTGCGGCCGTCAACTTGTCGATCTGCGTCTGCATCTTCTTCTCCAGTCCACGCACCTTCTCCAGAACCTGCAGAGGAATGAATTAGGTGAACCGCGCATTCCTTAAAATTAAATCATTCTGAAGCACTTCAAATTCAAAAATTATCCGCCGGTAAATTTCAATCGAAATTACAGTGAATAAAAGTTAAATTCGTGTTTCACCAAGACCGCAAAACATCCCACATCCTCCCACTCACAGTAGCGTATGCATTTTTTCTTCCCAAAAAATAAACCTTGTTCGATGCTTGTCCATCCTCTCTCTCGTAAGTACAATCAAAGTGCACACTCTCGTTTCACAAACATCACAAATCTCCGAACGGCCGTTATTACCCATTACTACGTATCTTGCACTTGATTTCATATTTTCAATTCCATCATATGGACTGACAATGAATCAAGGAAATTTTAAGGCATGTAAGGTTTTAATTTTTAGGACCAAGGCAAAAGTAATGAACTGACCGTTCGATGCTTGACGAGTCTGGCCACTTCGTCTGCTCCCTCGATGCTCTCTCCCATGGACATGGCTGCCATGAGCACTCCCATGTCTCGCACGTACGCTACCATGTCGCGGCCCTTCACTTCCAGAAGAGAGATGCCCTGCGAATGAGAGAAATACACTAGGCTTATATTGGCTTGGCGTATTTGGCTTATTTTTTTATCCGCAAAATAAAAAGCTTATGATAGGATCAAAGACTGAATACGCGTAGTTCTCGGACTCGGATCGACGATCCACGAATATCTCCACGATGGGAATCGCTATGATAAACCATCTCACGTTCTTCTCTACCGTACCTCTCTCTGCTTCATGGTAGCGAGTCTCTTGACCATCTCCTGTGCGCACTCGAGTGCCTCTCGAGAGGTCTTCGCAGCCTCTGCAGCCACATCCGAGAACCTGCAATCAGTTAGAATAAGATTTAGATTTCTTTGGACTTTAGCTGGGGCTTTAATAAGTACATTTTTATTCATCACAACCGCAAACCATTCAGGTTTTACAGTGGACCTATGATATTTCATGATTCACTGTTCTCATATTTTCCGAGTGATAATGTCACTGTTATGACGTCGAACCGGGAATCTGACATAGACCCTATGCGATTACATGAGATGACGCAATATCAGTCGTTTCCTAGGGGTGAAAAACTCTCCTATTACACAACATGATGCAATTCGTCTAAACACCAATTGCCTATGAGTGACGAAACTCCTCCTCACCTCTGCTGATCATCTTCAGATATGGCTAGATCGCCCATCTGAAACACTCTCAATAAGCATTCAAAGCCAATTCCCATTCGATACTTTCGAGATTTCTAAACTCCCACCTTGTTCTGCCAACTTCAAGTGCTAATGAAACTTTCTTTATCCAAAATGCGTCAAGGTGCATACATTTTAGCTTTGATTATTGGTATATCTGAGTGACAATAAAGCGAGACATACGATAGTGATGGGGAAAACTTCTATGGGGACACTAGGTGTCTAGGGAGTTGAATACATGGAACGACCGGGAAGGGGAAAGGCCCGTCGAGCTCTTGGTTATTAGATGAAAATATGGGGCTAGATCAATGGAATGAGGTACGATGGGGGAGTATCAACAGAGGGAGTGGATTACTGGAGACTGGCGAATGGATTGCTGTCTCCGCTTCCGCTGGAACCGGAGGGGCCGTTTCCGTTGGCTGAGGGAGCGGCGCCGTTCTCCTTCTTTGCGTACGCCATGAACATCTCCTTGAGGAACGACAACTCCTTCTGCAGACTCTCCACCTAGAATGACTTGGTTGGAGAAGTTGAGCTACCCATCGCACTGCGATACTGGCCTAGCGCACCCGTTTCTCCATGAGACACATGAAATTTCAATACAATTGAATACGTTAACCTGTTTCTAGGTGGATTGGACTACTCCGAGGAAACGACAAAGGCAACGAATTGCAAAATAGCGTACCTTTCTCTCGAGGGCGGAGTTCTCAACTCGCAGGGTTTCCACCTTCACTGAGGTGTCCACCTCCTCCTGCTTCTTCTTTTGACGGGTTCTGCA
>LS504550.1:21213-37460 GCA_900490845.1 Pristionchus japonicus | reverse complement strand
TTTATTATCGATTTTCATTTTAAAAATTAATTTAAAATTATTTTTTCAATGAAACCGGTGCCCGCACCGTGCGAGGGTATGAAAGCAAAATTTTGAGCCAGATTGGACTCGAACCAGAGGGTAAAAGATTGTGCCGCATTTTTCCGGGAAAATTTCGGAAAATCCCGGGAAAAATTCATTTTCTCCCGGTTTATTGGTACCTCCCTCTGCCTACCTCTGCCTAGCACCACGCATTGAGACGCCATGAACGCGCGCGTTCGGCGCGGAGACGCGCGAGTTTCACGCGTGCTTCTGGAGCGACCGCGTGGCGTCAATTGGGAAGGAGAAGAGTGGTTTGGAATGAGTGAGAGAGAGAGAGTGGGCGAAAGGGAGAGAGTCCAGAGAAAGAGAGGAGACAAAGGAGCTGGGAGAAATGAGAGACGAAACGTAGAGAAGCGTGTATGGAACCGGCTCGGAGTGACGTAAAGAGACGCAATCAGGTCTGGTCCCTGAGAGAGGCTCCCGTCGCGATTGCGTGGTCGTGATTACGGTAGCGATCGATCGGAGCGATAGGGAATGGCGGCGGATCGATACTGTTTGAGCTCGTGTTTCTTTAGTGAGAAGGGCGGAGAGAATAGTGACGTGAACTCCCTTCCTATCAATATAATCTGCCTAACCGGCTGACCTCTGACGGATACAGTTCACGTGAAGGACGCATTACAGTACTCTTTATAGTTCTACAGTAGGTTATTGATTTTTCAAGCGAAAATATGAATCATTGAAGAGACATGAGAAAAAGAACCTTCGTACGAAATGAAGGTTATGAAGAATCATCAACTCACAGGTAGATCACTCGCCTACGGTAGGCTCACTCAAGCGCGCTATAGTGCAATGGAACCCTGAGGGGAGAATGCAAGAGAGGGAGGGAGGGGAGAGCACAATGTACAAACGGGAATGACGAAAGGACGCGTGCACACAATTGCTGTGAACGAAAGTGGTTGATCATCGAGAGCAAAAACGTAACCTTAGATACGAAAGTAGGTGGTGAAATTGGTTGAAATCGTGGCTGAAACTCAATCGATCCTCGATAATTTCCACTGACGAAGGGTAGGGAGAGAAAGTGAGGCGGTATAGAAGAGAGGTCGACCACAAAAAAGTGTTTGCGCACGATTCCTATTGCTATACATAGCTGCTCGTCGGAGGCTCTCTTCATTCCCCATACTCTCTCGCTCTGTGGTAGATCAAGAGCTCAGCCAACTTTACGTCACTTCGAACGGCAAACAGTGCAATCAACTTGATAAGAAACTATGCTCTCTGCCAGATAGTAAACGTGGATTGTAGTCGTCAATAGTGATCAGAAATCAGTCAGAAATACTTCCTTGTCGAATCAGATTTATCATGGAATGTGGTTAGTTCACAACAGTATCTGTGGTTAGTTTGAGATTGTTATTAGTGTTAGTGGCATACTATTATCAACTTTACAACGTGTACAGAGAGTGGTTAGTAAGGATAGATAGGTACATGAATAATATGAGGGTAGCCGATTGATTGACGATGCTTGATACAGCAATCACTTAGTCATTTCAAGGAGCGCAGATACGGTAGCGTCCTGGTTTCCACGATTCTCTTCGAGGACTGCACGAACGACCTGCAGAGGGGAGAGATCAAAGATCAGAACTTAAAACTACTGCAATAGAGCGTACGCCGAAGATGTGACCGTAAGATCAAAGATCAGAATGGACGAACTTCTTCATCGATATCAGGGAACAACTCCTTCACTGCCTTTACATCTTCATCGGTGAACGCAGGACCTTGAATATTTCGACTTTCAATGCAGGAGAGTTCACAGTGAAACACCAATAAGTAGGGAGAAAATAATTTTTGACCGTAGACACAATGCTCAATTCACAGTCATGGCGATGATTCATAAATCAATATCTACCTGTCACAGCAGCTGGCGCCTCAGCACCGGGCTGGTGAACGGGCGAGCCATCGGGGTGGGTCGGACCTCCCTGAATTTCGATTTACTGTAATCAGATTATCGATCACTCCTGAACCTGGTAGGTCGGGTGGGCATTGGGTGCTTCGACGGGTGCGAATGAGATGATGAGATGGACGAGACCCTCCTTGCCTTCTCCCTGCAAGAAGGGGATTATCGATTGAATTGATTTTTCTTTCATCTACTGCTCGCGTTTGACCGGAGTTCTCTTCCAAATCTCTAATCTGCCTGCTTCAGACAATAATTTGGCATCACAGAAAGAATTACCTTTCCGATACAATCTGATTCAGCCTTATAAACTTGAAGAATTGGAGCTGTCCAAAGTAATACACGTCCAATGACTCACCTGTGCCCCCGTGAGTGGATAGAACTCATCGATGGTCTCTCCGTTGAAGATTCCAGGCGGAAGGAGGATGTGGGCGTGCGCGATGCACTCGTCAGCTGAGAAGGCTTTCTGGAAGAGATCAAAGATCAGATTTGAGAAAAATTAAAGATCTGTGATCAATTATCATTTCCATGTCAATACACTAGAGTACATGCCGCAGGAGAAGAAACGTTGCCAAATGAGGCCAGGTGAACTCCGAGTTTTTTTAGAATAGAAAACGTACCTCATCAAAGATCTGCACGAATATGGAGTCAACTCCGACTGGGAGATACGCATGGACAATTCTGTTCCAGAATGGAGTACGACCACCCGACAACTTGGTCGGAGTCTCGAATGAGGCGTGACCCACCTTTAATTATTGATTGACTACCGTAATCTACCGTAATCACTCACTCTGAGTCTGCAGTATGGATCCATCCTGACCAATCCGTAGTTCTTAGCGAGATTCGCTTCAAGGATGGTCACTGATATGCGCCCTCTCGTGTTCGGAGGAACGAAGGAATGAACTGCCGGCTGAAGAATGACGAATTGGTCCACGGCTACTGCCATTACGGTAGATGGGAGTACGGTAGGTTACGGTAGAGTACGGTAGGGCGACTAAGGGCGATCTATCGAATGATTCTCTTTCGAAAGTCTCGCTGGGAGGTTCCACGCGACCACCGTTCCGAGTCATTAATCAACGTGTAATGCATGCTAACATGTGAGAACCAGTTCTGAAGATGATAGGGGAATCAGAAATAGAGTGACCTTGAGCATAATTAGGCCGAAATACAGTCTGTTTCAGTATCCGCCAATATTACATGATCCGACCTGAGTGGGCGTGGCGACATGAGCTGCAGCTGCAGGGTCGAAGGGGGCTGCATCAGCTGAAGAAGAGGGCTTGATGAGACGGAGGAAATCGTCCGGAAGAGGGCCCACAAGCACCTGGAATCGAGACGATTTTGGTTCCGTGAAAATTCGATGAAGAACCATACAAAATGTCCAAGACAACAGAATTCGTGCCAAATTTTAGTCTTGGGCACTGCTCTTTAATTAGGTTTAATTGCCCAAGTTGTGGAAAAGTGAGTAGAATACCTGACGGCGACGTTCGGCGACAGTGGGATTCATAGACATGGTCGATAAGGATTCAGAGGGAGTCTGGAAGATGAGGATTCGGATGTTGGAACGGAGTGGTACACAACAAAAATAGAGTGGAAGAGAGAGAAGAGACGCAGAAAGACAACGAGGCCTCGTATTGATTACCGTGTAGAAGCCCCATTACGAGAGCATGCGGGAGATTCAAAAATGCTGAGGAAGACGCGATAAAGCCGGGAGCTTTCGGGTGAGTTAGAATATTCCAGTCATGATAAAAATTAATCGATAACAAGCACGTGAGTCATCGATAAACAAGCCAGTAGCCGATAGCAAATCCGGCAATAAGAAAACAGCGATATCCGCCAACGCGGCTCAGAAAAAACTCTCTCCATTTCCCACACTATTTCTTCCTGAGTATCGCAGTAAAAGAGCCGATGTTGCGTGCGGATCTGATCGTAGACTATTTTCCGGTTCTGAAAATTGAAATTCCCGGCTCGGCGTCTCTCGATCGCATTTTACCCGTTTACGAACTTTAACGACTTTATCGCTAACTTTTCTCGCTCTCTTCTCTTTGTCATGTATTCAATTAGATGAAGTAATCCTCTCTTCATGCTCCTTCTTTGCAATTCGTATATTATTGACTCATCTGTTTCTTCGAGTAGTCAAAAGGCAAGGCAACTCTCGTCTGGGCAAGTCTCATTTTTGATGAAGATGAAGAGGGAAGGGCCAAGAGTTGTTCTCTCTCTCGTCTTTTCTTCCTTTTCTTTCCCGGCTGTCCAGTCAATACGGCCAGAGCTGCGCCTTCTCTCGCGGGAAAAGAGTGGAGAGAGAAGGGAGAAGAGAGCTGCTGAGTGGTCGACTGAATCGAGAAGAGGGAGAGACTCAGCCCTTCTGAAGACTCTCTCCTCTCCATTCCTTATCGAATCCACTCAGTCTCTTTTCCTCGCCCCCCCCCCCCCTCCGTCCCTCCCCTCTCCCCTCTCTCAGTCGGTCCTCTCGATTGATCGAGCAGCAGTAGAACAGGATAGCCACCTTCCTCTCCCCCGGTATTGACTTCCGTTAAAGCGAACGATCTCCCTTCTCTCTCTATCCGCTCTCTCTTTCATCCCTTTTCACCGTTCCCTTCCAATTATTCCACTCTGAATGCTCATCCATTCACACAATCTTCTTCCCTTCGCATGTGTCGAAATTCTGGAACAGCATCGATATAATAGGGTGAATCATGTCGATGTTATTGTGTTTATGCTGTTTATGTTTATGAGATTGTGTTTATGCTCACTTCGTGACTAGAAGTTGTCCTCGCGCTCTGCTCCTATTCAAAGTATGTTATTTTATCAATTTCATATTTAATTAAATAAATAAATTGCAGATTCAGTCCCTACTGTACCAGATGTACGACGAGAGTGACGAATCGTCGGATGAGTACGGGGGAGGGCAGGCATATCGGTGAGTCTTTTATTATTTAAGATTATTTATGTAGGGGTTTATCATCTGCATTAATAGTGAACTCTTCATGAAGAGTGAAGAACTCTTCATGAAGAATCACCTCTTCATTACTCTCTTCACTTGCCGGACTCGTTATTATAATGCAACAATGACCGTGTTCTTTATCGAACTTCAACAGTTATTTAGTCACATTATTCTTTGGGATCCACACTGTTATAAATCTCATAATTTTTTTAGTTTCATGTCTTTCGAATAACAAACTTTGCAGGCCGGCAGCCCATTCGCAGTCCCGGTACCACTCCCGCTACCGGACTCCCTTCAACCCCAAGCCTCATCTGGTGACGATTGTCAAGTCTCAGACAGGTATTCCGACCTTGCATGGTTCGTTGAAATCTTAGTTTTGATATCTCAGATGTGCGTAAAAATTCATTAAATTCCGATTAGGAAGACCCAAATGCCAGACATTGACATTCATCAACTTGTAATTCGAGCACGTGGTTATTAGTAGTCATATGAGTCCCTTATTGCCTTCTCTTCTCTCTCGGACACGGTCTGTACGCAGCAAATTGAGGCCTAGAACTGAACTTTTGTTGACGAAAAACAGCCATCGTGACGAGTCCTGAAGGAAGGAAAGGATTCAAGGACAGAAAGACGGTATTTGTTGTCCTTGCAGGCTTCGGATTCAACGTGAAGGGACAAGTATCAGAGGGAGGCCAGCTGAGGAGCATCAATGGAGACTTGTATGCGCCCCTCCAGCATGTAAGACTTGTTTTGACTGTTTTGCTTGTTTTGACGACTGTCTTGGAGAGACGGAGTTATGGAGGAGGAAGGGGGATGGAAATGAGGATCCTGTTGTTGTAGGTGAGCGCCGTCCTTCCCGGAGGAGCTGCAGAGAGAGCTGGACTGAGGAAGGGAGATAGAATACTGCAAGTGTGAGTTATTTTCGAATGCCTTTCTTTAAAAAGATTGGAGACGCGCTAGCGTCTTGTACGCTTGAATAGAAGAGTCTGAAGTAGAGTTCCAAAAGAGAAAACGAGCCATCTATGTAATTTTTCTTGACAAAAGTTCAAAGAGATCAGTGGGGGTACCAAATTTGGGGTAATTTTCCCCAGAGGCTTAGAAGCACCAGAGCTCTTTCATATTTGCACGTTCACGTCATTGTTTGCGCTCATAATTTGGGCACTTTCATCGCACGAATTTCTCATTCCCCGCGCCTGAATTGTTTATCCAGTCTCGCGCCATAACGGGACGATTCATGTGGGAGGATGGACTTTCCGGCGGAAATTGAGAATTGAAATGAAATCAGTTGTTTCCTGAACATGAAAAGAAGAATGGGTCATGATTTCATTTTCGAAAATATTCAAATTCCAGAAATGGCGCGAACGTCGAGGGCGCGACACACAAACAGGTCGTGCAGCAAATCAAGAATGGCGGTGATCGTCTCCAGATGGTAGTCATTTCCGTCGAGGACCCAGATATGGACAGGTACGGTAGATGTTATTGATTTTGTAAGATTATGCGCCTATTCGCCAAACACGAGGTTTCACCTAGCACGTTCCTTTTTCTCCCCTATCTTGAGATATCTGCAACGGGTCGTAATCGATGTTTTGGTCGCCCATTGGTTCGATTTCACACCCGAAAGAGAGATTGAGAGAAAGCGAAGAGTCAAAAGTACTGGTTGGTTGGTTGGTTGCTGTAAAGTCGAGAGGGGCTCCTCCTCTGTCTCTCACGTGAACCGAAGCACTTTCACGCGAGAAGTTTGGCCGATTGGAAGGAAGAGAGAGGGAGGAAGGGAAGAAAACCCCTGAGAATATCACTGAGGATCCCTCTCTTCTTCTCGAGAAAGAGAAAGAGATAGGCAGTGTTGTTGAGAATCTCCCGACAGAGAAAATGGACCTAATTAAGGGACTGTCAATACGAATCACATGAGAGGATATTTTTAGAGGGGAGATTGGTTTGATTGAGGGGGATTATTGGATGAAGATAATTGATTCATTGCAGTGCTCTCCGATATGAGTGTGGAGATGATCTCGGAGGATATCCCGTATCCACTTCACCCTACAGGTCAGACATTTATTGATTAAATTACTTCACGTTGCATCTTTCAACGATTTCGTAACAACGCTGAAACTTTACTTGACCTTAGACAGACGAGTTATTATTTAAAGAATCTCTTGGATTTTTGCTGGTAGGGTCCTACAGTTGTTTCTCTTCTTTGCATTTATTATTGCATTCTTTACTGAGCAGCCAATCTGAAACTGAACAGTAACTTTGCTCCAATCGTTCTTCTTCAATAGACAGTTCCTTCAGACACGACTACTCGGAGTGTCGCTCCCTGCCCATCACCATTCCTTCCCATAAGACAGTCACTGACGGAGACGGACAGAAGTATACGGTTAGTGTTTCTTCTTCAGCGAAAGAAGGGAATCAATTGACATTGCTCCAGAAGAAAAATGTTGAATGAAGCAGGCATATCGAGACAATAGTTTTATTAATCTTATTTTTCTTTATTAGAGAATTCAGGTGTTCAACATCCACATGGCTGGTCGTCATCTCGGATCGAGGAGATATTCCGATTTCGTCGCCCTAAACTCGATGCTACGAAGCGAATTCATCGACTTCTCCTTCCCGAAACTGCCCGGAAAGGTGAGCGTTGTCTGAAATATTCGAAGTTCTGGTTTCTTCAAAAATATTTCTTGAGATTCATCTTGTTTCAATAATTTGTTAGAGGGATGGAGGAAGGATAGATAGAATCTATGTTTCTAGTGGCCGTTCTCCCTCTCCGACCAGCAGATGGACTCGCGAAGGCGGGGATTGGAGCAGTATCTGGAGAGAATCTGTTCTATCGTCGTTATTGCCGGTGAGTTCTCACTTTTTGTCAAGATACCCATTCGCATCACCGCATCATGTTTTTAAAAAAAGCATCCAAAGTTCACACGATAAATTCATAATATTCCAGACTCCGAGATGGTGCAGGAGTTCCTGATGGAGTCTGAGCCGGCAGTGGAGGTGGAAGTGAGAGTGCTCCTCCCTGATCAGTCTACGATCGCACTCAATGTCAGGTACGGTATCGATTTCTTTCTAAACTGGTTTCAGACTGCTGATGTCCAAACACGCTGCAAATGTGTTGAATGATCTTCATATATTCTCTATTCACAGCTCAAATAAACAAAATCCAATACCTGACTATAGGAAGACGGCGACAGCCGATTCGCTCTTCTCAATGCTGCAGAAACGACTCGATCTGAGCAGAGAATATGCTGCATCCTGCTCCCTATTCGAGACCATGGACAATAACTTTGGTGAGATTTTTAGACGGTAAAATAGTGCGTTTTCATTGGACTATGAAGAAGGCCCTATTTGATACGATGCAGTTCGAAAAGAGTATTGAAATGAGTTCCTCAGACCGCAAGCTAGCCCCATCCGAGTGCGTCCATCAAATCTACATCCATAACTACTCCTCCTCCGCATCATCGTGTATAGTGTTGAGGTGAGAACACATTTTCTCAGGCTTCAGGTCTTTTGGTCCTTCGCATTGTCCGAGCTAAACGTTCATCCTCCAATTCAGGAAATGGCTGTTCGACCCTTCTCGAGAACGTGAACTCTGTCTTCGCGATGCGACCTTTGCTCGATTCGTCTTCTACCAGACCGTGGCGGAGATCAACCAGGGTGAGAGGGGCTGTGAGCACTATATGTAAATATATTATAATAAAGTGTGTGAAATGTTGAAAACATGCATGGAAGGATTGAAGATAGAGGGAAATAATTATTGACAGCTTTGAGAGGTAAATAAATCTGGAGAATTGTGATTGCAGGCAAGATCCGTGCAGCGCACAAGATGTACCAGCTGAAGGCATTGCAGTCGGAGGAGAGAATGGGACAGGTGAGGACTTCATTCTTTTCTTATGAATTCTCTCTCCGAAATTTTTTAAAAGAAGCGCACTATTTACTGAAGAGTCCGAGTGAAGAGAACATAGCCGCGTACATTTGGATAATTTCTGAATTCTCCTTCGCAGTACATGGACCTTGCTCGATCTCTGCCTGGCTACTCCTCCATCTCCTTCCCCGTCTGTGCACTCGAGAGACAACAATCAGCCAGTGGTCAGTCAATATTTTTTTTAAGTTGCATTGTTATTCTATTTTGAGAGACTTCGAATGATGTACCTGCAGGCTGTAGGGTTGAACTATCGAGAAAATGGTGAATGATTTCAGTGTCCTCCTCTCCCTCTCCGTCCTTCTCTCCGAAGGGAACGGAGACGAGAGTCGTCCTGACAGTGGGATACGAGAGCATCTCATTGAGGGAAGTCGAGGAGAACGTCGAGATTGATGTGAGTCATTTTAGTTCTAACTTTTTTCAGCATACATCATGCACTGACGTATTTTTTGTTGCTTCTCAAAGTATATGGAGATGAAGAGAAATTCAAAGAAGATGCATTAGCCAAAAGTAAATAATCGATACTGCAGTCCGTGTACGTGCCGTCCCGCAGCGACGACGACATGGAAACGGTACTGGAGTGGGAGGAAGTGCACGGATACAAGGCGAGTTCAATAGAATGATTTCTTCATTGGTATCATTAGCCAAGGGAATCTTGATGAAAACCATTCGAAATGTAGCAGTATCGAAAACACTAATTGATAACTGAACTGGTTACAGGTGTTGGAGGATGGTTCTTCATTCATTCTCGAATGTCGACGACGAGATAGGAAACCGCGAGTGCTCAAGCTTATCTCTTCCTACGTATGTTTCCCTTCTTCTCTTTCACTTCAAAAGAGAAGTGCTTACTACAAACTGATCTTTGATCTTTGATCTCTCATTCCAGGCCGATTTCATGGCGTTGTGCTTCGCTCAGATAGAGATAGAGCGAGACAACGCAGAGAGGGAGGCGCGAGTGCCCGATGCTCCTCCCAATGTAGCTGATGCTGTCGCTGCCACCTCTGCAGCCATTGAGATGATTAGTGTGTGATTGTTGCTAATTAGTGTCTCTCTAATTAGTCCCTTCTCCTCCTTCCTTTCCCCTGTCTCTCAGGCCTCTACCCCCGAACAGCTTTAATATCTAGGTAACCCTGCTGCATACTAAACGCGAATTGAAAAACGTGCCAATGATTTTCCTTGCTTCGCTTTTCTCCAACAGACGCTTTCACAATAGTAGATTTCAATTGATAATGAGATTAATATGCGCCTAGTTGATATCTTCCTTTGCCTGTACAGAACGAAGTCTTCTCTTTGACTGCATCTACTTGTTTCACTTTATACTCTTTCCTGCATACTGTAGATTAGCGCCCGGGTTACGGTAGTTGTATCATCACTCGGTTCTCTCACTTCGTATTCCTTCTTCGTCGTAAATCTCTAGCATGACCATGTGTCAGTATTAACCGAGTTACTTGGCTGCTATGTAGTGCACTTAGTATCACTTTCCATTTTATTTTTATATTTTGTTTTCCCATTTGTCATCCCCTCTCATTTCACCCCATCCCACTCACAGATTGCACTCAGACGTTCCCTCGCTCACTAAGAACGATTACCGAAATACAGCATAAGAAACACAGAATTCCCTACCGGTATCGAGTCACAAATATTCCCAGACCCCGTCCCCATCCATCCCGAATCGCTCTCATATTTATGAGGCTAGTACTTCCAAAGTGTGTATATCCCTTCGCATGTAGTAGATAGAGTTGCCTTATTCAGATACCTAATAAGACGTTGTTCACAGATTACTAACCCATTGCCTCCTCTTCACTAGCATTTCCTCACTCTTTTATAGCCGCCCCATAACATGCACATTGCCTAATAATGACGACTCCAGATTTTGGAGTGATGTACATTTTGGTTGTATGTATCGAGAATAAAATGTATTTGCAAAATATTTTCGGTCGATTTGGTGTTTCTGTTATCGGTTATTGAGATTCCGCGTCGCTCCTTCGCCTATCTATGATATCACTGACATTCAATAATGCGAAATATGGTTGATTCAGAGAGATTATCGAATTTTCCAGATATGGACGAGGATGATAACAGATCGAGCACTCCCAAGGTGAGAATTTCACTAATTAATTGAGAAGATTATGCTAATGAGACTGATCTCTATCGCGTGATCTCTAAATCGCTTCAATGGTTGTTCCCGTGCAATAAATGGCTGGCAGAGGAATTGAATGAATCAGCCTTCTCTTTCTCTTCTCCCATCTCCTCTCTTCCGTTTTCTCGTCTCGTTTTCTGCACTCTCGTTGCTCTAACAAATCAAACCCCGCAACTCTTTCGTTCTCTATCCATTCTCTGATTTAGCCATGCTATCTCGCTCCACGAAAGAGAACCAGAGAGAGGTTTCCTTCTTTTTTTCTCATCTCGCTGCCATGCATTGAGCCCCATCAGGTTGATTGGTCAATGTTTCGTCGTCTTTTAAATTAATAAAGCATTTTTTTGTCGAACAAAAAGAGTTAGTGGGAAGGAACGAATTATGCAACGTCATTGTAAATTTAGATAACGTTCGTTCGCTTTTTTTAATGGCGCGATTCAACGGGACGTCGTAAATGTGATAGCTACTCACAAAAAGTTGCTGAAGAAGCCATTATTATTGCGCTCTATCTCACACTCCCTCTCTTTCCTTCGCTTCTTTATAGAGCTTGCGAGTTCCATTGAATTTTCTTTTATCTTGTTTTGCCATTGCTAACAGCAATTTCTACTTGCGAGTAAATGGGAAATGAATCATGGTCCTTCGGGATAGTGGGAAAGTGTCAGGTTGCCCGAGGAGACTAATCCTTCTTAGGGAAAGTGCGTAGAAGCGAGGAGATCTTTCGAGAGAGGAGTGCCTCCTCCTTCTCCTCCTCTCAATCCTCTCTCCTTTCCGTACACTCGTCGCATATTGATAGAACTAGCGCGACTTCAGTCCACTTGGTTGGTGATTACGTAAATGTCATTGAAATCTCGTCATTTTAGAACACAATAAATATGCCACGCGATTATAGCGAGAAATAAGTGGTTACCGTCGAACCAAAATTTATAAAAACACGATAAAAACGGGACGCTGGGATCAAACGTTGGCTAAAATGAACGGGTGAAACAGTAAAACAACGGCTACAAATTTTCTACCTTTTTGTGCATTTGAACTTTTTCCCTCCCTATCAAATGTCCTCAAGGAAGAAAACCGGCGCTCGGGTATGTGTTCTTTAGAAGATTTCTTGATGCGCAATAATTGATTCATTATTCTCTATCGTTGTCAGCTCCATTTGGACATTCTGCTATTCGTAGGCGCACGATTATGAAAAAAGTCCACTTCGAACTATTTACGTTCAGTGCCCTCTCTTAAAGTCATTGCGCAATATAGATCTATATATTAATCATTTGCAGCTCAACTTGGAAGAGGTCTCTCGTTCTTCCTCTCCCGTCGTCTCTACCACCACCTCCTATCCAGTGAGTGTGCGGCAGCAAATGGCCAGGATCAAGCAGGTGAGAAAGATTTGTTTTTATTTTGCTTATATGGTGGAATTGTTTGTTTTTATCCACCAAATGAACACCATATAATACTCTAAACTAGATTAGGAATGATGAGAAAGGATCTAGGCTAGCATGCTTTTTTCATATGTGATATTTAGATAATGAAAATAACTGTTCTAGATTGCTGAAATACTGTTAGTGTAACTGGAAACAGTCGTGAAAGACTGCCATTACAGCGGGAAACACTGTCCGGTTTTGTACCAAAATCGAGGTGACGTAGACTGCTCATCTGATAAGAGCAACAGCCCAGTAACCACGAGATATCCGATAAGGGAGAAGATGATAAGAAGGAGAGAATGAGATTGGGGCATTCCTCGTGGAATCTCTGCCTCGTTGAGTCGACGATGCGAAGGGCTTCAGCTAGAATAGTTTGTGATTTGGATTGAGTAGAGTGTGAGGGGTGATTGGACAGTATGACGCGAGAGGGGGAATGTTGATAGAGGAAAGTTTTGGTGCTCAACCCTTGGGAGGGAAATGTAGTAACGGGAAGTAAAATAACTACCGTTTTTCCTCACTCAAGTATTCAAGTATTCAAGTATTCTATATGGATTGATTATCACATTAGGGAATCGTTAAATAATAAATAATAAAAATACTAATAATGGAATAAAGATCCAGATGGAGCAGCCCTCCCCGTCGGGATCGACGGACGGAGACATACTCGCGTCCCCTCTGACTCCAGGTGGAGTGACGCCCGGAGGAGCACCCGGAACGAGTGGAGGACCAGGAAAGAGAAAGGCACCCAAGGTGAGAAATCGATTATTATTGATAGAGTTAGAAAGTGAGATCGTTGAACGAGTGTAGTAGAGCTTAGAATGACCAGTTTGTGATATGGAGGTGGGAGGTAGGAGGGCTGAAGCATGGGTGTATCACACTGACAAATGTGTTTTTAAATATTACGAAACAGTAAAAATTAATGATGAATAACTAATCAGGTGCATCGTCGGAACGGTCGCGGCGAGACTCCACTGCACGTTGCTGCCAAGAAGGGAGACAAAGCGACTTGTGAGCAGCTGATTGCCGAGGGAGCAGAGGTGAGGGGAGGGGAGGGTCTGATGGTAGACAAGCGTCGAGATTGAAGTAAAAATAGGATGCGATGTGAAAGTGATTCCATATGCTATCTACGAGTCGCAACACCGTACTCAGTAATAGCGATGGATATATATTTTTTCATGAGGGAGAGTACCATTGATTTCTATTAGAATGCAGGTCTGTGGTGATCGGTTTATACCAAATTTACTAATTTACACTCCCCAAAGTAGTTTGTGCAACTTGAATTAGCATTGTTTGCTGACCAGTAGCATGATGGTGAAAAACAGTGTTGTTGTGGCTGGAGCGTGCGATGGAAACGGTAGATAACGGTCGACTTTCTCGACTTCTACTTGCAATTAGTATTACGATTATTTACGAAGTTAAATAATAAATTAATTATAATGCTAATTAAACTAATTGGCAGGTGAACCAGGCGGACAACGCGGGGTGGACGCCCCTGCACGAGGCGGCCTCGAACAACAGAGTCGACTGCGTCGAGTTCCTGCTCAGGTGAGGGAAGGGGAGAAGGGATTGAAGGTGGGATGACGAGTGGGGGAAGCACTAACGTACCAGGTAGATAACAAAGTGGAATTAATATTGTAAGTAGTGAAGACTAAGGAGAAATCAATTTTGACCAACAAAAGTGGGAGTAAGGAGAATGATGGAATCGCTAAAACACCAGCTAGATCACAAATTGATTGAAGCTTGAAATTATAGTTTGTACCTGCTTAGATGAGGAATTTCGATTGTAAGCATGGAAGGCTAAATGTAAGAAAAAGACGTCCTGAAAGAGAATAAATTGGATTGGATGCAGTTTCTTGCTTGAGCTTCCTTTCATCGCCTTCATTAGGAGAGATTGAAAAGGTCGTACGCTCCTGATTCGAAAGTGATGAAGACGGCGCTGATTTCAATGACAAAATCTGATACTTGACGCGATATTTCGGCCTTCCTCTTTCATTGGAATTCGCTAGCATATTTCTCGTTGCAAGTGTATTACTAAAGCGTTCATTGCTTGCTTCACCTGTGCTCCCTCCTTCACAACAGTAAATAAACAATTTTTTTGCAGCAACGGCGCGGACCCGAACGTGCGCTCGCAATTCGGCGACCTCCCACTGCACGACGCCGTCCACTGCAACTACATACGGGTACGGTAACTGCACCATCTCGAGCTATCACCTACTGATTGTATTTTAGGATTACGGTAGCTAATGTTGTGTGTGGATTGAATGTAGTCGATTGGCGTAGAAAGTGCACTTTCCTTGGGGAGTAAATTGTAGTGGGAGACTGCCCTCCCCGGAAGAATAGATGTGGGAAAGAGGAGAGACTGCTGCCGTCCTCCCGGTAATTCAGTAAGAGTAAGTGCTCTCTCGAGTGAGCAGCAGTCCTTGGCAGAAGGAAGAAATTCGGAAGTTCCTGCTGGAAAGAATGAGTGGAGGAGAGAAATTGAAGGAGAAGGAGGAGAGATCATGCATATTTGATGGGCTAGAGCTGCATTGCTCATTGCGGTAGGGAGAGAAGTGAGGTAATGAGAAGTCTGGAGGGAAGGAAGAAGAGGGGAACACATAATTCAACCAGATATCTCCCCGCGGAAAGGAATAAATTCTGCCGCGAAAGAAACCCAGGGCCCCTGATTTTCGGGCGCAATGGGCGTTGGGTTTCACGAGTGGTGTTTATGGCAGCTCGGATGTTGTGCTCGCTCCCTCCTACTGTACTAGAACAATCCAATTCCCATCGGAGAATTAATCCGCCTGTGTTCCGACCTTTTCGTCTTCCTCCTTTCCCCTCTGGTCCATCCTCCCAATCCCTTTCTCTTCCTCCCTTTCACTCACATACACCCTATCTCGTAACTCCTTCATTTCCGACACGGAATGGCCATGCATCCGCATCATTATGCCTTCCCCCCCCCCGAGGCTAATGGAAGGGTAATGGTTGATCTTTGCTCTCGATGGACAATGGGAACGCCGAATTGGGCATGGCCATTGCAAGAGTTTGACCGAGAGAGAAGGGCAAGAAGAGTTGGACTCTGATGGAGATTGTGGTAAAGCCCATGGGGTGGTCAGATGGAGTCGCAAGGAGCACTTGTTCAATGTTTTTCTGATCGTATGCATACCGTCCATGCAAAGGAGCAAAGACTATTGTTCAGTTCTGACTATATCTAGCTAGACGGAGAGGATACCAGAGCATCCATACTGTAGAGCCGCAGTATCCGTTGCACTGACTAGTGCTCGCATCATCATCATTCATCTATCCATCCCATATCGTCCATCCATTGGGGGTATATGCACATTCACTGCCTCGTCTCTCCACTCGAATCCTCTCTCTAGCTTCTCTCTCCATTATTTGCTTTCTCTCTCCGTCCGTCCCTTCTATCTCTTCATTCCCGTCCCAAAACTCGAGAAAGAAAGAGAGGAAATAAGAGGAAGGAGAATGCTGCATCGTCTTCCAGAGGAAGAAACCACCTCATTGATCTACCAAATGCTGATGGCGGAAGAGAACGGGAATAAATTACACGAGAGAAGCCATGAGTGGTGATCTTAGCACGAGATGTGATCTGAGGCTTCACGAGTGCTGTTTGTATCTGACCATTCAGCTGAGATGCTAATTCTTCCTTCTCCAGCCTATTTTCTACATGCTCCAAACAACGATCTACATTACGATCACGTATGACTTTTCTGGATCAGTCATCCTTCTTCATCAGCACTAATTTCGTACATGATCTATATTCCGTTCTCCTCCTCCTCCCTTGCCCCCTCCTTCTTCAATTCTCCTCCTCTTCCTCTACGTCTCTGCCCTCCTCCTCCCTTCTCCTCTCGGACCGCGGGGCACTGTTCTCCTCCACTCGC
>LS504488.1:295422-317244 GCA_900490845.1 Pristionchus japonicus | reverse complement strand
GAAAGAGAGTGACGTACACTACCGAAACGGACCCCAGCGAGGTATCAACCCTATTTTCCATTACTCCTTGCACTGGATTACTTATTGCTTTTTGGATTACTTCACTGGATTACTTATTGCGTCAAAATTATTGCAGTTTTTTCGGCTTTGCCTCAGAACATTAGTCGGAGCATTAATTAAGAAGCATTCTAGACAAATTTCTCATTATTCCGTTTGACTATTCTGAGCGTATATGCGAGAGAGTGAGCAAAATGAGGAGAGTCATTTCATGCTTAGCAATCCCAACTATTCAGGAGGAAGATCCGTATCCCTCTCAAATGAGACTCTCCCCATTCATTTCCGAATCCTAATCAATTTGATGAAGCACCATCAAGTGGAATCATTATCTTCAAAAACAAATCTGATAGAATTTTAGTTCGCAATGGATGCGCTTTGGGCGATAGACCCTCACACTTTAACCTGGATCAATACCAAATAGAGCGGGAACATTCTGCCCGATTTGGCTTTGATGAGTTCGAACTTGAGATCCGTTCAGTTTCGCCTATGTGCTCAAGAAAATGTTTTTTTCGCCAGAGTGCTCAAGATGATATTGTCGATTGTATTTCAAACATGTCTTATTGATGGGATGAAACATACCTAATTGATGAGATGAAACAAAAGGGATCCCTGCTGTAAGGGAAAGGGCGCTTCTTCTCTCCCTTCTCAAATGTCATTCAATCAATAAATCAATCAATTTATCATATCAGGCAGTGATTGCTAGATGAGGATGGGGCGGAAGTCTTCATGGGGTGTATTCCACCAGTTGCCATTAGCTCGGTCCAGGTCGTCCCTCCAGCGCACTCTAGGCTTCCGTTTCCGGTTGTAGGGCGTCCAGCCTGTGGTCGCGCGGCTCCATTGATTCATTTGCATATTTCTGACCTTGAGGGCCCATCGCGCTTTCCGTCTCAATGCTTCTCGGTTCCAGTCGCGCAGCTTAGTGCCATCTCGTACACGTTCGTTCCTCCAGCGGTCCCTCAACGTGATTCCCAGCATCTTTCTTTCCATCTTCCTCTGAGTCATGCTTAGTCGCTCCTTATCGCTCGACCCGAGAGCCCATACCTCACTCCCGTAGAGTACGGTAGGTGTGATACAGGACTCAAATAATCGTCTCCTGATCTTCATGGGAAGAAGGCGAGATGAAAGGAGATGTGATAGTTTGCTCCATGCAAGCCATCCGAGCCGAATCCGGTGCTCAATCTCATCGGTATGGTCCAAGGGAAAGGAGATTTTCCCTCCGAGGTACGTAGTCGATTGGACAAAGTTGAACGTCAGATTTTGTACGGTAATTGGGGCTCGGGTTGTTTTGCAAGAGGTCAGTAGGTTGGTCTTGGCTGCGTTTACTTCGAGACCAACTCTACTGCAGGCACTCATCAGCTTCAGAAGCATCCGTTCCAGTTCCGGCCGAGATTTCGCGATGAGAGCCACGTCATCTGCGTACTCGATATGGCTGAGTCTCCTTCCGTCGATGAGAATTCCGTCGTTCCTCCACTCGATATCATCCATGGCAGATCTGAGTGCGACATTGAAGAGGCGGGGAGACAGTGTGTCCCCTTGACGGACGCCTCTCCTCACTGTCACGGAGACGAGTTCCTCGTTCACTCTGATGAGAGTCGAGGAAGACTCGTAGATCCGCCGGAGCAGGTGGATGAGAGTGGGATGGGCTCCATACGACCAGAGAGCTTGCCAGCATGCACTCCATTCCACGCAGTCGAACGCCTTCTTGAAGTCGACGAAGGCCAGGTAGATGGGGATACTGTACTCCGATGTGCGTTCTGCGATCTGCTTGATTGAATGCAGATTGTCGAGCGTGCTGAACCCTCTCCGGAATCCGGTTTGAGTTGCCTCGAATCTTTTCAGAATGCACCTCGTCATAACCTTGAGTGTTACGGTAAGCAGGGATATGGGTCGGAAATTCGATATGTTCGTGGGGTCTCTTTTCTTGTACAGTAGCGAAACCACGGCTTCCGACAGATTTCTGGGTACGGCATCTCCGGCAATTAGTCGATTCATTCACGTTATCATTCACAAACGTCGAAATGTCATTCACGTTGAGACAAACAAGTAATTATGTTTTAGTCATTCTATCATTCTACCTATGCACCTATCCATCAGTTCCATGAATACACAGAGTCTAAAGCACCTTGTGAACTCTCTTACTCTTAACTAGAGCTGTGATATCAATGATTGATTGATTAATTATCTTGATTATCTAGAGAAGGATCCAATCCAATCCAAATCCAAATCTAGAGAAGCGTACATTAGGGGAGACTCTCGCACTTCGCACATTCGAAAATGCCGCACTTTCGAGTCAAGAAACGAGGGAAACTGTTCATCCAATTCGATCTCCATCGTTGGAATCAAGAAATTCTTCTAATCAATAAGCGGCAATAGGAGTGAGCGAGGGGAGTGAGCCTTCAATTGGAATAAACGTCATTGAAAGAATTAGGCACGAATCAATTTTTCTTCTTCGCTCTCGTTGGATGATTATCTGTAGTCACCATCAGAATAATGAACCTTCCACCATGCAATTCCCTCATGGTGCATTCATTGACTTGAAATTGGCCCGAGCAGAGGTACGTAGAAGTCATTTGTTTAAGGGCGAAACCGAAAGGAACTTTCCATCGAGGAAGGAAGCATTCCAAGCCGGATATCCTGACGGATTTTTATTCTTTCATTCGCTACATTTCCGCCAATTTTCTCTCAATATTCCATGGGTTGCCCCTTCTCCTCTTTGTCGCGAGACTAGTGCTCGCTTTTTCCATCTGCCATTTCATAAACACCGCGAAACTTCCGAACCATTGGTCTCTGAAAGAGCGAAGAGAGATCACAAGATGAGTCATAACAACGTTGTTTTGTTCGATCATAGAAACAACAACCCCTCCCCCAGTTACCTGTTCATACTTGCTCACACACATGTTGTAGCAAATAGAGCATATGTTGATCACCGTAGATGTGTAGTTGGAATACAAGAAAGGGCGCTGGAACTCCAATTTATATTGAGGGCATGTTCAGTATGACAGTAAGGGAAAGGGAGGGTTCATCACTAGGGATGGCTTGGCAAGTAATGGCTCTCTTCATTTCGCACACTGTCTCACTTCTCTGAACGGCGAGAGAGTGCCGAAATGAAGAGAGCATCTGTGGCGAAGCCATCTCTCATCACATACGACACAAAAAATATGAAATCATCGCAGTTTTAACAATCACTCATTTCCCTCAATGTTTGTGTGCATATTTGTTTTCTTCACTACTTGTTGGCATGTATTTCTGAAATACTCATCGATCTCACACTCATTCCACACATTCGCTCCATTGTGAGGTATCCAATGGACGATGGAATTGAAATTGAATGAACCGTTTCCCTCGTTTCTTGAATGTGCGGCATATTCGAATGCTCGAGGTGCGAGAGTTTCCCCTAAAGTATGCTTTCCCCGCCTAAAGGGAATAACATGAAATGAAATATAGGAAGAGTGGAATGCCGTAGTCATGATAATATATCCAAATGAGGAGGACAATAATTCAGTAGCACATGGCACATGCCACGTAGTGAAACTCCTCATTTGGGGTGATGTATTGGAAGAGCATGTAGGCTGGAATTGGATTCGGTTGTTGCTTCCACCCTCCAGCACCACAATAGGCTTCAGTGAGAGCAAGTACGCAAACAAGCATCGGTTTTCTAACTTCTACCAGATAGATAGTTTCAAATATAGTATCGAGCATTTCAAATATAGTATTAATCACGAGAAGAAGTGATGGATCATCCCTGCCAGAAGCCATTTCATATAAGGAATCACTGAAACTCAATTCAATTTCTCCCAATTGTCCGTTGAGGGGCAGAAGCGAAAATGTTGCTAGATTTGAAATGAAAGAGTGACTAGAAACTGAAAAAGCTGTCGAATTTCCTCCCAGGAATGGAATTTGAAATATATTGAGGGTCGATATCTTCAACCTTCAATGGTCATTAGCTTCTTTCTTCTTTCCGCTTTCAACGGGGCGATGCCTGGATTCAACCAAATGGTGCTCTCACACTCATTCAGGTTATTGTTAGTTTAGCTACCTTTTCTATTGACGCTAATTCCGTATTACTAAAAAAAAAATAAAAGTAAAAGGGGCACACGGGAGGAATTCCGGGGACGCACGAGGTCTAGAGCCGGTTCTCTATTTTCCGGCTCCGAGAATGCCTTTTGTCGTTTTAACCACTGGATTCGATGAGAATTAGACCTAATTCGGTGAAATCTAGGGAGAAAGAAACCTCTCTATTTCACGCAATCTATCTCCGACTAAACAGAAGATTTTCTCGGCAAAGGACACCGGTTATGCTTCACAAGCTGCGTTTATTCCGAACGTTTGCTCAACCGTCGATAATACTCTGCTATCCTCACTTAAAAAATCACATCACTGCTTCTCGCTTCCCTTTACTCATGTCTACTCATCCTCTAAAAAGAATCCGAATACCGGTGGACCAATTCTCCATGGGAACACAGTATGATAAAAATCTATCGTGGGAATTTTGATGAGAGATCCAATTCTTTGAAGAGAGGTGTGGGAATTCTGGGTGGAAAGACAACCATTCGCTCCCGGCGATTATGAAACTCCGTTCGTGTCTCTCCCGTAATCCAACTCTCGTTAGGCGAACATCATGCATTTTCAAGCAGCTTCACAAGCAGCGTTTATTCCGAACTTTTGCTCGACCGTCGATAACATCTTCGGTATGAATGAATGAATTTATCAGTTTCGCTTTCTGGGCGCTGATCAGGATAATCGGGAAAACCATTCTTCATGTTGACTTCATCATCAATACTCCACCAGTCTTTGCCAATCTTCCTCTTTAGATAGCCTCGCCATCGCTCCTTAGAGCGCCCTTGCCCTCTTTTCTTCACAAACTCATAGGGAATCCATGCAGTCATCTTTCGAGCCCTTCTATCATAGTCCATCTTGCGTAACTTATTGGCCCAATTTAGCTTCCTTCTCTCTGCTTCTACAACCCAATCTCGAATGCCTGTCGCTTGTCTCACTCGTTCATTAGTCCATCGATCCTGCCATCTTAGTCTTAGCATACGCTTCTCCATCTTCCGTTGCGCAATCGCTAGAGCCTCTTTGTCCGATTCTCGCAATGTCCATACTTTACATCCATAGAGTACACATGGAGTGATGCACGAGTCAAAGACTCGCGTTTTCGCTTTAGAGCTCACAAGTGGATGTCTAAGGAGTTCGCTTATCTTTGACCATGCGTTCCATCCGGATTGTATCCGTCGTTGCAATTCTTTCCTGTTATCCATAGGAAGAGATATCCATCTCCCTAGGTACTTCCCACCCTCACGGTATTCAAATTGCTGACCATTCACTATAATCGGTTGTCGTTGTATCGGATTTTCAGTCATCAACAATGTCTTGCCTTCGTAAATCGATTGCCACTAGGCGGAGAGATGTTGCAGTGGTCTAAAAAGTTGGGCATCGAGAGTTCAGCGGTATTGGGACCCTCCTGCATCGGAACCATGTTTTTGCGAAAATCATCCTTGGAGTGGTGAACCCTCAATAATGACTATGTGAAAAAGTGACGTTTGGGGTGCCCAAGGGCAAATGGTGGGCCAATTGGGTCATATTCTCAGGAACATCGACACTCATCACAAGAAACATTTTGAGCTTTAGAACGAGGTTCTAACACCGCTAGCGGCAGAGTTGTGAAATTTCGACCTCGATTATCCTGAATTTCTGCTGCTACGGAGAGTGGCCGCAGCAACTTGAAACTTTTTTTCTGGATAGCCCTTGGACTGGTCTCTACGCACAAAAAGTTTAGTGGGCGGGAAAAATTCCATCGGCGAAAAAAGGTCTTCCAAATTAGTGAACATAGGATTGCGTCATCACTATGCAACAATATGAGTTATCGACGAATTTCACTGTTAGCATCAGAAGCTCTGATACATTTCCCGACTACCCTCAAAATATCAGCCTACTCCCTCTTCGGACGAAAAAGATGCACATGTTTGAAAAAGTGACCAAATACTTTTTTCCGGTACTGTACGTTTCCCTTTCCCCTCTCTGCAGCAACATGCTGCTTTGTTCAAAAGAAGAATATTTGAGATCAGAAAAAAATTCCGGAATCGAGCAGGACTCAATCTGTGCTGCTGTGTTGGTGCCTCTGGGCACCTCTAACGTGATGCACGTGAACATTTGAGTCTATCTCTACAAGTTTGTAGTTTATGATTTTTCGAACATTTCACACATTATTCGAATTTTCTCGTGCCGTAGGGGAGGAAACCACGAACAAGGGGTACTATGGGCAATGTGAGCACAAGACCTTCCTAACATTAGAGTATGGGCTGGCTGTCCCCGTTCCGGGAGGAACGTGTCCGGGGGATTCTCGATTCTTACCGATCCAGTTTCTTAAACAACAACTGAAGACGCGTTGAAGGAAGCCGGCAATTCTTGCACTGGTTGTGAATCAATCATTCAATAAATTTATCATATCAGGCAGTGAGTGCTAGATGAGGATGGGCGAAAGTCTTCATGGGGTGTATTCCATTAGTTGCCAATATCCAATATCTCGGTCCAGGTCGTCCCTTCAACGCACTCCAGGCTTGCCCGCGTTCCGGTTCCCGTTGTAGGGCGTCTGGACTGTGGTCGCGGGGCTCCATTGATCCATTTGCATTTTTTCTGACCTTGAGGGCCCATCGCGCTTTCCGTCTCAATGATTCTCGGTTCCAGTCGCGCAGCTTAGTGCCATCTCTTACGCGTTCGTTCCTCCAGCGGTCCCTCAGCGTGATTCTCAACATCTTTCTTTCCTTCTTCCTCTAAGTCATGCTTAGTTCTCCTTCCCCAATCACTCGCTGGTGCAGCGAGTCTTTCTCTATTTTTTCCTGATTCCAACGATGGAGATGAGATTGAATAGACCGTTTCCCTCGTTTCTTGAATCGAAAGTGCGGCATATTCGAATGCGCGAGGTGCGAAAGTCTCCTCTAAATTATTCTTCCCCCGAATCCCTCTCCTTTCTCCCACATTCGCTGGGGGCAGTGCGGTGCCTCCCCCGCCTCCCTCTCCTTCCCCCTCACTCGCTGGGGCATCGAGTCTTCATCTTATTTTTCTTAAATCGATAAACTGACCTTTAATGGAATGAACCGTTTCCCTCGTTTCTTGAATCGAAAGTGCGGCATATTCTAATGTGCGAGGTGCGAGAGTCTCCTCTAAAGTATTCTTCCCCCAACTCCCTCTCCTTTCACCTTTTAAAGAGAGAGACTCGCTGCCCCCAGAGAGTGTGGGGGAAGAAGAGGGAGTCGGGGGAAGCATTCTTTATCAATATGCCTATGCGCCTCCTCATCAGTTTCATAAATACGCAGAGTCTAAAGCACCTAGTGATATCTCTTTACTCTTTACTAGAGTTGTGATCTCAATGATTGATTACATTGTCGAAGGCACACCACCGTGACAAACAGATGAAATTCTCTTTTTTTTCACCAGCTTTCTCAAGTGCATATTGTCGATTGTATTTCAAATATGAGGCTGTTCGCGTAAAGATCAACAAGTTGATGGAACATGAGAAAAGGCTGAAATGTCTGAAAAGTTGGCTTTAGGGGTTATTTTCGACCCTCTACTTTTTAAGCAACTTGATTTCGTCATATGTCCCCTTTTCGCTCCGGGGCTCACCCTCTCATTTTTAGACCCTTCTCGAGTGCACAGCCCAATGCAGAATAGAAGGATGCATCGAGAAGAAACTGAAATAGTAAAGAATCAATCGATAGTGAACACAAAAACGACAAACTTCGAAAAAGCCACGCGCTCCGGCTAATGTTCTGACGCAAGGCCGAAAAAACTGCAATCATTTTTTCGTTTCCAGTGCATGGACTAATGGAAAATAGGGTTGAAACCTCGCTGATGTCCGTTTCGGTAGTGTACGTCACTCTTTTTTTCTTCCCACTTCTTTGACGCTTTCATAGTCATAGTACCAACGCCCGTCTCAAGAGCCATACTCCCCTCATTCCGTTATATATCCATGAAGAGTCTGAGCTTTCGATAGAATGGCTAGAACATACATACTTGTTTGCGTCAACTTGAATTACATTAGTGATGGGAGAGAAGGAGCGCCCTTTCCCTTACAGCACAGATCCCTTTTGTTTCATCCCATCAATACGACATATTTGAAATACAATCGACAATATCTGTTTGAGCCCAGAGGCGAAAAAACATTTGTTTGAGCACACAGGCGAAACTGAACGGATCTCAAGTTCGGACTCACCACGACCAAATCGAGCAGAGGATTACGGCTCTAATCTGTATTGTTCCAGGTGAAAGTGCGAGGGTCCTTCGTCTGCCTGGTAAGTGGAAGCCCCGAGTTCGATTCTCGCACTGGAAGCTCAATATGTTTCCATTTTTTTCGGTTTTGCGTCAGAACATTAGCCGGAGTGCGTGGCTTTTTCGAAGATTGTCTGTTTTGTGTTCACTATCGCTTGATTCTTTACCATTTCAGTTTCCTCTCGATGCATCCTTCTATTCTGCATTGGGCAGAGCAGTGAAGAAGGGTCAATCTCTATGGGCACTCGAAATGGACTAAGACGTCCCATTTTACAACCTATGAAGCTCGACACAGGTTGGCAATATCAAATCTGATAGAATCTTACGAAGGACCCTGATCTGTTCTGAGTGATTTGCTCTAATCATAGCCGAGCAGGCTCAAGTTACATGATCATTGCAAGACAGCAAAGGTTATGGCACTTACCGGGAATCGAAGGCTTCTACTTACCGGGCAGACGAAGGACCCTCGCACTTTCACCTGGAACAATACAGATTAGAACCTCAATCCTCTGCTCCATTTGGTCGTGGTGAGTCCGAACTTGAGATCCTTTCAGTTTCGCCTGTGTGCTCAAACAAATGTTTTTTCGTCTCTGGGCTCAAACAGGTATTGTCGATTGTATTTCAAATATATCTTATTGATGGGATGAAACATATCTAAATCATGGGATGAAACAAAAGGGATCCGTGCTGTAAGGGAAAGGGCGCTCCTTCTCTCCCATCACTAATGTAATTCACGTTAACGCAGACAAGTATGTATGTTTTTTGCAAGGACTACCAAGATGAAGTGTGCAATGAGGAGTTCCAAATACGTGAGTTTTGTCTCATTTTAGCTGCTATTTATTCAATTCTCAAAAATTCACTTTTCAGTGGAAGATTTTGCCATGAATATCGCCAACGCGATAGTTGTGGACGAGAAGGTGGGCGCAGCTTCGATGGATACCTCGTACAAAAAGTGACTGATTTTTTTAAAAGAAATTCGTATATCCATTCCGCCCGGTCTCTTGTTGTTCTGACGGATGATTGAGTCAAAACTGTGAATGGAAATGCATTTGCTATGAAAGTTTAAGAACAGTGACATTTCAGTAGCGAGGCCTTCGAAGAATTGAATGCGGTTGTTGGAAGAATCACTACCTAATTTGCTGCAGCAAATTAGATATTATCAAGCGAGCGCTAGCATTTCGAGTTTTAGAATTTCCCTAGAAGCAAAATATTGATGATTTAGCGAGGACTTGTTCGAACTGCCTCCGAATACTACCATCGATTCGAACATGCACGCAGCAGTGGAATTGAAAAGAGACGTCGAGGTTAGTAGATGAAGGGTCGTTTGCACGTTTTTGCGCGAAATTTTTGGTCCTCCTCTTCACCTATTGTCCTTTCACCGCCTATGCTGAGCTAAAACTGATAGCTTACACAAATCCCGAAGCGAAAATTGATGATGCGTTGATTTTAGATGTTGATTTACGCCCTGCAACTCCTCGTTATGGTCATCATCGTCAAATACATCCTCGAGATATACTTTTCAAACTTGAACTCTTTCAGATTCATGTAGAATGCATGCTCATTCCAGTAAAATCGAGACAATCTTCCATGTTTACTGTGTGAAACGACCTCCTCGCTTATTTCTGTGGGTAAATTTCAGTATCTCTGCCGAAAAATTAGAAAGATGGCTTTTATTAAATGCATGATGTTCGCCTAACGAGAGTTGGATTACGGGTCAAACGAACGAGAGTTTCATTTCTAATCGCAGGGAGCGAATGTTTGTCTTTCCACCCAGGGAGCGTTCCAGAAGCATTCCTACGATTTTGATGGTTCGAAAAACCATAATTCCCACAACTCTCTTAATAGAATTGATTCTCGCATCAAAATTCACACGAGACATTTTTTTCAAACTGTCTGCTGCTCCACTGGAGACGGTTAATGGGAACGGGAGCATCGGAACGCGTAGAGAACAGTTGATTTGGTCCAATGGAATTCGGATTCTTTTTAGAGGATGAGTAGACATGGGTAAAGGTAAGCGAGAAACAGTGATGTTTAAATGAGGATAGCAGAGTGTTATCGACGGTTGAGCAAAAGTTCGGAATAAAAGCTGCTTGTGAAGCATAACCGGTGAACGCTTGCCAGGAAGAACAGAATGACTTGAATTTCACCTTAACAACCATCCCAGGGCAGAGTAGCAAGCATGTGAATGAGTAGCACGAGAAATTGGGAATTCAGCACTTTCGGATTATTTGTTAGCGTTTCCAAATCAGCAAGAAGAAGAACAACATTTCGCAAAATCCTGCTTGTCTCGCCAACTTTCAGAAATACTACAGAAGAGTGATAGGATTCAAGAGACCAGGAAGCGAATGGGCCAAGTATCTACAAAGAGCAGGAAAGATCTCGGAAAGATAATGAGGAAACTGATGGAAGCATGTGCAGAAGGGCCTGCAAGTACATTCCGGCAAGACATTGTTGATGACTGAAAATCCGATACAACGACAACCGATTATAGTGAATGGTCAGCAATTTGAATACCGTGAGGGTCGGAAGTACCTAGGGAGATGGATATCTCTTCCTATGGATAACAGGAAAGAATTGCAACGACGGATACAATCCGGATAGAACGCATGGTCAAAGATAAGCGAACTCCTTAGACATTCACTTGTGAGCTCTAAAGCGAAAACGTGAGCCTTTGACTCGTGCATCACTCCCTGTGTACTCTATGGATGTGAAGTATGGACATTGCGAGAATCGGACAAAGAGGCTCTAGCGATTGCGCAACGGAAGATGGAGAGGCGTATGCTAAGACTAAGATGGCAGGATCGCTATCCATTGAAAGCGCATTCTCAAATGGAAATTTCAAGTACAAGTGGTTCCGTAGAAATGAGAATTTTTGGACTGGAATATTAATATTTTAATCATTCTATCAAAACAAGTAGTAGTGAGTATTATGAACAGTTTTAATGGATAATTAATACTTTATTGAGACTCGGTCTGAGCAGTCTTTGCTGAGCTCTTAGTCATCTTCTACTCGCGGAACACTTCGACTCTCACGAGTCCCTCCCTATTCTTCGCCTTTTCAAGATCTTCCGTCGTTTCGTGCAGGATGAACTTCAGGCTTCCGAATTCCTCATCGGGCGACACATCTCTACCAGAAATATTATAGAACATTCCGTCAGAGTATCGAAAGATCATCTCGAGGTATCCGTGGAAGATGTGTTTGTTGACACATTCAAACACAGTATCGAATCCTGGTCGTATAAACTTAACCCACTGCGCCTTGGACTTGAATGCCTATAAAAGTTATTATTGAAAATACATTTTGGCGTAGTTTACCTGAATATTTCTGAGCGAGATCAAATTTCCTTGGTCAAGTCGTATCCCAAGCAGATCAAGGAACTCTATAATCAGTGGGAAACTTGTACGGCGAACATTGAGTGAGCGAAGTTTCGCAGATCGGTTCGTTATGCCCTGTAACATGATATTACACAGCTTCCATATAATAAGAGGCGGCAATAGGATCTCGCTAAGGTTGCAAATGCTAATTCAAAGTCTTCGATCTTTCTTTCTTTGTCCCTCTCTCCTTTTCGAGAATGGCGAAATGGAGAGATGTGAAAATGAATAGCGCCCGGTATGACTAGGCAACTTATTGTAAGTATGGAAACTATGAACATGTTCACCGTGTATATTTCATGAAGGCCTGCTGCTGTCATTCCCGAAGTCCTACTCAGCTCGAGTTTGGTGCACGATTGCATTAGGTCGAGCATAAATGAATCCACTTTTTCCCTTTCCATCGGTGTCTCCTGAAATATGCTCCCGTTGAGTGAACCACTCTTGAGAACGCACCCAGAACGAGAGAACTAATTCGTAGACTTCGCAGTTCCTTACCAGATTGAAAATTTCACGATGGAAATCGATTGTCCCCGGAAGCTGAATTAATGAGATTAGCATTTAAGATAATGAAGTTTACATACATTTATCGCTAAATACCCGAACTTCGCGTTCGCAATTATTCTTTTGAAGAAATCGGTCGAATATATTTTCTCATTGAGCAGAACAAAGTATTGTTTGTGCCTGGAGAATGACATCTTTTTGAAAAAAACACCTTCCGAAAACTAACCACGTAATGTAGTGGTTGTCGTGTCGTTCTGGATCGTCTGTCGCTCTCTGATGCATGTTCATTAGAATCAAAGATGGTATGTAGTAAGGAGAACCTGGGTAACTAGTGCTCGCGGAACGTAGTGCTTAAAATCCGATTCAATTTCATCCAGTTTCTTGCATACTCGGGCGATCATTCGATCTTTGATTGGAAGGAAGGAGAGAATATGACCGATTATCTCATCGGGGAGAGACAGCAAGGGAGAATGGAGACAGTTCTGAAAAAGGATGTACTCTGGTGACTCCTTGTACAGACAATACTCACTCTCAATCGACCGATTTCTTCATTGTTCTTTTCCATTTCCTCCTTCATTGCATCGTTTTCTCTCTTGAGCCGAATATTTTCGGCTTTGTTGAAGCCTGACTCGAGTTTGAGCCGTAGCATCTGCAATCATCATGTCGTCGACGGTTTTATTCACAATGCCTCACCATCGTCAACAAAACGGGTATGAGAGCAAGAAGGGGAAGGGCCTGCATGAGTTCATTGCGCTTTGCAATAAAAGAGAAACACACCGAATTGTCGGAGATTTGCTGGCCATGAATCTTCTCCGTACTCTCCTTATCTGCTTCCATATCAGTGGTCTTCTTGCGTTTCCGCCTCAGATACAGGGCCTTAAAGTACATGAATATACTACGGTAACAAGATCGGTATGAGCTAGTTGATACCGTAACTGAGAGAAACCGCATACCTGACTCGACGATAGAGCAGACATGGCAAAAAGAGAAGAAGAGGAAGAAGAGCTTGGCCTCTCGACCACTCGCAAAGGAGAGAAACTAGTGGAATGAGGGAGGAGGAAAATGAGCGAAATGTGGATGAGATGTGTGGAAGTCCCAAATCGTGGAAAGGCTGAGGGACACGTGGGGAGACCCAGAGACGACGGAGATGTTCAGTTTTTACGTAGGGATCCAACCGGACTGTACATATTTATCTGTCTAAAATTAGGGAATCCTTTTCTATTTTTTCTAAGTCTGAATAATGAATTCAAGGGCTCCCGTACCTGGGATATTCTTACGGCATCCATTGCCAATCCATTCGCGCTTGGATTCTTCTCTCCTCTCCTCGTATTCAATTCCGATTATCACCCACTGATTATCGATCCCGGAATCTTTGAGGATGATCGATATGTTGTGTGTTTTTGCTACTTCATTGATATGTTGTGTGTTTTTGCTTCATTATTATTCTAAATCGTTCACTTTCTTTATTCTCAACTCGACTTCCTGAAGCTCAAAATCAGCTTGGCGTTGAAGTGTTACCTATTTTATAGTACTACAATGATACAGTACAACATCTTCAACAACACAATGATGCACATGATCTCACTTATGCATTCCCAGCGAGTATGAGTTCTAATCGGTATGCTTGTTATTATGCAATATTTCATGATTTCCAGGCAACATAGGCAAGAAAGACGAAACTGGATGGAGATCTCACACAGGTCTCTTGGGCACCAGTGATTTCCCTGGGCACCAGTTATTTTCTTGGGCACCAGTTATTTCCATGGGCACCAGTTATTACCACAGAGCCCGAGTCTTTATCTTATTTTTCTTGATTCCGACTATGGAATTGGAATTGAATGAACCGTTTCCCTCGTTTCTTGAATAGAAAGTGCAGCATATTCGAATGCGCGAGGTGCGAGAATCTCCTCTAAAGTATTCTTCCCCCGAATCCCTCTCCTTTCCCCCTCACTCGCTGGGAAATATGGATGCGATGTGAACATGAACCATTCCCCAAGTCGTGGAAAGGCCGAGGGGCACGTGGGGAGACCCGGAGACACCCGATAGGTCCAGTTTCTACGCAGGGATCCAACCGGAATAATGAATAATGAATTGAATAATGAATTCAAGGGTTCCCGTACCTGGGATATTCTTACGGCGACCATTGCCTATCCATTTGCGCTTGGATTCCTTACCCCTCTCCTCGTACTCAATTCCGATTATCTCCTACTGATTATCAATCCCGGAATCTTTGAGGATGATGATGCGTGTTTTTTCTACACTCATTATTATTCTAAATCTTCAACTTTGTTTATTCTCAAATCGACTTCCTGTGGCTCAAAATCAGTTTGGCGTTGAAGTGTAAGTCATAACCTATTTTACAGTACTACAATGTCGCTCGCATCTTCAACAACACCATGATGCCCCTCTTCTCATTCATTGCCTACATAATCATGCTACTGTACCTGCTATTCAAGTTTGTCTCATCGTTCCTCTCATCTATTTCGGCATCTTTTCAGAGGCCAAACCAGCAACATTCAGAACAACAGCAATGCACTGAACAGAGCTGCAGCATTGGCAAGAGTTCCTGCATTTAGCAACTCACAACAATTTTGCAGCTCTCCATCCAACATCATCGTCGTGGTTCATTCGACGATGGGAATCAGTTAATGATTTGGAAGTTGCTTCTCAGCTCTCAGGAATGTGTGAATCTGAGAAACCAGAGACGTTCCATCTATGAGCTTTTTTGGTATAAACTCGATACTATATTTGGAACTATCTATCTGGAAGAGGTTAGGAATAACAATCCTATTCTTGTTTGCGTACTTGCTCTTACTGAAGCCTATTGTGGTGGAAGTAACAACTGAATCCAATTCCAGCCTACATGCTCTTCCAATACATCACCCCAACTGAGGAGTTTCTCGACGTGGCATGTGCCATGTGTTACTGAATTATTGTCCTCCTCATTTGGATCTATTATCATGACTACGGCATTCCACCCTTCCTATATTTCATTTCATGGTATTCCCTTTAGGCGGGGGAAAGGAGAGGGAGAGGGGGGAAGCATACTTTAGGGGAGATTCTCGCACCTCGCGCATTACAATATGCCGCACTTTCGATTCAAGAATAGCTCCACGATAGGGAAACGGCTCCTTTCTTTTTCATCGTCCGTCGTCCATTGGATACCTCACAATGGGGCGAATGTGTGGAATAAGTATGAGATCGATAAGTACTTCAGAAATACATGCCAACAAGTAGTGGTGAAGAAAACAAATATGCACACAAACATTGAGGGAAATGAGTGATTGTCAAAACTGCGATGACTTCACATTTTCTGTGTTGTATGTGATAACAGATGGCTTCTCAGAAAAATGCTCTCTTCATTTCGGCGCTCTTTTACCGATCAGAGAAGTGAGTGTGCGAAATGAAGAGAGTCATTACTTGCCAAGCCATCCCTAGTGATAAACCCTCCCTTTCCCTTACTGTCATACTGAATACGCCCTCAATTGGAGTTCCAGCGCCCTTTCTTGTGCTCCAACATATGTTCCATTTGCATCAACTGGCCTGTACATTTAACTTCTCACCCAATCCGATCCAATAACTTATTTGTCTCCATTCACTCTCCTCCACCCGCACAATTCCTCATTCAAAATTAAAATATTTGACTGGAAGGTAATCAGATCGTCTCTCTCCTCCTCTCTTTCATCGTCCTCACTATCAATTCTGTCGCTCGTCCCAGTCGGTCGCCCGAGATGCCACATTGGATAGCTGGACTTACGATTACTTACGGTGAGCTAGCGGGTCTCGTTCCCATTATACTGGAGCCTCCAAGTACCTCCGACCCCCCCCCCCCAGTGCACTAATGCAGTTTCCTTGCTTCATCCCGAGATCCCAGGATCCCGCTACAGTACCCCCATCGACCGTATCCTCTCCGCCCCTCTAACTCACAGACTCGCATAACGCAACACGTTCTCAGCGCACGATACCCGCAAGCTCAGGATCCGAAACCAGAGCACTGTCAAGATAGTGGTTCAGGTACGGTCCCTACCGTATACCTTCATTACCGTATACACCACCTACCGTACCCACCCTGATCACCGTATCCTACAGATTAACCCGACCATCGACTACTCCGTCAACGAGGTCGCCGGCTTCATCGAGGTCGCGGAGACGAAGGAGTTCGCCATCACGAGAACTCCCGGCTCCTCGTCTCCTGGCTGGCTGGAGCTCAACGTGCGTTTCGCCCTCTCCCTTTCCCCTCCTATCGCCACGTCGACTAGCAGAGCCCGAGTACAGAGTGTCCATCCTCACAATCGATTGATGTTACAGTTCTGCCAGGCCACGGGTCCCGACGCGCTCGAGCACTTCAATGGAAATGGCCCTGCAGAGGTGAATACCCTACCACTTCTCGCCTACCGTACTCCCTCATATTGCAGAAGCTCATGACTACGGTCAAGGTTGAGTAGCGTACTCCTGTTCCCCTACCGTAATCCGTCTGCCGAACTCACCTTCATACACACACTCTGTCTTCATGTCTGCCCCCTCTGACTCCGCCCCCTTTCCCTTCCCTCCCTCTCTTCCCCCGAGACGACACGCAGCCCCTCTCGCATAAAGTCGTCCTCTCATGTGCTTGTCAATCGATCGATAACGCAGCCAATACAGTAGTCCTTGTGTGTGAGAATCTCATCTGATTACAGTACAGTTCCGTTTTGATTCATCTCATCCATTAGATATGTTTCATCTGATCAATTAGATTTATTTGAAATCGATCTCAGTCGATATCCTGTTTCCAATCGATACTCTTATGAGCACAGAATGGACAATCGTGTCTTCCACAGTGTAATCAATCATGAAGATTCTGGCCCGTATTCCATCGCTTTCGTGTGAGAATCTCATTTACTGATTACAGCACAGTTCCGTTTTGATTCATCCCATCAATTAGATATGTTTCATCTGATCAATTAGATTTATTTGAAATCGATCTCAGTCGATATCCTGTTTCCAATCGATACTCTTATGAAAACAGAATGACAATCGTGTCTTCCACAGTGTAATCAATCATGAAGATTCTGGCCCGTATTCCATCGCTTTCGTGTGAGAATCTCATTTACTGATTACAGCACAGTTCCGTTTTGATTCATCCCATAAATTAGATATGTTTCATATGATCAATTAGATTTAATTGAAATCGATCTCAGCCGATATCCTGTTTCCAATCGATACTCTTATGAAAACAGAATGACAATCGTGTCTTCCACAGTGTAATCAATCATGAAGATTCTGGCCCGTATTCCATCGCTTTCGTGTGAGAATCTCATTTACTGATTACAGCACAGTTCCGTTTTGATTCATCCCATAAATTAGATATGTTTCATCTGATCAATTAGATTTATTTGAAATCGATCTCAGTCGATACCCTGTTTCCAATCGATACTCTTATGAGAACAGAATGGATAATCGTGTCTTCCACAGTGTAATCAGTCGTGGAGTTTCTGGCACGAAATCCATCGCTTCATCTCGTGATCACATGCTTGGCTCCGTTTTGCTTGTTCTGAGCATTCATTTCAATCTTTTTTTGAAACAATCAACAACTTGCCTCATAGAAGATGCGTGGAAGGAGAACGGCAATTCTTGTACTGGTTGTAGGCAGATCGGTCGAGAATTTCATCTGTTTGTCGCCTGTGGCTGTACACTTTTCGATTAGCTCCTGAAGGTAGTCCTGAATGAGTCTGAGAGCACCATTTGATAGAATCCAAGCATCGCTCCGTTGAAAGCGAAAAGAAGCGACTACTGACTGAAGATATCGATCCTCAAAATATTACATATTAAATACCAGGGTGGGGAAACTCGTCAGCTTTTTCAGTTTCTAGTCATTCTTTCATTTGAAATCTAACAACATTGGCGCTTCTCCCCTCACAGGATAATTGGGAGAAATTGCATTGAGTTTCAGTGATTCCCTATATGAAATGGCTTTTCGCAGGAGTGATCATACGTTAATGATGCATAGAAAACACTGGTACCATGACTTTGAAATCGTGAAAGATACGGGAAGGGATTTCGTCGAGCGAAAAAGAGTGACGGACACTACCGAAACGGACACCAGCGAGGTATCAACCCTATTTACATTTTTCCATGCGCTGGATAACTGGAAACTAAATAAATTATTGCAGTTTTTTCGTCTTTCCGTCAGAACATTAGCCGGAGTGCGTGGCTTTTTCTAAAATAGTCGTTTTGTGTTCACTGTCGATTCTTTCCCATTTCAGTTTCCTCTCCTTCTATTCTGTATTGTGCTGTGCACTCTAGAAGGGTTTCTCACTATGGGCACTCGAACTGGGATACGACGTCTCATTTTAATAAGAGCCGATAACCTAAGAAGCTCGATGCAAATTGGCAATATCAAATCTGATAGAATCTTAGTTCGCAATGGAACGGATTCGCATTGGGTGATAGACCCTCGCACTTTCAAATGAGACTTTCAAAATCCTCTGCTCGATTTGGTCGTAGTGATATGGGCGGTATCAAGAAAATATTGTCTATTGAATTTCAAATATATCTTATTGATGGGATGAAACATATCTAATTCATGGGAAGGAATTCTAATTCAAAAGGGATCCGTTCTGTAAGGGAAAGGGCGCTCCTTCTCTCCAATCATCAACGCAATTCAAGTTGGGCAAACATGCTATCACCTAATGCATGTACCTAATGCTATCATTTAGCACTCACTGTCCGGCGTCATTTCGTCTGCGCTTCTTTGTGCCGTCTCGAATCTTGATCTTTGATCTATGTGGCAATTGTTGTTTCATTCACGTTTTCCCGGTTATGTTCGCCTTGCTATTCCTTCCTACTTGCTATTCAAACTGTTTCTTTACAGTAAACTCAGGACGCCCGACCGCCCCTGGATCAACCGGAAGATAGACTCCTCGTAAGCAGCTCGCCATTACTTCACGACCTCCGTGTCCACTCTTCCTTCGTGATTTCTCCCCAGGTACGCTCACTATAGTCTCTCCCTTCCCCCTTTCGAATCGCTTATCCTCAATAACTGTGGCTAAGCCGGCAATTCTTGCACTGGCAGAACGGTCGAGAATTTCATCTGTTTGTCGCCAGTGGTTGTCTGAGCTTGCACACTTTTACGACAATTTCGAGCATCATTCTGCTGCTGCACAAGTTCAATGTGAGTTTGTGAAAAAGTGATTAGTAATACGGAATTCGCGTCCATAGAAAAGGTAGCTAACTAACCTGAATGAGTCTGAGAGCACCATTTGGTTGAATCCAGGCATCGCTCCGTTGAAAGCGGAAAGAAGAAAGAAGCTAATGACCATCGAAGGTTGAAGATATCGACCCTCAATATATTTCATATTCCATTCCTGGGTGGGAAATTCGACAGCTTTTTCAGTTTCTAGTCACTCTTTCATTTCAAATCTAGCAACATTTTCGCTTCTGCCCCTCACCGGACAATTGGGAGAAATTGCATTGAGTTTCAGTTATTCCCTATATGAAATGGCTTTTCGTAGGGGTGATCACACATTTAGGATGCATAGAAAAAGTCGAATTAGAGAAGAACTGAAAGATGGTTGCAGTCTCTAACGTCGACTCGTGTTTCGCAGTAAACAAAAGTGTTCGAAGTGCTCATGCTAGGCGCAATTAATTTAATTTGATTTGTTCATGTCAGGCGTTTACGCTCAGATGAGGATGGGGCGCCACTCTTCATTAGTTGCATTCCACCAGTGGTTGCCAATAGATCGCGTTAGGTCGCGTTAGGGCCAGTTGGACGGGTGCAGTAGGGGATCCATACAGTAGTGGCGCAGCTCCCTTGCTCCAGGTCCATCTACATGATCTTGATAGCCCAGCAAGCTTTTGTTTCAAAGCCTCCAGGACCCAGTCACGTAGCTTGGTGCAGCGCCTCACGCGATCGTTTGTCCAGCGATCCCTCAGTGATATTCCTTGAATCTTCCGCTCCATTTTCCGTTGCGTCGCACTAGTCGCTCCTTCTCTCTCGCTCTGAGGGCCGGCATTTCCGATCCGTAGAGTACGGTAGCTTTCAAACAAACGCGCCCTGGTATTCATCGGGAGTAGGCGGGAGGTGAGGAAGGAAGATAGTCGGGACCATGCGAACCATCCTAATCGAATCCTGTGCTCGATATCGTCCTTGTGATCCAGGGGTAGGGAGATCCTTCCTCCGAGATAGGTGGCAGAAGGGTCGAAGTTGAACTGCATTCCATCGATGAGGATTGGGCGCCGGGTGGTAGTGAACAAGGTGAGGAGATTGGTCTTAGAGGCATTGATCTCCAAACGAACGCGGCTTCATGCCAACAAGCGCTCCATTCCTCTGTGTCGACGCTTCTCGGAAGTCGGCGCAAATCCATCGGTATTTTCTATTGAATCCGAAGTTTTGCTTTACCCAATTCTTATTTATTCCTCCTTCTCGTTTGTTTCGCTGAGCCTCACTCAATTGCTGGACAGAGATGAACACTGGTATTTTCACTTGTTCACTTCACTGGTTCTACTTCTCCACGCACTGGATTACTGAACACGTCAAAATGTTCGCAGTTTTTTTCGGCTTTGCGTCACAATCAAAACATTTGTCGGAGCGCGTGGCTTTTTCGAAAATTGTCATTTTGTGTGCACTGTCGATTCTTTCTCATTTCAGTTTCCTCTCGTTCTAGTCAGTATTGTGCTGCGCACTCAAGAAGGGTCTCTCACTTTGGGCACTCGGAATGAACTACGACGTCCCATTTTTATAAGAGCCGATAACCGAAGAAGCTCGATGCAAGTTGGCAATATCAAATCTGATAGAATCTTAGTTCGCAATGGATTCTTGGGTGTTAGACCCTCGCACTTTCAAATGAGCCGTAATCCTCTGCTCGAATTGGTCGTAGTTTTTCAATTCCAATTCCATCGTCGGAACCAAGAAAAATAAGATAAAGACTCGATGCCCCAGCGAGTGAGGGGGAAGAAGAAGGAGGCGGGTGAGGTGTCGCACTGCCCCCAGCGAGTGAGGGGGAAAGGAGAGGGATTCGGGGGAAGAATACTTTAGAGGAGACTTTCGCACCTCGCGCATTCGAATATGCCGCACTTTCGATTCAAGAAACGAGGGAAACGGTCTATTCAATCGCATCTCCTTCGTCAGAATCAAGAAAAATAAGATAAAGACTCGATGCCCAGCGAGTGAGGGGGAAGAAGAAGGAGGCGGGTGAGGTGTCGCACTGCCCCCAGCGAGTGAGTGGGAAAGGAGAGGGATTCGGGGGAAGAATACTTTAGAGGATACTTTCGCACCTCGCACATTCTAATATGCCGCACTTTCGATTCAAGAAACGAGGGAAACGGTCTATTCAATCGCATCTCTTTCGTCAGAATCAAGAAAAATAAGATAAAGACTCGATGCCCAGCGAGTGAGCGGGGAAGAAGAAGGAGGCGGGTGAGGTGTCGCACTGCCCCCAGCGAGTGTGGGGGAAAGGAGAGGGATTCGGGGGGAAGAATACTTTAGAGGAGACTTTCGCACCTCGCGCATTCGAATATGCCGCACTTTCGATTCAAGAAACGAGGGAAACGGTCTATTCAATCGCATCTCTTTCGTCAGAATCAAGAAAAATAAGATAAAGACTCGATGCCCCAGCGAGTGAGCGGGGAAGAAGAAGGAGGCGGGTGAGG
>LS504488.1:263301-293022 GCA_900490845.1 Pristionchus japonicus | reverse complement strand
AATATGCCGCACTTTCGATTCAAGAAACGAGGGAAACGGTCTGTTCAATCTCATCTCCATCGTTGGAATCAGGAAATAATAGAGAAAGACTCGCTGCACCAGCGAGTGAGGGGGAAGAAGAAGGAGGCGGGTGAGGTGTCGCACTGCCCCCAGCGAGTGTGGGGGAAAGGAGAGGGATTCGGGGGAAGAATACTTTAGAGGAGACTCCCGCACCTCGCGCATTCGAATGCTCTGTGTTTCCCACTGTTGCTCCTCTTGCTGATCAGACTATACATTGCGTTGTTACATACAGTCGCGCTCAAAAGTATTGGGCCACTTTTTGTTTCGTCTATAACTCTTTAACCAGTTCAGATATTGACCTGAACTGCTTTTCATTCCACAGGTAGTTCTCAGAGGAATACGACTCATGTATTTCGATTTTGTGCAAACTCTCCCTTATTTCATTGTGATGACGCAACTGTGACCATACTTTTTCAAAAATTCATTATTCTTTGGTGGATTTTTTTCCGACTCACCAAACTTTTTGTGCGTAGACATCAGCCCAAGGGCTACCTAGGAAAAAAAGTTTCGAGTTGCTGCGACCACTCTCCGTAGCTGCAGAAACTCAGCAAAATTGAACTCGATATTTCATAACTCTGTCTCTAGCGATGCTAGAACCTCGTTCTAAGGCGCAAAATGATTCTTACTACGAGTGTTGATGATCCACAGAGTATGGCAGCATTAGCCCTCCATTTGTCATTGAGAGCCGAAAAAGTCACTTTTTCACATGACCCAACTTTGAGGGTTCACAACTCCAAGGGTGATTTTGGAAAATTCGAGATTCTGGTGCAGGTGTGTTCGAGTACTAGTCCATTATCGATGCTCAAATTTTTAGGTTGATTGAATGTCTTTCCGTCCTGTGGCGATTTGTTTACGAAGGCATACTCGCCTCCAAAAAGCTCGCCTCATCCAACATCGATTTTTTCAAAGGCGTTCAATCATCTTCAAACTCCGTCAGCAGGAGGGCCGCATCATCCTCATAATCTACGCGAAGTTTCAGAACTGTAGCTCGTCAAGAAAGAGAGATGTGAACATCTACTTCAGCGCAATATTAGGCGGGGCGAGCTTTTTGTATGCGAGTATGCCTTTGTAAACAAATCGCCACGGGGCCGAAACACATCCAATCAACCTAAAAATTTGACCATCTCTTATGGACTAGTATTGGAACACCCTGCACCAGAATCACGAATTTTCAAAATTCACCTTTAGAGTTGTGAACCCTCAAAGTTGGATCATGTTTAAAAATGACTTTTTCGGCTCTCAATGGCAAATGGTGGGCTAATGCTGCCACACTTTGTGGATCATCAACACTCGTAGTCAGAATAATTTTGCGCCTTAGAATGAGGTTCTAGCATCGCTAGAGACAGAGTTATGAAATATCGAGTTCAATTTTTCTAAATTTCTGAAGCTACGGAGAGTGGTCGCAGCAACTCGAAACTTTTTTCCTAGGTAGCCCTTGGGCTGATGTCTACGCACAAAAAGTTTGGTGAGTCGGAAAAAATCCACCAAAGAATAATGAATTTTTGAAAAAGTATGGTCACAGTTGCGTCATCACAATGCAATAAGGGAGAGTTTGCACAAAATCGAAATACATGAGTCGTATTCCTCTGAGGACTACCTGTGGAATGATAAACAGTTCAGGTCAATATCTGAACTGGTTAAAGAGTTATAGACGAAACAAAAAGTGGCCCAATACTTTTGAGCGCGACTGTAGTTTACCCTGCTATTCTAACTGGCGTGTAACAAAATATACATTTTGATACTGTATTCCGCTTTTTTAAATGATATGCACGCAGGATTTAAAACAGACTTCTTCATATAGACAGCCCAACTCCCAATCTCATTCACCTCACTCGTTTAAAAATGCTTACTTTTCCTTCTCATACACACTGCCCATGAAGCCGCAAACATATTCGAGGTACAATTACAGAGAATCACACAGATTCGACCGAGAAATCAATTACTCGCGTTGCCCGTCGGTAATGACTACAGTGACTGTCGATCTAACATCATATTTTTAAATTTTGTTGAACACGTGAACACAATCAACGTGCTTCCCTCCACTCACTCATTAAAATAGTCCATGGAAAGTGAAATGAATATTTGTAATCGTATCTTGTTTCACCAAATACGTTGGATAATCAATGCACTAACCCTCGAACAGTGTGGGGCTGGCGCCTGCATATGCAATGCAGCTGGACATTCCTTCATGTTTGAATCGTTTCTGTTCCTCTCAAACAATAAATGGACGAGTCTTCGATTCGAGAACATCAACTATTCGCAATTTAATTAGAGAGAGTGAGAACAATTTTGAGAGTGAAAGAAATAGAGAGAGTGAGAACAATTTTGTGAGTTTCGACTCTCCCTTCCTCCCTCATTCCATCTTCAATCGGCGCTAAGGGACGGCTGTTGCTTGCGTTTCGCAGCTATGGACAATATTCTCGGTCTATTCGCAGGTATTTGACCATAGTCTGGCTTAGATTGGGTTCGGATTGTTCAGTGCCAAACTTGCTGAGATCACTGCAATTGTCTGAGGATGGAATGGGAATGCTCAGACATCGTATTGCTTCCTTTCCAGCGATCCTCCTTCTCATCCTTCTTCTCGCAACTTGCACTACAGTCAAGAAACCTGCTAAGGTGATTGCTTGATCTGGAAACCAAAACCTTTTCCTTTCTGGCATGAGACGGCTTGAATTTCATTGGTTTTAAGGTTGTCATTACCAAACAAACATCTGAGCCGTCGAGCGGATCCTCGGGGCCAAGCTCAGTGAACTCGCATGTGCGGGGATCGAGTGAACTCGCATGTGCGGAGGCAAGTTATTTGAAATGAGACGCAGCATTGATGGTCAGAGATCGATACTGGTGTTTCACGGTATCTTGCAATTAGCAACGTCGATCGCCCACTCACTACGGTATCCTCTTCGCAGAAGCAAGTAGGTACCGCGGGCGTTGGCGAGGCGATGGATCAGCTGATCGAGCCACTTCCGAAGAAGCAACGCGTCGCGGCCGAGAGCACCGCGCTCAGTGAGCACACCATGGTGAGGGTGACGATTACTAAAGGAAGAGTTTCCAGTAGACTAGAGCAACATGTTACGGTTGCTATCGAACTTGTGGTGAGGTACTTTAGAGTGATGTCATCTAATCAATCGGAAATCAATCGCAGGACATCGAGCCGTTCATGACTACCTCCTGTCAGATCGAGAAACGACAAGAGGTTGGTTGTGTACAATTTCCCTTCGTCGGCGCTTCTTTACTTCCAGTTGTTCCCCTGCCTATCCCTATCCCTCCATCCCTATCATTCCCATCCTCCTTCGAGGCAGAGATCGGGGGAATGATCCGGCCCTGGTCCGGCAAAGTAAATCAGTGCCCTTTCGTCATTGGGAGGAAATCAAAAGAAGGATCAAACTGGATAGTTCTCCAATGGAGATACCCGGTTCTCGATAGCTAGGCCTATCGATAACTGACTTTATTGCAAGTTTGGCGTGGTTTTTGCCAAAATTCTCCAAGAATGTATTTTTAATTTCCCTTATTCTCCCGGGAAAGCAAGGTTGATACTTTATCTTCCAATTCATAGAATAAAAAAAAGGGTTCTTCCCTAACTCCTGGTTAAGAGAAGAACGCCAGCGAGAGGGGGACAGGGGTGGGGCCTATGTGTCAAATAAAGCACGAGGATATTTTTCCTTCATTGAAAACTATCTTTTAAATATTTCATAAATTTAAAATAATCAATACTCCGTACTCAGACGCCCTCTCTCACGACTACCACTACGTTGCCGAACCGAACCTCCTCCTCTAAGACTGGTGAGCAACACACTTTCAAAGCAAGCTAGAGAGTTAGTTCAATAATAACCTATTACGCTCTTTCTTATTTTGCGTCGTCTCAAGTTAGACGAGATGTGCATTTGAAAACAACTAGTTCTCTAACTGTCTAGTTTTTTTCGAAAGCCTTGTTTACACGCTCTCATTTTCCCACGCTCTCTAACTCTGTGTTATCTGACTCTCTGTGACTGATGATGAAACAGCGTACATCTCCGCGCTTTATCTGACGTGTCTGCCGGAATGAGGGGTCTCTGAGTCTGACACAGAAGGGAGAGTGGCGATATACTCTTTGCAGTTGAAGCAACGACGGCAGTGGCCGAAAAGAGTAACGGAGAGACACTGGTGAGAATTCGGAAACGCAAGGAGTACTTTTGCAAATTATAAAACAGTGTTATTGGGATGTTAAGCATTGTGGCCCCACGGTTGGTCACTTCTCTGTTTCGTGCCCATGCGATTCTTATATTATTACCTCCCTAACAATTTCCATTTCCCGTCTAACGACTCAGTGCAATGTTGCAGGTTGTTGATGTAACTCCGCCCTCAGCCACTCCCGTTGACTCCTCGACCGAATTCGCGCTCGCCCTTCTGCGCTCTTGTTCTGACGGCAAATCCAAATTTGTCCTCTCCCCATTCTGCCTCGGTTGGTTGAATTAGTGTATCTTGCACGTAATATACCTCCGGAAGGATTGATTCTAGAGGATTAATTAAATAAAAGCAACGCTGATCAACTCCGTTCGCTCGGCTGTTGAACAATTTTCAATTTACATAATTTATTGTCTAATCTATTGAATGTATTTGGCAGGCGCCGTCCTCGCATGCGTTCACTTGGGCGCCCGTGGAGAGACGCAGAAGGAATTGACGGATCTACTGGGAACGAGTGCGCTTTTTTTGATTTCCATTTATCATCTCAATTTACTTGCTTATTCAAGTACAAATGCTTCAGCTCTCTGCGCCTCTGACGTTACTGCCCTGTACTCGAGATTGATGGAAACTTACGCTCAGAAGAATGAGTCCGTTAGTGTGAACATCGCGACACGTCTCTACGTGAACGAGGTACGGTATGAGATACGGTAGAATCTAAAAACTGACATGCTGTGAGCGATACTGAAAACAGATGAAGTATAAATATCAATTGTTCTTTGAATTTTGTAGGCGAACCCGATCAAGGATGATTTCAACAAGAATATCAAATGCATTTTCAATGCGGACTCGGAGAAAGCGGACATGAAGAACGGAGAAGCCACTGCTCAGGTGGCACCTTTTTCAGATTAGTGATTATTATCGCAAAAATTGTTTATTGTTCAACATTAATTATTGTTTTTGAACATGCGAATGCCGCATTGTATCTACACACTGCACTGCATTAATAGTTAACGCTAATTTCGTCTTCGAGAAGATGTTCTACTGCACTTTACTCTAAATTAGATACCAGTAGCTCCCGTTCGTGTTCGGTATCGACGTCTACATTTCAGAAGATCAACCAGTTTGTACGCAAGAGTACGAAGGGAAAGATAGAGAACGTGATCGATAAAGAAGCAATCAACCAGAATACGCGTATCCTGCTCGTAAATGCAATCTACTTCAAGGTACGACTTCGTGACAAAGTGGAATCTATGATGTAGATTAGTAGCGGGCAAAGAGGAGGCTGCTCTCGTAAAGATTGATAAGGTGAAAGATAACACGAACAATGATATTTGATCAGGCCAAGTGGCTATGGCCGTTCAAAGAGTCCGAGACGAGCTCCAAGCCGTTCCACGGGATCGCCACAACGCGACAAGTGAGCTTATACAAAATGCTTTCATACGATTCTCATACAATTACCTGTTCATTGGCTGGTTTCTTCCCACCTTCAATCACTAGGCATGGAATGCCCAACTTGTAGATCTTTGACCCTTTCTCTCTCGATCGGCTCGGGACAACGAAGAAATCGATTCCTCAAAAAGAGAGAGAGAGAGCGAAAGCGAGGACCAACTCAAAGGCATCTAGTCTGCTTGACTCCCCTTCTCCTATGCAATTCGCGATCAATAGCCTCTCAACTATCGTATGCTGCGTTATCCTTTAGCAGGAACTCAGTTTTGAAAAATCGCATCTTGCTTTAATTTAATTTTTAATTTTTTCGTTTACATGATACAAATCATAAAATCAAAATTGATGAGTGAAAGTGTGTGGCGGAGAACTTTGAAGTGTACCTACGTTTTGCCTCATCTTTTCATCTACTCTTCTTTCACTTGTCTTTCAGAGAATCTGAACATTCCCATTTCAGGAGCGATTCATGCGCGGCAGCGCCAGTGCCATTCACGCTGTGACGAACGATCTCACCTCAATCGCCATCCCTTACCAGGTACAACACTTCGGTACCTTTGCGTCCTCTCTACATTTGACCGTAACACCGGAGTATTTACCTAAGCAACTTGCCTAAGTTTGTCTTAGCTCTCCCAAGCAATGTTGTCTAAGCATCCGCACCTTGCCATTGTCTAAGCTCGGAAACATGCAATCAATGATATTTCACAATTGTTTTCATATTTTCTGCATTCGGCTCATTGCAGGACGTCTCCTACAATCTGGTTCTGCTCATGCCCTCCGCCAATTACGTCGACTGGCGTTCCAATCTGACGGCCGAGACACTGCACGCATCGATCGATCGCATGCGCCGCCAGAGAAAGATTGTCGTGAGACTCATCGTTTTCAATATCAGCATTCTATTCTTTCAATGATCGACTTATTTTGCATCCTGGAAGAATTTATTTGCATATTTTTTCCTTATTTGCAACATTCTCATTCCAAATCCGTAACACACAGCAATTGCTTTGAGCGATATTGGCCAAAAAACGATAGCAGGAAATTTCCCGTAATTTTACAGTACTATCTGCCCAAATTCACCATCGAGAAGGAGAGCAACTGCCAAGCAGCAATGCAAAAACTGGGAATATCGAGAATCTTCAAGCGCACTGCGCAGCTGCAGGAAGTGAGTACCGTAGTGATGCGCCGACTTTATTTCAATTAAACAAACCGTTCAGATCTCGGATGACGTGTACGTCTCAGCCGTCAAGCAGCGAGCCATGATCGAGGTGGCTGACATATTGTGCTTGAAAACGCTTGTTCTCTTACCTGTCGATCGTTCTCTTCTGAATTGACTAATTAATTCAATTCAACGGCGTAATTATGCATTCACATTGGCCTACATCATTCCGCACGAACCACATTTGCGAGAACTGCACGAATAGAATTGCGTGATAAATTGAATCGATGGTCTATCATCCACCATACAAAAATCCTGGGTTACGCCGTTGTACTGAGGGGAGAGGAATAAACTAAATAGTAGGGCACTTTCCTGTTTTTGGCCCACCTATTCCTACAGAGTATTCTCTCCCTACCATTCTCATTCCGATCCCTTACATGCGGTTGAAGAAACGGGAAAGTTCCGATAGTAGAAAGAGTCGGAACAAGACACTTCAGGTGAACGAGCAGGGAACGGTTGCGGCCGCAGCAACTTTCATGACGTGTGGAGCGAAATGTGCCGAACCTCGACCTAAGATTCTCGACTTCAACAAGCCATTCCTCTTCCTTGTCGTGAGAGAGCGTCATGTGCTCTTCATGGGAGAGTATGTCTGAGAAACACCGATCGACCATCCGCAGCCTTTTGCTGCTTGATAAACCGTAGTGAAATGATTTTCAAAATCAGTTATTGCAATACACACAACAAAATACGACAGCATAGTAGATTATGGGGTCGACAGGAGACGTTCAAATAGAACGAACAGACGGTGAAAGGACAATGAGTAAGAAGGAGGACCCAAAAGTTTGCGCAAAAACGTGCAAACGACCCTTCATTTACTAACCTCGACGTCTCTTTCCAATTCCTCTGCGGAGTGAATGTTCGAACCGGTGAAAGTATTGATCTTCGGAGGCAGTTCGAACCAGTCCTCGCTAAATCATCAATATTTTGCTTCGATTGATTCTCTGAAAAATGCTTACGCTAGCTTGATAATGGCAGTGGCAGCTGCAGCAAATTTGGTAGTGATTCCTCCAACCACCACATTCAACTCTTCGAATGTAAATTCTGCAATTTTCTTACAATTAACCAACCTTATTTGTTACGTTTTTATTCACTCATTCTCGTTTCTTTCGTTACTCCCGGGCGGTCAATTGGTGGATCCTCAACTGAAATTCACCAAGTATGACATCACACCAGACTACTGCGGTGCCTACCACCTCGATAATGGTGTGTTTTGGAAGAATATTACTCAAGCAATAAAATATGGTCAGGCGCATTATTCCTCCATCACTGCTACGATTACAAAAATGGTCGGCATGGAAGGCTGTACGTGACATGGAAGTATGCTGTTCTTGTTGTTGTTTTTCTTTTTGCTGTTGTTGCTGTTGTTATTGCTTACCGTTATCCATTTCAGCGGACAGGAAATCGATGTGAAAATGCCATTCAAGCCCGAATCAGGGTACTTCCATGTTAAATGCAGTGGAGATGCATTGTACTTTTTGAACGAATCGACTCGTGAGGTAATGTTCTTTCATGTTCAAGTTAGGGCAAAGTGTATGTCATTTGAGGTCTTCAAGGCCGTATTCGACCCGCCTAATCAGATGGGCGTATCGCTCGTCAGAAAAGTTCCTCCTGAGGTGCGAACGTTCTCTTGTGAATTTCAATCGGCGATAGGTACCATTTCTTCTTAGAGCGACATTGTATCGGGCGGTCACTGTATGAAGGCATTCATCGACGGAGAATTCACGGCGTTTCGCTTGTGGGAAGACGCCATCAACGTTGACATTCCCGACGAGATTCAAGACGACTACTACTTGGGCATGATACACCGGTACGCTCGGTTCTTGCGAACTTATCTATTCTCGCGAGAATGATAGATACTGACTGATTGTTGAAAACCGATTGCTCAACGCGAAGGTCGGGGATTGTTAGGAAGCAGAGAAGTGCGAAAACATCGAGAATAACGATATAACTTTTTTACTCATTCATTTGCAGGGGGTCTTCACGAGGACTAATCGCGATGCTACAACTCCGTCCGTCCGTGCCGCGAACCAGGGCGCTATTCTCATTGAGGCTCGTTCCATGCTTCTTGTGGATAATGTGAATGTGATTGCAGTGGCCTCCGTTGCCTGTTCCTGGTGGTCGATATTCGTACTCATGTTTCGCGAGAGACTCGTCGCCATTCATCTACTTCCTACAAGGAGGCATGCTGCGCACTCTTCGCACGGACACGCTAGAGTTCCTGCCGTCGATGACCGTAGATGGGTGAGCTGCAATTGATAAAATATTTAAATTAATTAATTATGCTTTGCCCAGTCCCGATCCGGGGAGCGGTGATAGGCTGATCGGTGTACAGAATGGGAATCTCTTGATGCATGCTAGTACAGAATTGTACTCGGCCAAACTGCCGACTGGTTACTGGTACCAACAAGAGGTATTTGCTAAATAGCAATGCAAATTTGATTAATTGTAAATTTAGGTGGAGGAAGCAAGGAAGGAGTGGGAGAAGGAGAAAGCTGAACTGATTCGGAAGTTGAAGGAAAAAGAGGAGGAGGGAAAGGAGGTAATTTTTCACCTATATAAGTCAGCAGGAAAAAATCCCTAATTGTAGCATTGTGAGGAGAGAAAGGAATGGAAAGAGAAGAAAGAGTATCTTACAAAGAAGCTCAAAGAGGTGGAGGAAGAGGTATTTTATCAGCTATGTCAGCTAAACAAATCGTTCTTTGTAGCATGATGAAGAGAGAACGGAATGGAAAAAAGAGGAAGGAACATCTCACGGAGAAGTTGAAAGAGATGAAGGCAGAGGTCATGTTTACCATCTATCTAGATACATAAACTGGAAATATAATTTTTTGTAGCATGATGAGGAAAGGAGAGAGTGGACTGAGAAGAAAGACAATCTCATCAAGAAGCTGAATGAGAAGGAGAAAGAGGTAATTTTTTCTATCTATTTAGATGCATAAATTGAAAATATTCCTTCTTTGTAGCACGATGAAGAAAGAAAGGAGTGGCTTATGGAGAGAAAGAAGCTCATTCAGAAAGGAGATAATAAAGAGAATGAAGTGGAGGGACAGGGAGAGGAAGACAAGAGGTACAAAATTGTTAAGATATTTTTCCTATTAAAAATTAATTAATTACTTAAAATCAAGATAAGTTAAGTAGAGATATCTCGCAAACCAATGATGATCATGCAGAATTAGGTCGTTTCACATCATCTTTCATCAAATAATTCAGGAAAAAGTCGACTCGAGCTCGTGCTGCGCATCCTGACCCAGTGCTCGAAGTGAAAAAACAGAAGAAGAAGTAGTCACTCAAATTATACTCATGTCGACCAGATAAAGACAGATTCATTATGCTCGGAATTGATGACCTTCTTGAGAATTTAATTATCAGGGTTGTCTATAGCTACTGCAACATTGGCAGCTAATAACGGTCACTGTCTAGTTCGATAACGAGAAACAAAGCAAAAAGAGTTTTTTCTGCCAGGAAGAATAGTGTTGTTAGTTTTGAAATTAATAAATGAACCTATAATTCGAATTTACCGTCCAAAACCGCGACCACGAAGAGAACTAACATAGAAGAGTTGAATAAATAAGAACAATAAGAACATCATAAATTAACCGCATTATTGTTTGTCGAATTTAAAACGACAGCGAAAAAAGTTCTCACAACAATCAATGGAAGTTTTTTTTTATGAAAGTGTTTTGTGAAAGCCGAATTCAACAGTGAAGGTCTTGTTGTCGCTGATCACGACTCGGAAATATGAAACCACGGAAGAATGATCCATTCCGTGTTGTCCCAAGAACTCATGGTAGACCGGATCTTGCGTGCATCAATGCAGCTAGTCACTTTTGAATCTAGTGATCTCGTTCGCACAAATTAATGGACGAGCCTTCGATTCGAGAAGATCTACTACTCGCAATTAAATTAGAGGAAAGAACTTTGTGAGTTTCGACTCTCCCCTGCTAACTTCTTTCCTCATTCCATCTTCATTCGACACTAAGGGGCGGTCAATCGCTCTCTTCTCGCAACTATGGAGACTCGCAACTATGGAGATCTTTGCCCATTCACAGGTATTGGAACATGATCTTCCTTTCAATTTGCTTCCGAATCGTTCTGTACCAAGTTGACCGTATGAGTAGAACTCATTCCAGCATTCATCGCTCTCGTATTTCTCCTCTACACCTGTGCCGCTGCAAAGAAACCCGCAAAGGTGATTGTTTGTCGTTGATTACAATACGTTTTCCATGGGTGATGAGATTGCATTGAATTTAAGGCGCCCACTTGCAAATCAGCCAGTGCGCCATCAAGCGGATCAAAGGACACAATCAATAAGTCGTTCGAATTGGCGAGTGCTAAGGTAGACCATTGTCTTAGTTTCCACACTTTATATTCATTGTTAGGAGTTCCCGAATCACAATTTGATGTTATGTGTTACAGCTGTCGTCCAAGGTCAAGCCACCAGATGAGAAGACTTCAGAGGAGAAGAAAGTCACGATAGATGAGAAAAAGGAGAACTCGAAGAAAGAAGAGAAGCCTAGAGAAGAGAAGAAGATTCTTGACAATAAAGAAGACGTATCCACCAAGATTCAGTCAAACCCGAAGGTTAGGAAAGAGATACGGATTGCAATTACTGAGTTTGGAATGAGTACTGGTGGTCATCCCTTTGAGGATAGATGAATAATTATCGAGAATATATTGTTTTACATAGGCTTCTCTAAAAACAGGAATATTCAAAATAGAGAGGTCTCTTGGTATCAGCCATCTTTGATATATTTCTCATCAGAAGGCAGGTCGTCTCCTCACTCCTTCCATGGAATCCTCTTATGACTTCGCCCTCTCCATTCTGAAGGCTGCCTCGGGATGCGAGAAGAATTTCGTCATCTCGCCCTTCTCACTCGGTTAGTTGAATGCTGCATTCTCTAGCTGTTTAAATGTATTAGAGAGAGAAAACTTCTCTGGATGGTTTACCATCTCTCGGGATAGAAAACTTCTCTGGATGGATAATAAATGTTCATTTGCAGGAGCCGCTCTTGCTATCGTCCACGACGGTGCGAAAGGCGAGACGAAAGGAGAGTTGACCAGACTGCTCGGAAAGAGTGAGTGGCTCCGTTCAAAGATTTTCCGTCGGCATTCCAGCTGACAAGAGACCGACGATTACGATAAAGCCGATGATTGATTCATTCAGCAACCTCGCCCTCCGAAGTTTCTCTCCTTTATTCATCACTCACAAAGGCCCTCTCAAAGAAGTTTTCTCCTGTCGTCACGGCAGTTGCCAATCGAATCTACCTTGATAAGGTGAGATAATAAGATACTTCTTGGTTTCTGGCAGCTCCAGTGTATTATTTCACTGACGTTATTGTTTCCCTTTCATTTCTGGATGGTTTATGAACAGTCTAAAACAAAATCACATAATTGGTTAAAATATTATTTTATCTTTGCTCTTTGCTGCATACAATTATCAATACGGATTATAATGCACACATCGAAGAATACTTCAACTCAAGTGCACAGAATATCAATCTCAAGGATGGAGAAGTTTCTGCTGAGGTACGGTTTCATGATTATGGTAGCAAATTAACTATCGATAACTGATCATACTCAGATTGTGAATTCGTTCGTGAACGAAATAACTCGAGGGAAGATTCCCAAAATAGTCAATGCTGATGACATCGCTGGCGCTGTCATGGTGCTGATTAATGCGGTCTACCTCAAGGTTCATCTTTGATCTTTTATCTTTCAACTATTATATTTGATCTATGATCTCTTCAGGGTAACTGGTATGTACCGTTCGAGAAACGCAATACTCAGACCCTACCATTCCATGGAATCGCTGGCGATAGAGAGGTCATTCACACATTTTATTCTTTTTCCTTATGTTGTTATTATGAAAAGGAGAGAATGTGGCTTACAAATAGAGTCACCGTATTTTCAACTAATTAACGTTAGGCGTTTTGTTAAAATGATAAGTTTGGACTCGTGTTTTGTCTACCAGAGACTGAACTGAGAAGAGAGAAAATGGAGAGAACAAATGAGCAGAGGTGTCTATTCAGGAACAATTCATGCATGCGTATGAGATACCTGCCTTCTACACTCTCGACGAGAATCTCACTGCTCTCTCAATGCAATACAAGGTATCGCACTCGTATGATACCGTAAGATAGCAGAGAAATTGAAGTCAGATAGTTTTCGAATGCTTTACAGGACAACGCCTTCTCTCTTCTCATTCTCATGCCTTCCTCTGGCAACTTTCGAGAGTGGAGATCCAATCTAACGGCGACCAAACTGCACAATATCATGATCAATCTCAGAAAGGAAACCATCAACGCGAGAATGACTCTTCTTTCACATACGAACCAGCAACATTTTATCAACAAATTCCCACCGCCTGTATTGCAAAAAAAAATGTGCATTTTAGATCAGCCTTCCGAAGTGGAAAACTGACTCTGAAACCGACGGAAAGGCAATACTCCAGAAATTAGAAGTCAAGAAACTATTCGATGCAAAGGAAGCTGATCTTTCCCTTGTAAGTACTGTAGTCAGCAAGACAATCGATTATTGATTTCTTTTGTAAAATCTCATTTGAGATCTCGAACAAGGGCATCTACATTTCGTCGATAAAACACAAGGCTGTTATCGAAGTCCGTTGTTTCATCAATTTTATCCTCATTTATACCTTTGTATTCATTCGCTGCTTCGCAATGACCCTTACGTCTTTTGCTCTCATATTCCGAGAATCACTTAAACGCACAAAGTAGCCTGAAATACGAGTTTTCTCTCTCAGGTCAACGAATCGGGCACAGAAGCTGCTGCAGTCACGTGTGTTCTGGGTGTGATCAAAGGCGACTGTGATGATGAAGAGGAGCCCCTTCCCACTCTCAACTTCAACCGACCCTTCCTCTACATGATTTTGAGAGAGAGACACATTCTGTTCATCGGAGAAATCTGCTAGAGAGGAATGGTCATACTGATCGAGTAGCAATGATAAAGCATTTCGTATTTGAGACAATTGTTTTCGTGAATCAACAATCGAATATGCCTATATCACTTGGTTTACAGTGTTTTACCCTACCATGAACTCCTCACCAGACAGCTGAAGACTTACCCGAGTTCATATACCATTAGTTTTGTTAGTGATTACTTAGTTACCCAGACAAATGCTTCTCAGCTATTCACTACATTTATTACTCAATGTTGCTGTTTGACTCATTGCTTTGCCATGAAGGTCGAAGCATTATCAGTGTCATGATTTCTCAAACGATTCATTATCATTCTGAAACGTATCCTCATCTCCCCTCCGAACAATTTTATTTTTCGTGTTGTTCCTTCAATTGTGACGAACGATCGCTTGAAGGAACGTAGTGGGATAATGACTCTATTCGAGGTATGACACGCCAATCGCTCCTTTTTGTTCACACATTGAGCAGGACACATCATTCAGAGGACTTTATCGGTCAGTTTACAATTCTCACAGATTGGAACGAGCTCTAGTCACTATCGTCTTCGGAATCTTCTTCTGTCTGAGTCACATTGACTATCAATGCGTGTATGAGCTTGTCCTCGACGAGATAATCTTTCATTTCCACTTCAGCTCGAGTTGAATCGAATCTCTTCGTAATCACGTGCTTTGCGTCTTCTTGCTCGTACTGAACGGGTTTTTATCAGTAGTTAAGCAAACAATTCTCTTTCGCAGTTTCCTATCGCAAACGGCAGTGCAAACTAACACTGTAGAGAATCGTCGGAAGTTGGGCCGTTATGATCTCCCTGGTCAATGGCTCATCAATGGAGCATTGGAAGTTCTTATCGCCGAAGCTTCTGTTCTTCTCTATGAGCATCTGAACATTTAAATAAGTGTTTTAATTATTAATCATTTCAATTAATTTAAATCGCATCTATGCGCAAATGGCAATTTGCGTCGACTCAAATTCATGTGCAGAAGTGTTAGGAAACTTTCGGAACGCGAAGAACCTCTCACAGATCAATTAGAAATATTACCACAACGAGCTCAGTCACCCAGCCGACTTGAAGTTGCATCGTGGGGACTTTGAATGAGTAATATCTCATCAGAGAGCAGAGGATGCTCTTATCCGGTTGGAAGAAGTGGTCCTGCAAGTGGAATGAAATTGCCTGGATAAACCAGCAGATACTGACCAGCTTCTCGCCCTCGTAGCTTGTCGAACGGTCCTTCGCATGGTTCGCACCAGTGGGATGGTCGTAATGGAGGGACTCAAAGTCCCGGATCCGACCCTTATTCAATTCGATCAGGAACTTCTCATTGATGAGGAACTGTCCGGACGAGAGGGAGGCATAGTCCATTCTCTTGAATGTACGCGCGACGCTGGAATGGTGTCAATGATCACGATCAGGGTTGGACATAAATTGTACGGTCTCTCACTTTTCCATGCTCTCTCGCTTCGTCTAATAGCATGCCCTATGTAAATAGAGATGCGCGCGCGAAATAGCCGAAATAGTAAGCACCTCAGAATTGTAGAAATATGAAAAATATGAAATAATTGCACTAACTTCATGCGTCCCGTGTCCGTAATGACTTCGTCTAGGAGAGGATAGAAGGAGCACTCCTCCATTCCCTCGACTTTGTGTCCCACGAGCGCCCGTGCGAAGGCTCCGTAGAAGGTAGCGTCGGTCGGGAACTGCAAAGTGCAGTGTTCATTATCCAATCTCTTCCTCTTTTCGTCTTGCTACAGCCTGCACTAACAAGACGTCGTGCGGCCGCTTTTCTGTCTTTTCTCATTTTGTAATCAGCTCAATGGCTCCTGTCATCGTGCACGATCGCATTGATCACTACGATAATATCCGAAAACGGGAGAAGCGCCACTCACACCATAGACGGAGACAAATCCCACATTTGCTTGTTTCATCAGCCGGGTGAGAGTATTCGTGAATTTTTTGGGCACCGGCCAAGGCAGGGGCTTGTCTCCGGGCATGGGATGCTCGTAAGGGAATTCGTCCTGAATATGCATCATTGTGTATGCGAAGTACTAGAAAGAGCCGATGATCCCGGCCATGGATCTAAGATGAGAACATGCGCATGATAATCTGCAAGTGCACAACAGTTGTTCTCTCGCCCTCATTAGGTGCTCATCCAGTGGGTTCTCATACGTATGTTCTCGTCTGATCTAGTTCCTTTGAAAGAACTTACCTCCTTATCTGCGTCATCGCTTGCGTACATCACTTCTTTGATCTCTCTCCATGCCCCATTCTTTCTCTTCATTATCTCATACTTATACATCCAGCTTTCGGGACGATTGCCATACTGAGCAACGTTGAACCAGAACCGAAAGCCGTTCTTGGTCTGAAATTGTTCAGTTTTGTTCCGTCTACTTCGTTCAGGCCTGTTGAGGGTGATCATTCATGTGATAAGGATGCTGAAGCTAAAAGCTGCCGAACCTGGGTCAATTGAAGGATACCGAGGCTCCACTTGATGTTGTCGAGGCACTCGTGATTTGTCAGTTTGCGCATTCTTTTGTTGCACATGGAGAGCGAAAATAAGTCGATGCTAAAAGTGTTTCATTTTTGAGCAAGGATCATAATTTCTTTCGTAGCCCGAAATGGCCGATGTAGCGCTCACTCACCGAGGCAGATACGAGCAAATCTTGAGAACGCATCGATCGTCCAAAGTGGAGATGTGGTCCTGAAAGAGTCGAATCAATGCCTCCGCTGGACAGTGTGGTGAGAGAGAGTGCGAAATGAAGTGACGGTTGCGTGATCTCGGGATCTGATCTTTGATCTCTACTCAGGTAATACCTTATCTGACTTCGCTGTTGGTGCTCGTTTCACATTCCCGCGCTGTTTGAGTTTTCGGCGCTGCAACAGCACAGTTGATCTCTGATCTCTGATCTTTGATCTTTGATTTCTGATCCTTCTCAATGAAATGAATAAGGGATGAATAAGGGATCCTCGCAAGATACGGTAAGGTCAGAGAAGTGAGAGAGCCTGAGGAAAGAAGAGAGTCATCTCTAACTTACCCTCTGGGAATCGGCCAAAACATCTTCCTTACTCATGGAGAGGACCGGCTGAAGACTTCTTGCACCTACAAGGAAGAAGAATAGAAGAAGTCAAAGATCACCGTAAAGCCAGAGATCAAAGATCATCGTTGCCATCCACATAAGATATCCCTCATTTCCCCCATTCACCTCTATCGATACGCCCGTCCACAGTCATCTCCTGCTCCTCCCTCTCCCCATCCGGTTGTTCTGCTATACGGCGGCGCTTGGGCCCTCTCTCTGTGCCTGCAAAGGAGATGAATAGTAGAGTTCAAAGATCAAGGCAGAGATGAAGAGATCAAAGATCATCGCTGCAGTTCCTCGCCTTCCTCTTCTTCCTCGCTATCATCTCCTCCTGCTCCCTGCCTCTTGTACGACTCAGTGTCCTGCAATGGACTCGATCCCGCCCACTCCGTGGCCACGCCCCCTTTGAGCTTTGCTCTTTGAAGTGGCTCGCATGAGGTCACAAGGCGGATGCAAAACGTCTCTTGCCAACATAGAGTTGATCTTTGATCTTTGATCTCTGGTCGCGAGATCATTTGCATCTAATGGAATTACATTACGTTGCGACCATTACAGCGGCCAGATCTGCCAGTTCTGTTCAACAGTACGAGATAACAACACATCAAGTATCTTCTTTCCTATTCATCTGATCTTTGGTCTTTGATCATTCTTCGATATTCATCACACCAATCGTTCAACCACTGTTTTGGGATCACATGTAAATTGAGTTCATCGATTAACGAGTATCTTTGCTAACTGATCGCTGCTCTTTGATCTGTGGCTACTGAAGCTCCGCCCCCTTTTACAGCTCGATGTATCGACGAAGTGTAACAAACTCACTCTCCACACTCGTCGGTCGTCCATGCAAACACGGTACTGTCGAAACTGCAAAAACACCAATATTGATCTCGAACTTATCGCCGAGTTTCGTCTATTTGAATTGCTAATTTGAGAGAGTGTGCGAGGAGAAGAGATGCGTCTCAGCACTCACGTAGAGTATCACGGCGTAGACTGTGTAGAGGACGAGCAGGGAGAGAAGGGCGATGAGAGAGAAGATGGAGAAGAGAAAGAGACAGCGCTGGTTCGGTGTCAGGCCGGCTGCAATGGCTGCCCATTCCGCTCGCAATCGACCAAACTTTTGGCATGCGTCGTTGGAGTGGCTCGGTTTGAACCCACTCCTTCTTTAACTCCCGTTAGATCCCAATCTTACCCGAATCGGGTCCGTGCACCGCGCAGATCACGTTGTCCTTAGCCGTTAGTGAGATATTCTGAAGTGATATTGTATTGACTTGACGAGGCATGACACCGCCAGAGCGTGCTCTTGCATGGTAGAGCCGGATCACAGGAGCCGGCAAACAGGTCCCTGGCTTACAGTGGCAGCGCCCTTGACGTTCGCGACCCATTTGTTTGGAGGATCACACACAACCGATTCGATCTCCTTCCACACCGCGGCTCCCTCTTTGAGCAGGCTGCAAGTGAGGAAACGAATGAATCAGCGAACATCGTATAATTCGATCCTGCAGCTCAATGATGGCACTAGTTCAGATGAAAACAACTGTTATGTAATAGACGGAATATGCAAATGGTTCTCATCCAGTAGGTCCGAATGCTCTCATCTGACCTAGTTTCTCAATCTATCATAGTCATCACTATTGCAGGGAATACGTTCGGAATGAACAATGCAAAAGAAGATCAGTTTGGAACGATTGCACTCAATATTACGGCCTATTCCCTAGCTTCATTAGTTGATTGATTGTTGCTCAATCCTTGATTATTCCTGATCATTACTGACAAGGGCTTCAAGCCGGTTCCACATGCTTGCCCGATTGGAGCGGCCCCACGTTCCTGAACACGAATTGATAGTACAGTGAGGGGCACTACTTCAGTTCGCCGGAACAGCATCCCTCTCATTCCACCACTCTGCCCCCTGCGAAGAAGGTAGACTAGGAGGGGGAATGAGAGGGAGGTAGGGGAGTGAGAGGCTGGTCCGGTGAATAGAACAAGCGGGCTGGTCCGGTGAATAGAACACTTGTAATCGTATTTGCATTGCGCACATTTTTTCACCGGTCGGGAGAGTGTGAGAAACAAAGAGACGACGACCAGTATTTCACACTCTAGTTGGTTTAGTAATCAGTACGCTAGACCGATTCGAAGGAAAGCCTACTGGTTGAGCGCCTAATGAAGGCGTGCGCTAATGAATGCAAATGGTGTTTATCCAGTAGGCTCTCATGCGAATATTCTCATCCGGTCTAGTGCCGATGGTCTCTTGTCCAGTTGCGAATGGTTTCTTCTAGGGTTGCAGGGTCGGAATCGGAATGTCCGCCATCTGTCGCCCCAGACGGTTAGAGATAAGCACGCGAAAGTGAGAGAGACAGTATGCAAATTGAGTCAGAATTTCCGACTTTTGACGGAAATCCCGAGGTTTTCGGTAATTCCGATTCCGAACCTGCATCCCTAGTATCCTTACCGTGCACTTCACGATGCCTTGCATGGGTGCCGAGACTGATGAGCACTTGCTCACAGGCTTCTTAACAGTTGCAGCTGAGCAGTCTGAAAAGAAATGAGGAACTATACAGGGTGGCAAGAAAGTATTGTGTCATACATTTTGTGGAATATCTCACGGATAACTGACAGCCATTACAGTAGCTTCCAGTTGCATATTCGTGAGCATCATCTATTGAAGATATGTGACTTAGATACCGGCCATGACTCTCCATTGAATTTCAGTAATGCAAAACAAATTATACAAAAAAACGGGTCCGCGCCGCTGATGGTTTTCTAGTTTCGAGATAAATTAGAGCTGAACGAAAGATCAGATCCCTAGATTGATAAGTTCATTAAGGAGCACAACCATCCCTCTTTATGATTCATTTATCGATTCGCGTATTGCTCTCTGGAAAGGAAAGAACTAGCTGTTTCCAGAGACCATTATGGTTCCAACTATTCGGCGAGGTCAACCATGAACTTTCTAGATTCTCATGTCTATTGGCCACCTATACAATAGTAATTTGCCCAACATAACATGGAGTGATAATATGATTTTTATTTTTGCATGAAAATTTACCTTTCATGAATTAATTAGAGTCGGAATGAAATTCAATTAGATAACTAACTATACGATAAATATGTTCGATGGTTGTGCATCATAGGAAAATTACGTATGCTTACTTAGCTCGATTACTTTGACCAAGAGGACGAATATTACAAGAATAAATTTAGGTGCGCCGTTTTTATCCCAACCTTTTGAAAATCATTATGATTCTCAAAGTGCGTTTTTGAATTGACTGGTTTCCACAGTCGAACAGAGTAATACATGTGCTTACTAGAAAAAAATGTAAGTTGTTGAGTCACGCTTGGTAGAAGGACGGCAGCATCAGAAAGAGAAAGATGTTTCACTGAGATTGCATCCAAATAAAATGTAACTTATCTTTAAATAATTTTTTGCACCATATTTGAGGAGATTATTTTTCTAGTTTTTCTGCACAAAATCCTCGTGGGGTGAGCACCATAACACAAAAATTTGGGAGTGATCTGTTTCTTGGCTCATAAAATGTACTGATTTTTTAGTGACACAAAACTTTCTTGCCACCCTGCAGCTACATGATCCATTGATACCAGTTCGATAAAATCCCATCAATACTACACACAGTATCCCACATCAGCAACCCTGCCTCGCCTTAGCTACCGTGTCAGAACAGGGCTAAAGTATACGCCAGCAATAGAATACGCCTACAGTATCTCACGGAAGGTACCGTTCCCCGACACCTCTAAAGCGCATCTCCTACGACACCGTACCTGAACACGGTTACAGTATCTCACTCAAGATATCACACCACAACGCGCCTACAATGGCCTTTAGTGCTTCTGTGCTCTTCCTCGCCTACACCATTCATCCTACTCTCTATCCGAACATTATGGAATGATCCATTTCACTCTCCTCAATTGTTCTGGATCGGTCGTCATCGGAATTTGCCCCGAAAACACAGTAGCTTTGGCACTACAGTATTTCCCTCGACCTCAGTTTCATTCTGCAATACTCATCGGATACGGTATCCAAACACATTATTGATTTCCTGCTCATGGAATCCTCCACAGCTACACATCCAACTGTTGATTTCAGTCTCGTGTCATCGTTGGCCGATCAATACACCGTATTCCAGAGCAGTTACAGCAATCCGCCGATCTTTATACACTAATCCATCGTGTGATACCGTACCGGCTCCAGCGTGTACTTGAGCATACTGCAGCGCAGCAAGCAGAAGAGCGAGCCGCAGAAATTGGGATCCCATCTGGAATTGAAGGTACTGTAGTAATGATACGGTATATATCGTGTATTGATAGTTTTGTGGGATTAGGATACGAAAAAGCAAAGCAAGGCTACGGTAACCAAGGACCATGAGATGCACAAGGGTGTTGGGGGAGCATAAGGGATCCTCGGGGGGTATCGAAAACTGAGGGGTATCGAAAACGCCGATTAGAAGGAGAGGAAACCAACCTGCGGACGGGAGATGGATGAAAATGAGGGAGAAATGAGGGGAGGAGGAGGAGGAGGAGGAGATTCCAATATCGTATCTTGCATTTTCTTTGAATTACTCAAAATTTAAAAAAATCGTTGCAGCATCTACTAAAAACCAAACGCTTTTTCCTTTCCTATTTTTTTCCAGCGCTGATTTTCTGGCTATAGTGCGTCGTCCGCGAGAGATTAGAATAAGGTATCTGAAAGTTGAACGTTTAGCGATCAATACTTGAGGAGTTTGACCAGGCCAAGGTTGACGATTCCTCTTACCGTATTCGCTAGAGAGAACTAACTTTATAATTCAGTCAAATTTTCGTACTCGCTGCCAAACTGCTCACCTTTCGCCTAATTTCTCACCCTTTGGCGCCAATACGCCACTATCCTGACACTCTTCCTTTCCGCACTATGGCTATGACTGTGTGATCTCCATAGCCTGTTTCCTTTCCTTTTCCAGCTTCATATGGCTCGTTTTTCGTACCCATCGCACGTATCGGCGTATTGGCTCTGCAAAATGAATAGACGGTGCCCCTGCTAGAGCGATAGCAGCACTATCGTGAAAGACAAACTTCATTAGATACCGGACACGGTTCTCGCAAGCAACACAATCGCCTGCGCCTACTACGATACATAAAAGATGTTGTAAGAGATGTTGTTGTAACATGATTTATTTGTAATTGAAGGGGAAGACTGTCTTCTCGAAGACTAATCGCGATGCTCCAACTCCGTCCGTACGTGCCGCGAACCAGGGCGCTATTCTCATTGAGGCTCGTTCCATGCTTCTTGTGGATAATGTGAATGTGATTGCAGTGGCCTCCGTTGCCTGTTCCTGGTGGTCGATATTCGTACTCATGTTTCGCGAGAGACTCGTCGCCATTCATCTACTTCCTACAAGGAGGCATGCTGCGCACTCTTCGTACGGACACGCTAGAGTTCCTGCCGTCGATGACCTACGGGTGAGCTGCAATTGATAAAATATTTAAATTAATTAATTATGCTTTGCCCAGTCCCGATCCGGGGAGCGGTGATAGGCTGATCGGTGTACAAAATGGGAATCTCTTGATGCATGCTAGTACAAGATTGTACTCGGCCAAACTGCCGACTGGTTATTGGTACCAACAAGAGGTATTTGCTAAATAGCAATTAGGGACCACCATCCCTCTCCAGTCGGATAGGGTGCGCGCAATGCAAAATAACACAAAGAGGGTTGACAGGCCGTGGGTTCTGATTTCATAGGCGTTTAGCACACCATGTTGGGCAACTTTCCTCGAAATTTCAAGCAAATCGTAGTACGTCCACGTTTTATATATACCAAAATGTTTCAAAACGACTGTCTTATTTTGAAAATCAACCATTCAAAGCGGTATAGATTGAGACTAGACTTCGAAATATAACAGTTTATTAACAAAGTAACTAGTTACAAAAGGATTCTCGTAACTAGTTATTTCATTCGTAACTAGTTACGAGAGCAGTTTCATAACTAGTTATGTAAATTCTTTACGAATAGTTACGAATGATGCCAGTTTTTCGGGCATAACTTCCTTCGTTTTTGGATCTGGGTGAACTGCCGGTTCAGGTAGGTCAGTATGGGGATCGTGCTGGTTCACTCAAAATACAGAGGCATGCTCTTGTTTTACAACGAAAATACATTTTCAATTTTGGCTATCCTTGAAAATATTGAAATTTGCATAGCCTACGCTGATTAGTCATGGAAAAATAACATCAGTCTCTTTTGAAACTTTTTGCGTATCATGATGTTTTGGTGCTCTTCTGTCATAACTAGTTATAAAGATTTTCGTAACTAGTTACTTCACTTGTAACTAGTTACGAGACCGCTTTACTAACGGGCGAGAGTGATGAATGAAGTAACTAGTTACGTTATATTTCGAAGTCTAATTGAGACCAAGTGGTAGGCCGCGACTTTTCCAAGTTTCCAGTGATCGGCAATGGTCATAGGCACAACATATCCGAAAATCAGCCAAATCGTAGCACATCCACCATTTTTACATGAGGTCAAAGATTGACTACTGAAATGATATTTGATCTTATGTAAAAGTGGTGGACGTACTAGGATTTGGCTAATTTTTGGATATGTTGTGCCCATGGCCCTAGTCTATCACTGGAAACTTACAAAAGTCGCGGCCCTCTTCTCAAACAGATTTTATAGGGCTTTTGTAGTTTCTAGACTAGGGCTGGCGAATGAAGAGTAAAAATGCACTCTTCATTCCATCACACAAAGGCGCGCGGCGCGGCGTCATTCTTCTTCAAGAGTGGAATGACTCGGTCTCCTCTTATATAAGAGTACCGTAAGCTAAGACAAGGAATGCGCTCGCAATTAATGTACAGAACACCGTTTTTGAAGGCGTTTTTTCGTGTTTTGAATGTTTGGGGGTCATCGCATTTTAGATAGAAGGCCAAAACAGTGACCAGAGAGATATTTATTGTCTCCGAATAGTCGCTCATTCATTCCATCCCACTCTTATATAAGAGCGAGACCGACCGGGTCATTCTTCATGAAGAGGGAATGAGAGCGAGGGAAAAGGCGCCTCTGCATTTGTCGAAAATCTCTTCATTTGCCAGCCCTATTCTAGACTCTCTGTTATCGACAACTGATTTTTTGAAAAATGCAAATATCTCGAAAACCAGTGGATTTTGGTTGGTCTTCCGCGAACAAAAAATGTTTCTAAACAACAGATTAACAAACTGAGATAGTTCATGGGCCATGAATTCATCATTTGCATATCACGTGGTGGTCCCTAAATAGCAATGCAAATTTTATTAATTGTAAATTTAGGTGGAGGAAGCAAGGAAGGAGTGGGAGAAAGAGAAAGCTGAACTGATTCGGAAGTTTAAGGAAAAAGAGGAGGAAGGACAAGAGGTAATTTTTCACCTACAGTCGACGTCAAAAGTCACCGGGCACTTTTTCATTCGTCTGTAACTTTCGAACCAGAGCAGATATCGACTTGAAACCTTTTTCATCCGAGAGGTAATCTATTAAACACTACGAAGCGAGTATTGCGAAATCTATAGAAAAAAATCAATAATTGCGTAGTGATGACGCAACCGAGCAATACTTTTTCGAAAATTCATCATTCTTTGGAGGATTTTTTACGACTCACCAAACATCGTGTGCATGGACATCAGTCCAAGGACTACTCGGAAAAAAAGTTTCAAGTTGTACCGACCACTCTGCGTGGCAGCAGAAATTCAGCAAAAAAGACCTCGAAAATTCTTAACTCTGCTCCTAGCGATGCTAGAACCTTGTTCTAGGGTTCAAAATGTTTCTAATAATCAGTGTTGTTGATCCTGAGCGTATGATAGTATTTGACCTCCACATGCCTTCGAAGCACGAAAAAGTCACTTTTTCACATGTGTGTTTTCGGGAACCAATGCACTCTATGGAACGTCCACCGCATTTTGGGTTTTCGCATGGAATCGGCAGATGATACATGGAAGTAGCGTTTCCCAACTTTTTAGGTTGTTTGGATATCTTTCCAGGCTGTGGCGATTTTTTAAAGAAGGCATACTCACACCCAAAATGCTCGCCCCGCCCACCTTCGCTCAGACATCAATATTCTTAATTATCATTCTTGACGAGCTACAATTCTGAAACTTCGCGTAGTATGTCAGGGTTATGTGAGCGTGCTGCTGGCGGAGTATGAGCCTGATGGAACGCCTTTGGGGAAAATCGATATGGGCGGGGCGAGCATTTTGGGTGCGAGTATACCTTCTTTAAAAAATCGCCACAGCCTGGAAAGATATCCAAACAACCTAAAAAGTTGGGAAACGCTACTTCCATGGATCATCTGCCGAATCCATGCGAAAACCCAAAATGCGGTGGACGTTCCATAGAGTGCATTGGTTCCCGAAACACACATGCGAAAAAGTGACTTTTTCGTGCTTCGAAGGCATGTGGAGGTCAAATACTATCATACGCTCAGGATCAACAACACTGATTATTAGAAACATTTTGAACCCTAGAACAAGGTTCTAGCACCGCTAGGAGCAGAGTTAAGAATTTTCGAGGTCTTTTTTGCTGAATTTCTGCTGCCACGCAGAGTGGTCGGTACAACTTGAAATTTTTTTTCCGAGTAGCCCTTGGACTGATGTCCATGCACAAAAAGTTTGGTGAGTCGGAAAAAATCCTCCAAAGAATAATGAATTTTCGAAAAAGTATTGCTCGGTTGCGTCATCACTACGCAATTATTGATTTTTTCCATAGATTTCGCAATATGTACATCGTAGTGTTTAATAGATTACCTCTCGGATGAAAAAGGTTTCAAGTCGATATCTGCTCTGGTTCGAAAGTTACAGACGAATGAAAAAGTGCCCGGTGACTTTTGACGTCGACTGTATGTCAGCAGGAAAAAAATCCCTAATTGTAGCATTGTGAGGAGAGAAAGAAATGGAAAATACATCCCATTACATCCCATTATGAGAATGGGCAGATCGATGGTGGTCCCATAAGTAAAACCAAGTAAAAAAATAGTTTACTGTAAAACGAGCTAGAGATGCGACAAAAGAGGTATTAAAGATTGCCAAACGGTCAATATGCTAATTACGATTACCGTAAGTATTTCCGTACCGTATTTTAGCTGAACCACCAACTGCATTAATTAGCAGTCATATAACATCAAAGTTACGGTGACAAGGCATCAACACAATTAGAAACACAACTTCATTGCAAAAATGGGGATGTGGTTCAATGAATGAGAGGGAAATGTGGATGCGTCGAGCAATCCTGGATGCCCGAATCGACGACTAGTCCTTGATAGCCGACTCGTCACAGAATGGTGGAGGCCTGCAAATAGCAACGATCTTCGCATGCAAAGTTCTGAGAGTTCCAAGACAATATACTGAAGTTCCGAAAGGTGAAAGATCCCTGTCTCAAGTTCCGAGAGTCCAAAGATCACAGACTGAAGTTCCGAGAGTTCAAATACTGAAGTTCCAAGAGACCAAAGACCACTCACGGCGGTTCCTCCGTCTCCGACTCGACCATCTCAACACGACGCGCCCCAGTGCTCTCCTCCCATCGGGTCTTTGCATCCCTCCGGAGCAAGGCGTGGTTCTGAAGCAGTACACCCCATACTCATTCCGCTAGCGTTCATGCGCCATCGCACTGACCGCCTTGGACACGTCGTGCTTTGCGGTGGCTGCTGCTTTCTTGAAATACGCCAGCACGCGCTCGGCGTCCGCGACGGCGCGGTTCGCCCTCTCGACACGCTTGAGCAAGCTGAAGAGGATAAGGTGAACGAAGAGTCCGATGCCAGAACGAGAAGAAGGTTGAAGAGGGCGATCAAACGCACTTCTTGGGCAGCTCCGTGTGCAGGCTTCCGTCCAACGGGATCTCAATGAAATCGCTGAAAGGAGATCATTGATCCAGCCGAAAAGTCTACGACTGATTTGCCTATGTTCTCACTCGAACTGACGATCCACTGTCTCCGTCTCGCTCTCGCTCCCCTCACTCGATTGGCTCGTGTGAGGCCGCCGAATGCCCTCCACCTTCAATTACACGGTTACGATGTTGATTCTCTATGATACTCGTGTCTCTTTAGGTTACCGTAACTATCGATAGCTCATGGTATCCGTTCTACGGCTACGATATTGATCGACTGAATAGGGAAGGGCAAAAGTCACCCTTGGCGGATCCCAAATTGACCTATACAGCCATGTAGAGACTGTTGAGGGATGCTAGAATCAGTTTTCAAAAGTTGCTAATTTTGATTTCTTCGACCCGAAAATCGATATTCTTTGGTCGCCTGCTTAACCATTGGACGAGCTTCCCAAGCTAGGCTACGAGAAACACTCTGCTCTCACCATGTGCTGTGTGGCGCAGTGGGTAGCGCACTAACCTTGGAATTTTTTGGCTCTGGTTCGACTCCTACATTACGAAATGTTCTTTTGCCACTTTTTGCGATGTGTGTGCAATGTGCATGCTATGAAATTCATCTATTTGATGACTGCACTATCTTCTGATAGAAAGAAATAGCGAAAATGGGGGAGAAATTGTGAAAAAAAATGGAGAGACGGCGGCCCATATATAAAAAATCACTTCGCGTTAATTCATGTTTCTTATTAGAAGATATTGCTGCCATCAAATGAATGAATTGCCGACATTGTTAAAACTGGCAAAATTGAGTACAGTACCCTTTCTACGACTACAGTGTTCTTCAATTGAGTACAGTAATCATTCTACGGCTACGATATTGATCGACTGAGTACAGCACCCATTCTACGGCTACGATATTGATCGATTGGATACAGTACCAATTCTACGGTTACGGTGTTCATCGATTGAGTACAGTATCCATTCTACGGCTACGATATTGATCGACTGAGTACAGCACCCATTCTACGGCTACGATATTGATCGATTGGGTACAGTACCAATTCTACGGTTACGGTGTTCATCGATTGAGTACAGTGTCGAATCTACGGCTACGATATTGATCGATTGAGTACAGCACCCATTCTACGGCTACGATATTGATCGATTGGGTACAGTACCAATTCTACGGTTACGGTGTTCATCGATTGAGTACAGTATCCATTCTACGGCTACCGTGTTCATCTATTGAGTACAGTATCCATTCTACGGCTACAGTGTTGATCGATTGAGTACAGTATCCACCGTAAGACTACGGCACTCATCAGTGCATTGGCCAACATACCATCCCTCCCCTGGCCACTCTGTCTCCGCCGTGTCCGAGCTGCGCGCCTTCGTCTTCCATCTTCTTCAGCTTCTCCTCGAGCAGTTCGTTATGACGAACGAGCCGACGCACTTCCTTGTCCTTCAGTATGGATAGGGTAATACTAGGAAAGGTCAGAGCCTATGCTCAGTAGTGTCAGCCCAATGAGGTCAGACCAAAGACTCAAGTGAAAATCAAAGATCAACATTCACCGTAAAGACCAACGACCCCTGTGAAGATCAAAGATTCTCAGCAAATGCTCTACCTTGTACGAACAGCGTCGGCAGCGTCTTCCGTCTTCACCCTGCTCCATGGACACTAGTCGCCCGCTCTCGTCCATTCTCTTCCTCTTTCTTCTCGCCTCAAATAACCAAGTAAATCTCCATATATTTGTCAGTTGTACTATCTAGAAGCTACGGTTCCAAGTTCAAGTGTCTAACTTCACCGATTGCTCAAATATGAGGCCGGTTGCCTAAGAATCAATAACGACCTGGAACAGTGAAATTTCGAAAACGTGCAAAAAGAGGTTCTCGAGGGTGGTCATCATCATGGGCAACTTCATTTTGCACCAACTCGATCGGTGCAGCCGTGCAGCAACCATGCTGCAACCATGCTGCAACCATGCTTTAACACATATTTTCCTCATAACTTTTGTTCTAGTTTACCGATTGGTCTGAAAATTTAACAGCATAATGTTGGAACATGAGCAAACCAACCGTGGATTTCATTTTTGATATAAAAATTTGCAAATGCAAATTCAAAAATCGATTCGGAATACCAGGCGGAAGTGGAAGCTGATTTTAACAGCGTTCGATGCGCCTTGCTCTTGGGATAATTTTTATGTCCTAGGTTGTGGGTTAAAAAATAGTAATTTTCGAGATAATGGAGGTTTTGTATTCGTATTTCGTTCACTTACCGCTCACTGCGCGCTTCGAATGAGAAATGAAGATATGTTTCATTCGATGCCGCGCCATTCCGGCGGACAATTGAAATAGAAAACAATGAAACATACGAATTGATAAATACAAAACCTCCATTATCTCGAAAATTACTATTTTTTAACTCACAACCTAGGACATAAAAATGATCCCAAGAGCAAGGCGCATCGAACGCTGTTAAAATCAGCTTCCACTTCCGCCTGGTATTCCGAATCGATTTTTGAATTTGCATATGCAAAGTTTTATATCAAAAATGAAATCCATGGTTGGATTGACATGTTTCAATCTATATGCTGTTAAATTTTCAAACCAATCGGTCAACTAGAACAAAAGTTATAAGGAAAATATGTGTTAAAGCATGGTTGCAGCATGGTTGCTGCGCGGCTGCACCGATCGAGTTGGTGCAAAATGAAGTTGCCCATGATGATGACCACCCTCGAGAACCTCTCTTTGAACGTTTTCGAAATTTCACTGTTCCAGCGTTCACACAAGCTTGATTGATTCTTACGCGACCAGCCTCATATACAGTCCGGGTTGTTTCCCCCGTGAACACGGATTGTCCCGGACAGCCCGGGACGGTCCCCGGCGGTCCCTGGCTTATTTGACGCTAAAGGAGAAAATATTTGATACGTGCTCTGTTGTTTCGGTAACCTCGTGGGATTGGCCATCGATTTATACCAACATATTAATTTATTTCAATTTCGTTTAATAGCAAATTGAA
>LS504488.1:237093-256324 GCA_900490845.1 Pristionchus japonicus | reverse complement strand
ACCTGCTTCCTTCGAAAAAGAAGACAATGCAGACGAGAAGAGACTCGATGGAGGCCTGCAAAAATGTATCCACAAGCAGGAGCTGTTTATTCAATAGTCGAGGGAAAGTAGAAGTAATTACCTGACAGAATCCACGGCCACGGGAGAAGATAATCCAATCGACTTGTTGGCGACCCTGTATATCGATTAATTAATTAATTGTTGAGAATTACAGTAACCCTCCCACTTGTCAATCGATATTTAGAACTGTGTAGTGCCATTGTATCATCGTCCATCATGTTTTCTTGCGTGATAAACTCAAGTTGTATAAATACAAAGGCAGGCAAGCAATGATTGAAGGTGCTATTTTGACAAACTTTGTCATTCACGTTCGAGATGCGTGTGTGATTTCCAATTTGTCGAAAACTGCTAGCTTCTCGTTGTGTATCTTATTACTATTAGTGTTCCAATTGAATGCAACGTTATTGTAGTCCTAATAATCAATTTCGAAGCAAAATAGCTCACCGAAGCGATCCGAGTGGAGAGAAGCGCCTCACAGCCAGCAAGGACCATATCGCCTGAAGTTATTGCATTGAATATGTTGTTGATTATAAATACCAATGGTCAAACAACGCTTTCCATCAGCATTGAATGAATTTAAAGCACATGGTCGTTCAATAATGTGCCGTGAACAGGGTGGTCAACTTGGAAGCGCAAAAACGAGGATAACACATGATTACGATCACAAACCTGGTAAAATCCTTGCTTCCCGACGACTTCACGCCCTCGACGAGGTCGTGGTAGCTGGAAGGGATACAACAACCCACAAATAACCTCCGGAACGGAGCAACAAGAGAAGAACATAGTACCTGTCATAATATCCGCCCGTCCCGTTTCCATTTCGCGTCGTTTCTTCTATCGCCGTCATCCAACGGCTGCTGTGGTGGCCTGGGATCATGACGGGAATAAAATAGAACATGAAAACACGTCAAAACAACGAGAAAACAAGAAGAAAACAAGGCAAGCGCCGAAAACAGGAAAGTCGAAAATTGGCAACGTTCCAGACCGTAACTTTCCTTGCTAGCACAGGGACTTTGCGCGCCCGAAAGTGACTTTACTCCTTCTTTAAGAATTTAATTTAGCTACTAGAGACCATCTAACGATTGATGAAATGGCTATTCAAATGATCAGTCGATTGAGTCAATCGCCTTTTCTTTGTTAGTCGATTGACGCTTCCCTCCTTCATTCTTCGGCCTTTCGCGCGCTTCACCGGTCGGTGCTAGGGGAGGAGGAGAGTGAGGGAGACGAAAAATGAAATTTCGATAAGGTAATTGCTCAAACGACTGATCATTCGCCTTTTCAATCGACTTTCAATCGCCTCATTCGTCATTCGATTGATCGTTCAGGCGATTGACGAGTGAGACGAATGAATCTCATTTCTCGTCAATAGGAATAAGCTGTTAGACGGTCTCTATTAGCTACTTCAACTTTGGCAGCTAATTACGGTCACTGTCAAGTTTGGAAGCGAGAAACAAAACTAAAAGAGTCTTTCTGCCCGGGAGAGTAGTGTTGTTAGAGTTGAAATAAAAAAATGAACCTAATTCGAATTTCCATTTTTAACGCAACCCTGAATAGATCTGACATCGGAGCTATTAGTTGAATAAGCACATTACAAATTAAGCGCATTGTTGTCTGTCGAGTGGGAAACGGCAGCGAAAAAAGTTATTCATGCCTCATAACAATCGATAAAATGAACGTTTATAAGGAAAGCCATTTGTGAAATACCGAGTCAACAGTTACGATCTTGTTGTCGCTGATCCCGACTCGGAAAGAAGAAACTACTGAAAATGATCAATTCCGTGTTGGCCCAATATGAATTCATCTTATGGTAGACAGGATCTTGCGTGGATCAATTCAACTAGACATTTTTGAATCTAGTTGATGAATCTCCTCAGTTCCTCTCGAACAAATCAATGGACGAACTTTCGAATAGAAAATGTCTACTACTCGCAATTTAATTAGAGGTAGTGAGAAGAACTTTGTGAATTTCGGCTCTCCCTTCTTCTCTCATTCCATCTTCATTCGGCGCTAAGGGACGGTCGAACTCACTCTTTAAGCAACTATGGAGACTTATCTCTGCTTATTCACAGGTATTTGGCCTGATCTACCTTTCAATTAGTCTCCGATTTGTTCTGTGTCTCGCTATACATATAGCAGGTGATGTCGCTAACCAAGATGAGTTGAGCACATTCCAGCATTTACCGCTCTCGTTTACCTCTTCTACACTTGTTCGGCTGTGAGAAAACCTGCTAAGGTGGATGTTTGGACATTAAACAAAATCGTTATCTGTCGACCATAATATTAATAGATTTAGATTGAATTTAAGGTGCCTACTTGCAAGTCAACCACTGAGCCGTCAAGCGGGTTGAAGGGCACAATCAATAAATCGAGTGAATTGGCGAGTGCTAAGGTAGACATTGTCTATCTTCTGCCACACTGTATATTCATTCCTAGATGTTCCCGAATCATAAATTGATATTATGTGTTACAGCCGGCGTCTGAGGCCAATCCACTAGAAGATAAGACTTCAGATGAGAAAAAAATTACAATAAATGAGAAAAAGGAGAATTCGAATAAAGAAGAGCAGCCTAGAGAAGAGAAGAAAAATATTAACAAGAAAGAAAATTTACCCATCGAGATTCAGTCGTATCCGGTGGTTAAGAAAGAGATACGGATTGCAGAGGTTTTTTTGGTGCCCTTTGAGATGAAGACAACGGATTCTTACAATGGTGTAAAATGTTTCACTTAGTCTTTCTAATATACTGACAGTTGACAATAGTTCTCTTGCCATCAGCCATATTTGAAACATTCCTCATCAGAAGACAGGTCTTCTCCTCACTCCTTCCATGGAAGCCTCGTATGACTTCGCCCTCTCCATTCTGAGAGCAGCCTCGGGATGCGAGAAGAATTTCGTCATCTCGCCGTTTTCACTCGGTTAGTTGAATGATGCATACCCTGACTATTTCTCTCTATTGGTTGGTTTCTCAGAGAAAATTCGCTTTTTCGCAGGCGCAGCTCTCGCCATTGTCCACGACGGTGCGAAAGGCGAGACGAAAGGAGAGTTAACCAGACTTCTCGGAAAGAGTGAGTGACGAGTAAACCGGTCTCATTCCGAAGAGGATAGAGTCGGAAATCCATTCATTCAGCAACCTCACCCTCCGAAGTTTCTCTCCTTTATTCATCACTCACAAAGGCCCTCTCAAAGAAGTTTTCTCCTGTCGTCACGGCAGTTGCCAATCGAATCTACCTTGATAAGGTGAGATAATAAGATACTTCTTGGTTTCTGGCAGCTCCAGTGTATTATTTCACTGACGTTATCATTTCCTTTTCTAATTCTAATGCTGGATGGTTTTTGAACAGTCTAAAACAAATCATAGAATTTCAATGAATTGCATGTGATCGTTGATCTTTACAGCAGACCCATATCAACACGGAATATAATGCACACATCGAGAAATACTTCAATTCAAGTGCACATAATATCAATCTCAAGAATGGAGTCGCTTCTGCTGAGGTACGGTTTCATGATTATGGTTGCAATTAACTATCGATAACTGATCATGCTCAGATTGTGAATTCGTTCGTGAACGAAATATCTCGAGGGAAGATTCCCAACATTGTCACTGCTGAAGACTTCGACGGCGCTGTCATCTTGCTCATTAATGCGATCTATTTCAAGGCTCATATTTGATCTTTCAACTATTATATTTGATCTATGATCTCTGCAGGGCAACTGGCATGTTCCGTTCGAGAAATGCGACACCCACGCCCTTCCCTTCCATGGAATCACTGGCGATAGGGAGGTGATTCGCTTTTTTTGCTGTTTTCTCGTATTAGAAACGAATGTGGCTCACAAATTGAATTTTCAATCAATTTAGGCGTTCTGTTGAATTGATTAGTTTGGCCTTGATTTCTCTCTACGAGATTTATCTGAGAATAGAGAGAACAGCGAGGTCAAAAAGCAGAGATGCCAATCTTTCAGGAATCATTCATGAATGCGTATGATCAACTCGCCTTCTACACACTCAACGAGAATCTCACTGCCCTCACCCTTCAATACAAGGTATCGTACTCGTATGCTAATTGAAGTCAGATAGTTATCGAATGCTTTACAGGACGACGCCTTCTCTCTTCTCATTCTCATGCCTTCCTCTGGCAACTTTCGAGAGTGGAGATCCAATCTAACGGCGACCAAACTGCACAATATCATGAATGATCTCAAGAAAGGAACGATCAACGTGAGAAGAACTCTTCTTTTACCACATACGAACAAACAATGTTTTATATCATCAAATTCCCACTGCTAATGGGAATACATAGATGTGCAATTCAGATCAGCCTTCCGAAGTGGAAAACTGAATCTGAAACAGATGGAAAGACACTTCTCCAGAAGCTGGAAGTCAAGAAACTATTCGATGTGAAGGAAGCTGATCTTTCCCTTGTAAGTACTGTAGTCAGCAAGACAATCGATTATTGATTTCTTTTGTAAAATCTCGTTTGAGATCTCGAAGGACATCTACATTTCGTCGATAAAACACAAGGCTATTATCGAAGTTCGTGGCTTGCCCAATTGTACCATAATTTGATTCTTCCTTTGACATAATGCCGTTGTAACCACTCGAAACATTGTGCGGAGAATAGGTTCTAAATACTCTTCGAAATGCTGAAATTACTTTCAAATAAGACATTTCATCTCTCAGGTCAACGAATCGGGCACAGAAGCTGCTGCAGTCACGTGTGTTCTGGGTGTGATCAAAGGCGACTGTGATGATGAAGAGGAGCCCCTTCCCACTCTCAACTTCAACCGACCCTTCCTCTACATGATTTTGAGAGAGAGACACGTTCTGTTCATCGGAGAAATCTGCTAGAGAGGAATGGTCATACTGATCGAGTAGCAATGATAAAGCATTTCGTATTTGAGACAATTGTGTTCATGAATCAACAATTGCAATTCAAATATATTGCAATATATAGTGCATGTTGCTTGCTGCTGCTTGAAATCCTTACCGACCCAATCGATCAAATCCCATTCTCTTATCACTTTCTAGTTGGATGTGTCGCCACACGGCCGTAGTATACCCTTTTCATGCACAATCTGTTCCTCCATCCCTCGCCAAATTACTAGTGCACTGGTTAAATCAGCACATGAGATTAACGAGTTTCAACAAATCACCTTGCTTCATTCTCCTCGTCTTCATTCGCGCTCTCGTCGGGCGTTCCGAGCGGTCGCCATGGTTCGTCCCCCTTACTTTTTCTCCGATATTCCCAATGTTAAGCTAGACACTGCGACATTATGTCATGTTTTTGGCACCGCCTTTGCCGATCTTCTTTGTCAATGTTGATCTTTGATCTTTCACTTATCGAGTAAACACTTTGATCTATCGCAATTACAGGAGCTCGCGCCAGAGTCGATGGAGACTAACGAAGACAACTCGATCGTGGCCGGCGAGCCGGATGAGATCCAGCGGTGGGGGCTTTGCATTCATCATCTCCGCCTCCGCCTCATCAGTCTTGTCCCTTCCAATCTTTTCTATGACCCACTGAATCAATAATTCCCCATACCCTCTGCAGCCTACGGGATGAGCTCGAAGTGGCCATCAAGAATGCCAGGATGCGCTCTGCGGTTGCTGCTGCTGCTAAGAAATCGGAAGAATCGGCATGGAGTGGAGTCGATGAAGTCAGGGAGAACCTGAACAAAGCGGTGAGGCAAATTCCGGTCTAAATCCTATAATAAAAAATAATGATATGCGATATATTGATGAACAAACGACGAACTATGACAAAAACGCTGCCGAATATTATTGCAAACAGAGCTGGCTATCAGGCCATGATGAAACTCCACTATTTCAGCTTCAGAGGAAGGCACGGGAGAAACGGAGTGACGAATGGTGTGTGATCTTTGAACTTTGAATCGTTGAACAACCGTAGGACCAATCTGTGTTCCGTACAACTAAGTAGAAAATCCCGGAAATGTGGAGGCAATTCACCGGCGCAACTTACAGGGTGGAAGAGAGAGAGGCCAGCGAGGGGATGGAGAAGAATGAGGCTGTGCAATATTGGAGAGACTGGGAGCACGGAATGAAAGGAGAGATCCAGAAGTCTGTTCTATCGAATTGAAATGTCGACGCAATGGTTTCTATGTTTCAGATTTCTGGACTGGGCGAGCGTCTACAATAGCGAAATTCGAGAAGCGATTTCGGTCCTCATTCATCACGCCACTTTCCTCCCTTCTCTTGTCGCGTCCATCGATGACGACAACTACCGATCTCGAGTCGTCAATGTCTTCGATCGGCGAGTATTTGAGAAGATGGATTGGCTTGGAGACATTGGAAGAGACACGATCAAGGCCGGACTTGAACAGCTGAAGATGTGAGTAGTACATTTTCAAAGGACAACGAGATAGGGAAACTATAGCAAAAGAACGAAACACATACTTCGAAGCTGAGTGCGAAATACGGGTCGCCGGTTCTTAGTTTAACACACTCTCTCACCGGTCAAAGACACGAGAGAGTGTGTGCAATGAAAAGACGGTGACCCGTATTTCGCACACTGCTCTCTACTTCGCAGGTTTACGGACAACGCTAGGGCTGTGGCGTTGAAAGCGAACGCTGTGCCGATTGTCCGCTCCGATGAGGGATTGGTGTACAGGTAATACTCTCCTCATTTCACGTTATCTCTCGCTTCTTCCGAATTCAAGACATCTCAACCCGGTGAACAAGTTCTTCTGGATACGAAGATCGGAGAGACTGCCCGGAATGGGAAGCGGGATGTTTAATGAAGAATATACTATGATGAAGGAAGAAGAGGATATTGTGATGCGCCTATTTAAAACGACCGCGAACGAACGAATGGCGATCGCAGAGATAAAGAGGTAATTCAGGATATGGTAACAATCGATAATTATTGATTTGCGCAGGAGACACGCTCGAGGCGACTATTCGCTCAAGGAGGAAGATCCGGTGGGAGTATCCGTAAGTCATCTAAAAAAGATACCTCAAATTCCCATATTTTCAGGTAATTACTCAATGGGACAAAAAGAAGAAGGAATGGGTCTTGAAGTCGACTGCAAAGATGCAGAGCTCGAAATAAATAAAGGTGTGACAATTTGGAATGTCTAATTGCGAACAACTATCTAACTGCCTCAATCGCTCCAAATTATCGCTCAGCGGTAATTAGGAACAGATAGTATGCTGAATGGAGAGACAGGTTGCCAGTTTCATTCCAGATATCCTATTGATCGTTCAGGTCAAACCTGCATCGTCTACTCATGGAGAGATCAACTCGGCTCCACATTATCTTGAATAAATGACAACCTTTGTCACCGACTCATTGCACTAACCAAAGAACAAATAATTGTGCAAACTCATCTCCTTGCTCCTTCTGTCTAGAATTACTCTATGATCTAGAAATTGATTGAGATTCTCCTGACAGCAAAGTAGTTATCACTGGTGAGATTATCGATCAGAATCAAGACGAACATTTGAATGAATTGCTAATTTTTCATCGAGTTGTGGTCTCAACTGTCTATCATATCAGTAGTGCGTTCGCGTAAGAATCACATATTCCTAGGGAATTCCGGAACAGCAAAAAAAAACGCCACTATGTGTTTCCTGTATGTGTTCGTTTGTGTTTCAACACACACCAGCACGGTTTCACATTGATTGCATTCGTTGTATGCATGTCAGTCGTGTACAGATGAATGTTGCCTTGAGGGAGAGGTATCTGAAAGATCAAAGATCAAGTTCGAAATTAATGTCAATCATTGAAATTCATCGGAATTAAGCATATTGCAGTGGGGTCAGGTAGAGATTGTAGATCAAAGATCGATAAATCAGTTTCAGCAAGCCAACGTACTTGTTCTCCTTTCACATTAGTCACATACGGCGGACTGTCATAAGCGAGTGAATAGCCGAGTTTAGCGTACCATCCCTGCATTTTTATTACTACTTTTATCGTGCTTGCAGAAATGACACCTTGACTTGTCGCGCGGTGCAAAGCGTCGCGTAGATATTCGCACCACATTTCTGAAAGATGATCTTTGAACTCTAGTTAGATCATTGATTACCTTGGAAAGGGTGGGAAAGTGCATGTCGTAGTCCATCCAGACCTGGAAGATGCCGGCCTCCCGTCGATAAGGTCGATCGATGTAGATTATTTCACCCTCCAAGACAACCTGTAAGATCAATTCATTCTCTCATTCACTCATTAATCTAATTCCGTTTCGTTACTAGAGCGGAAGGATCAATCAGACGAATTATCCACGGCAAGAATAAAGAAAAATAATGATGAAAGCGACACCTCTTCTTCGGGGAAGCAACTCCAGACCTGGTTGAATGTATCTTGAAGAGGAGTGACTGCAATGATAAGATTCATTTGAAAATTATGGGATCTAAGAAATTGACGTTTGTTTACTGACAGAGAGTTATCGTTTGCTTGGAGAGAGTAGGTTCGGGAATGGTGAATGGAGCCTTCTTCGGGTCTCTGTAGTACGGATTTCCGATGCGAAATCCGATCGCCTTGTTCGTTTTCTGAAGAAAAATGTCATTGGATAATTAGGAGAAGATGAGATATTGGATTTATGACCAGTTGTCGATCACTTCATCTACATTTCCAATGTTCACCTTATCATAGCACATCTCACACAAGTTGCACACGCTCTGGGCTGCGATCGAATACGCGAACATGTACTCTAATGCCTTCCAGCAGTTGTCGATTGTCGAACCTGTGGCCTGGAAATAGAATCAGTCGTCACTTGGTTACGGTAATCTACCGTAACCTGGTTCAATGATTCATCCTCGAAGAATCCCTTGCTCAGGTCCATCAGCTGCGGCATGTGTTGTGGGCCAATCTTAAATCACTACTCTAGTACAGTAACCGAAATCAGTTATCGATTGCCCGTAATACCGTAACCCTCACCTTTTCGAATCGAAACTTCTGATCGACTGCTCTGAACTTGTAAGCGTAGTTCCACGTCAATGCTGTCTGCAAAACTCTCGTTCACAAATATGAAGCAAAGAAGATAGAGATCCAGAAAAGGAAAAAGATCCAAGTATCAAACCTTGGAAATCTTATCCGATGCACGAGTGAGTAGGGAGGACATTATGGAACGTTCTGTGAATCAAACGATCTCGATTTTATAGAGAGGCAATGAAACCGGTTATTGAACGCATACGCGAAAAGGTGACACGGAGAACGGCGAAAAAAATCTCTCTCAACATTCTCATATCACCGCTCTTATCTTTTATCATATCGCACCATTATACCTTTTCAGTTCCTAAACTTTTCGAAAAAACGATTTCTCCAAAGAAGAAAAGGTGCACAAAGTTGAGCAATAGCTCCGTTTCGATCGAACACAATCGTTTAGAACTGACATTTCACTCTTTACAAGGATGAATCACAACAAACTGCAACAATCACCAATTCTCCACGTCTCAGAACAGCTAAACTATTATTTCATATTATTGGATTGCTGTAGATGTACTGTACAGTAGCATTGCTTCATCGATCTCCACATAATAATATTAACTTTATGCTAGGCAAATGAGTGCGAAGTCACACTTTCACTCAAACAACAGCCCGTCTCTTCCCATTCTTCTCTTCACTTGGGAATCAATCCAATTAGCTTCATCTTCTCCCAGCACGGTTTCACATCGATCGTCGCTGTCGTTCGCATGTCAGTCGTGTAGAGTTCGATGCTGCCTTGAGGCAGAGGCACCTGAGATTAGAGATCAAAGATCAAAGATCAAGATCAAAGATCACTCACTTGCTCTCCCTTCGCATTGGTGATGTGGGTTGGACCTCTGTAGCTCATTTTGTAGCCTTGCTTGGCGTACCAGCCCTGGAAAAGCAGTGGCTACTCGCAGCTTCTTTGGATTCCTCAAGAATAAGCAAACTGAATCAATGATACCTTGGTCTGTCGAGCGGTGCAGAGCGTAGAGTAGATGTTTGCACCAGTCTTCTGCAAGGGTGATCTTTGATCTCTTGCTAGCCATTCAACTCAGCCATAAATCACGCAAGCTACAGTAATCCAGCAGGTTGACGATTACATTATTTACCTGCGGGCAGGTTAAGGTCGTAGTCCATCCAGACTCTGCAAAGGCCGGTGTCCGTTCGATACGGTCGATCGATGTAGATCATTTCGCCTCTAACGACCATCTGCAAGAATTTTCATTGTTATTTTCATGCGATAAACTCTCATAAAGGTGATGGAATAGCCTGGAACCTTCGTGTTTATAATGTGTCTACAGGTCATTTGAAAACTTTGCTGTTACCAGGTTCCTAAACTGTTCCATCACCACCAGAAAGTGAACTTGGTCGGATGATAACCATCGGATGAGAGTCTAATGAAGGCGAGAGACAAGAGACGGAATATACGGTTCTTATCCGACCTAGTAACCCAGAAAGGCATCTCTCACATCTTCCTCAGGGAAGATATCCCAGAACGGCAGGAACACTTCGTCGAGAGGAGCGACTGAAATACAAATCGATAAATACAAAAATATTGCAATTTGGGCGTTTCTTTACTTTAGGCGCCAACTGAGAGCTCTCGTGGGTTGCGAATAAGATAGAATGAGAATGGAGTTGAGGAGAGTAGGCTGTTCCATTACCTTGGCACCCAAAGTAAAGAAATGCCGGCAATTTGATACTTACACACGGATCTAATCTGGTCGGTCATGTCCACTTTGGGAGAGGTGAATGGAGCCTTAGTCTCTGTAGTACGGATTTCCGAGACGAAATCCGATCGCCTTGTTGGTCCTCTGAGATAGAAAGGATTGGACGAGTGAACGCAGGATCTTGCCAAATAGTTGTGGATCAATGAAGATACAGTACCCCAGTCAGCGATCGATCCCTCAATCGAGAGCAGCCCAATCAGTTATATATAATTACAGTAACCCAGTCAGTCACCGATCATTCAATCTAAAGTGATCCAGTCAGTTAGCATGACTGAATCTACTGTAACCCAGTTAGTTATCGATTATTCAGACCCAGCCAGTTGACGATGGCCCAATCTACAGTAACCCTCCTCACCTTATCATAGCAGATCTCATTGAGCATGCACACATTCTGGGCTGCGATTGAGTATGCGAACAGGTACTCAATTCCCTTCCTGCAGTTCTCGAGAGTCGAACCGGTGGCCTGGAATGAAAGTCAATCGTTGACCGCATATCGTAATCGATCGAGGGCACAGTAACCAACCTGATTGAGGGGTTCGTCATCGAAGAATCCGACATTAAGGTCCATAAGCTCGGGCATATGATGCGGAGCAACCTGAAACAAAGTGAACGATCGATAAAGTACCGTATTCCTGCCAGTTTTCGATCGCGCATTCGACAGTACCTTCACCTTCTCGAAGCGATAGTTCTGGTCGACTGCTCTGTACTTGTAGGCGTAATCCTACGCTTTGAGCTGCAAAAATCGATTATTATTGACGATCGATACACTACCGTAGTCTAACGCACCGGATAAACAACCGTTCTTTAGGCAATCGATACAAAACAACAACAAGAGTCATCCAAACCACCGCGTCTAAGATAGACGAAAAGCTACCTTGACCTGCACCAATCGATAACCTATCGTACGCTGGGGTACTTGATAACCAACAGTACCTTAGGGGAGTCCTGGACGACGCGAGAGAGACGCTGGAGAGCCATGGCAACCTCTCGAGACGAAGGGAAGAGACGAGAATGGAGAAATCAGAGAGGGAGGAGAGTCGATTTGCTTAATGATGACGTGCAGAATCAGAGAAAGCATGGAAATTCTCGCTCTTGTTTTTCACTCCTCTTTTATTATTCAATCGTCAATCTTGCAAAGTGAGTTAGCGATACGTGACTTTCATCTATGCAAATGTGGATGTGAATCAAATTGACAGATAAATCAACAGTTTGATCTCTAAACATGAGAATGCAGGGAATAACGCGTTTGCTCCCCTCTAACGTTGGACTCTCCCCTATCGTCCACCTCACCATTGCAGGCACCTGATGAGTGTGAGAAGATGTTCACAGCAGTACGTATACGCAACAGATGAAATCACATTACTCGTACAGCATTACTAGAGAAGGAAATAGAGCTGGAAGGCTAAACTAAACTCTCCGGGGAGCCAAACCAGCTGAATCGATCAAGCGTTTCGAAATGATAACGTTGCGTGGGGATAGGAAAGCGTCAAAGCATGCGACATCGAGCAGAAGTGATACTAGACAAAATAGAGAGGTGCTAAGGATCTATCTTGATACGATCGTAGAAAGGATCCCTAACTATCTTCCGTTTAGTGCCATCGGGTTCAAAAGAAAGAAGCCAGCCTCACCGTTAACTCCGTTTGAGATGGTTGCAGCATGAGAGGAAAAAAAAACCAAATCCACTCGAAAATAGCCCGTACCTGACAAGCAGTGAGGGAGGAAGGCGAGGAAAGCCCCTCGGAGTGCGAGAAGAGGAGCAAACTGAAACTGTAATGTTTGTCAGTGAGAAACTGGTGCGTGTTCACAACACCAACGTTCATGATTACTCGATTATGCTTCGCGGTTAGCGTATCACCACTTAAAATGATACTGTGCCCACAAATCCTAAGAATTGTAAGAGTTACACAGTAGGGTTGGCAAAATGAGTCCAATCGAGAGTCCGGACTCAATTGAGTCCCAACGTTCGGACTCACCAGAGTCTCGGACTCTACAGAGTCCGAAAGCTCGGACTCTATAGAGTCCAGACTCTGAAGAGTCCCATAGTGTTTCAGTTCGTGTTGATGCCGTTGTTTTCTGAGAATTACCTCATGTTGGCATTGATTTTTCAAACAATAGGTCATGAAAATATTTTCAAAGCATGTTTTACGTACTCAGTAAGCATACTCGTGTGAATTAATAGAGTATAACAGTGTGTTCGCGTTAGAACCGTACCCCTAAAGATACAGCGCCTCTAGTCACTATGAGATTACCCAGAATCTGATATGCCGTTAATTCTGATGATGATATGTGCTAATCGTCCTGATTTGCATAATCACATGCCCCGAATTTTGAATAGATTTCACTTGTATCGCTCATTCACGGCGGTGCCATCTATGAGTCGCCGTAGATCGCTTGAACTTCGTGCTAAGAGAAAACTTTAAACAGAGACTATGATTCATTTTCCATGACTAAACTACCAAGACCATAGAAATTTTGATATTTCGAAAAACAGCGAAAAATGAAAACGTATTTCCCTTGTACGTTGACTCTGTGGCTTCATATTTCGAAGGAACATGCGCGTGTTCCATACTAACCTACCCAAACCGGCAGTTCGCCCAAATCCAAAAACAAAGAAAGTTATGGCCGAAAAACCATCATCATTCGATGCAACGTGTTGGTCTTGTGCATTCATTTGGTGTTGTGTTTCATTGCCGATACAATGCTTGCGAACAAGGGCAGTTGAAACTCAACGCGATATGAGCGGTAGAATGATGCGGAATGAGAGGGGGGAATGTTAGAAGATCGCCTATGTGAGAATCAATACCTCCTCTCCATGGGTTTTATACTTTGTAACACTATCGCATTTGCAACCGTAATCCGTGCTCAAACCCTGTGTTACCGTGGCCTGAGACCAATGTTAGCGTATCCATAAACATTCTTTCCCCGGGACACCCTGATCCTCCACCCCCTAGGTTACAGTACCCAGAGGTCACACCGGCCATTTAGTAATGTTTTTTGCACTCATAACATTGGTAAAAAAGTTGGGACTCTACAGAGTCCGACTCATTTCCTCCCTCTAACTCTCGGGCTCTGGAGAGTCCGAGAGTGGGAAATCATTTCTCATTCCGACTCATTCGAGTCTCATTGCGCGCGAGTGAATCGGTCGGTTCAGACTCTCCGTGCCAACCCTATTACACAGATGATAATTAATTAATTAATTGATTGATTGATTAATTAATGGATAATTAAGTGAAAATAACCTTCAATGAGGGAGGAACGAGGCAGGATACGATACATCGTCCTGCACTCGAGGAGACCTGAGGGATGAACGAGCTCAGACACTCTATAGAGTCTCAATAACGGTTACTACTACCGCTTCAATCTTCACTGTGGCTAAAACCAACTAGTTAATTAGCAGATAATTAATTACAAACTCTCAACGAAGCCACATATTGCCTTGATAATACCCGATAAAAAAGGAGAAAATCGCACCTGACTCCTTCATCCAAAACAGTAGCTATTTCTCTTGAGAGTTGCTTCACGATGAGCCTGGAAAAGCAACTTCGTAATATAGAAGCTCAATGCCAGAAACACAGCAAATTAAGGTTAGCAAGATTCAAAAGTTCGCGTCTTCTTTGTTTAAAGTTTGTCGATCCGTGGCTGCCGTAGCTATCAAACTATAGGCATATAGATTGAACATTTTGATGATTTATTGAAAAGATCACTTCATAATGTATGGAGGAGGGATACGGTATTCGCATCACTATCGATTCCATTAAAAGTAGGGATCGCCACGTAAAATTTGAAACTCATTGTTAATTTCCTATTTCGCTGGCTTTGGGTAATCGACAATGCAGAATCATCATAGCGTTTCCAGAATTATGAAAAATTTCCATTTAAACGAGAATCAGGTGCCTTTTTTAAGCCCCGCCCCCGTGGTGTAGTGCCAGTCAATTGGGTCACGATAGTTCGGCGGGTCAATTGGTGCTATTTTCAAATTTAGTTTTATCAATTTTTCTTTCCTCCGTTGAAAAGCAAATATTAACTCATTCAGAAATTGATAACTTTGGCAACCGACAGGTACATACAGAGCTAGTTATGTGAATGTTTATGTGGCTACCGTATACCGCATCAAGCGAGGAGTAGCTCAACGCGCCCTAAATATTATATTTCTAGTCTCAAACAGCAAAACACAAGAATTTGGGTCAGCAACTACGGTTGCTAAATGTTAGGGCAACGAAAAATTGCTCTATTGGACTTTAGCAGGACGGTGAAGTGAGAATGTTTACATCAGTTTTTGAAAAGGTTCGCTGGAATGAATTTGGCTATTTTTTTTGCTGATAGCTGCGCTCGAGGCCACAGAACAAAGAGCACAAAAAACTGAAGAGGCGCTTTCTGCAAAACGTTTAAAATTGAATAAAAACCTACAAACCCACAAAATGCACCCAGAGCTTAACATGTTCGCTGGAACCGATTTTGCCTGTTGTTTTTCTGAATATTTATATATGCTCAGAAATTCATAATCAGTACACGAATGGAGAGGCGCATCCTCCAGAAATCGATAATTTCGGCAATAACAAAATTAACGTGGAGATTTGAGTTCCCGGGAATTTCGACGTTTCTCCTTTGCACAGACCTTTACCCGGCTCTTGATTTTTATTTTCCGGTTTGGTGGTCCCTACATTAAAATTCCATTTAAACATCCATTTTTTCCGACATCCAGTTAAATTTTAAGCCCGTTACCGGTCCGTGCTTTGTTTGTTTGCGCGTTTACACTGCTTGGCACGCAGTTCAGCGTACAAACCCCGCCCAAACACACGGAGTGGGGATGCGGACACACGGGAGTTTCGAAATATTTTTTTTCACAGTAGCACCAATAGGCCCCGTGGTATCAAATTTTTCCGAGCGAGGCTTTTTTTTAAATTTTTTGTTTTGGCGGGAAAACTGATTGTCTTTCCCCACGTCCAACCGCGTTTTTTTTAAGGCGTCAACGACGAGTTTGGAAGGGTTCCGTCACATTTGACGATGAGTGGCCTCCCCCGATGATAATTTCCCGGGATGCAAGAGCCACGGCCTTAGGGATCGGTCTTCCCTGGGGCTCCCAAGATTGGATGGAGTCGTCGACGAAGACGATGGATGGATTCCGTCACATTTGACGATGAGTGGCCTCCCCCGATGATAATTTCCCGGGATGCAAGAGCCACGGCCTTAGGGATCGGTCTTCCCTGGGGCTCCCAAGATTGGATGGAGCGTGAATTATTTTATTTATGTTTTTTTTCTAATTTCTCGGTTAATTTTGCGTTGTTGTTGTGTGTTTTTTGTATATTTTTATTGATTGTTTACACCATTTGCACATCCAGATTAGACATGCATTTTTGAAAATCGAGTGTATGTCGTCAAGCACATCCACCTTGGTCGTGCGATTGAGAAAATTGAGTATAGATAATCACGCACATCCAAATTGGTCGTGCAATAGAAACTATCGAGTGTAAATTACCAGGCACTCCGGATTGAGAAAAACAAGTGTAGATCACCGAGCACATCCAAATTGGTAGTGCAAAAGAAAAATCGAGTGTAAATTGCCAAACATCCCCGATTGAGAAAAACAAGTGTATATCACCAAGCACATCCAAATTGGTAGTGCAAATGAAAATATCGAGTGTAGTTTACTAGGTACCTCCCGATTGAGAAAATCGAATATAGTTTATCAAGCACATCCACATTAGTAGTGCAAAAGAAATTTCGAGTGTAAATTGCCAGACATCCCCGATTGAGAAAAACAAGTGTAGATCACCAAGCACATCCAAATTGGTAGTGCAAATGAAAATATCGAGTGTAGTTTACTAGGTACCTCCCGATTGAGAAAATCGAATATGGTTTATCAAGCACATCCACATTGGTAGTGCAAAATAAATATCGAGTGTAAATTGCCAGACATCCCCCCGATTGAGAAAATCGAGTGTAGATTATTAACCAGCACATCCAAATTGGTAGTGCAAAAGCAAAAAAAAATCTAGTGTAGTTTACCAGGCAGTCCTCAATTGAGAAAATCGAACGTAGATCATTACCAAGCACATCCAAATTGGTAGTGCAAATGAAAATATCGAGCGTAGTTTACTAGGTACCTCCCAATTGAGTAAATCGAATATAGGTTATTAAGCACATCCACATTGGTAGTGCAAAAGAAAAATCGAGTGTAAATTGCCAGACATCCCCGATTGAGAAAATCGAACGTAGATTATTACCAAGCACATCCAAATTGGTAGTGCAAATGAAAATATCGAGTGTAGTTTACTAGGTACCTCCCGATTGAGTAAATCGAATATAGGATATCAAGCACATCAACATTGATAGTGCGAAAGAAAAATCGTGTGTAAATTGCCAACATCCCTGATTGAGAAAATCAAGTGTAGATCACCAAGCACATCCAAATTGGTAGTGCAAATGAAAATATCGAGTGTAGTTTACTAGGTACCTCCCGATTGCGTAAATCGAATATAATTTATCAAGCACATCCAAATTGGTAGTGCAAAAGAAATATCGAGTGTAAATTGCCAGACATCCCCCGATTGAGAAAATCGAGTGTAGATTATTAACCAGCACATCCAAATTGGTAGTGCAAAAGCAAAGAAAAATCTAGTGTAATTTACCAGGCACTCCTCAATTGAGAAAATCGAGTGTAGATTATTACCAAGCACATCCAAATTAGTAGTGCAATTGAAAATATCGAGCGTAGTTTACTAGGTACCTCCCGGTTGAGTAAATCGAATATAGGTTATCAAGCACATCCAAATTGGTAGTGCAAAAGCAAAAAAAATCTAATGTAGTTTACCAGGCACTCCTCAATTGAGAAAATCGAGTATAGATTATTACCAAGCACATCCAAATTGTTAGTGCATTAGAAAAAAAATCAAGTATTAATTACCAGGGACGCCTCGATTGAGAAAATGGAGTATAGATTACCAAGCAAATCCTGTTTGGTAGTGCAATTGAGAAAATTGAGTGTAGGTTATCAAGCACATCCGAATTGGTAGTGCAATAGAAAATGAAAAATTAGTGGTTTTGATCTTTGGGGCGGCGAAATAAAATTTTCAAGCTAAATTATTTCTACTTTGATGTAGTGCGAGAAGGTCGAAAAATAATTACGACATATGATAATTGTATCCCTTCCAGTAGGGTTGTCGGAACGAGATCGCGATCTAGATTACGCAACGCGACTCCCTCCCCTTCCCTCTCCCTCTCTCAATCTCGCGAGAGACGCGCGATATGCAAAGAGGGGTCGGTAATCTCGCCACTAACGAGTTTGAAACGAGATTGACCCTTTCAAGCGCGCCATCACATGGCTCGAATGTTCGACTCCCGCGCGAGACACAGCTTTTGCCTAATTTTTCGCTAGTGTGGATATTGTGAGATGGGGTGTAGGGAGTACCTTGCCAATGTAATAGGCCATATCGAGCATAATTCAAAGAGTGGCTTGAGGCACTTGATTTTGGAGAAAATATGAGCCCCTTCGGCCCAAAACGGCCTAAATCGAGAGGAGGCTAATACGCCGTTACTCGGATGGCTTAGGGTTGTTTAGACGAAATGTAGGGAATGATCCAATTAGAAATGCATTTCAATCTGGAAGCTGTATGTCAAAAACGAAGAAAGTTATGAGCCCGTTTGCGTAAGAGTCGGACAATTCAGCCATGGATTGGCAGAGTGAAAAAGTTAAAGTCTGAGTTAAGCATGGTATTCGATGAGCCTTGGGGTGCTTGAAAACATAATAGGTATCTCGTCGTTCAAAAATCGATTTTAAGGTAGTTATGCTAATTACCAAATTAGGCTTTTAAAGCGTTTTTACAGGCTAACTCAACAACGGAAAGAGCTATCAAAAAAGTTTTCAGAGTGACCCTAGCTCATTTTCCATGCTGCGTCTGGAAATAAAAAAGGTTTTTAAAATTCGCATGAAATTGCATGATTTAGTTTATGGCTTGAGCGTTAGAAGAAAAGGGGCCTCTGGAACTTTGACAGGATGTTAAGGACATTCATAGGAACAAACATGCGAAAGATGGGCACTGTACGATATGCCCAAGCTGAGTTATGAATTTTCAAAAATTATTTGTCCCTCTTCCCTCAATCCATTCTAGTGGATTTGATTCTTTCCTCCATTGATTCATCGATTCATTCTCCGATTATTCATTGATCCTACTTTGCTAATCAGGAGCTAATGCTAATGTCTATACATTGACTCAAACTAATGACTATCATAGAAGTTCAAAATTCCGTCATTGACCGAACTACTAAGCATGATTCTATTACATGTATACTCTGGTGTGCCAATCCAACTTGGAATCAAGCTAATTCCCAACTTGCCTCCAAGCTTGATGGCAAGTTGGAAAAGTACTTGATTCCAAGTTGGATCGGCCAGGGGGCGGAGCCTGGTAACGGTAGCTCTGATCTGGTTCCTTCCATCCAAAGATTACTATTGATTGAAGACAGCAGAAGCCGCCTTGTACCGCAACCGAGCCCCACGCGGTAAGACCGTGTGGGGCCGGTCA
>LS504488.1:166461-224269 GCA_900490845.1 Pristionchus japonicus | reverse complement strand
GCGGGAGTTGTGCTACTCTGGTACAATTCGACTACAGTTGCTTCTCCTCAAAAACTTCGTTTATCAATACATGCCCGGAAGCGATTATGACAATATCAGTAGAGCCAAAGTAAGAACTGCAGCTAGTCAGGCTTTCTTCCCGCAATCGGCTTTGGCGAGTAGATCAATCTGTACTGCAAGCTGGGTGGGATCTCGATCGCCCTGTCTGTTCCAGAGGAGAGAAACGTTGAAGGTAGTGTCGTAGTACTGTTTATCGAGCACGCCCTTGTCCATGAGCCTGAATGGATGGCGTTTGATTTCATTTGTTTACCAGAATTTCGGGGCATGACAAAACGGCAACTGGTCGCGCAAATTCGAATATCTCGCTTGAAACTAGTGCGTAGTTATCTAGATATCTCATTAGAATGCACATTTTGTCATGCCCCCTGAACTTCGTAATCGCTCGGATTCATTTTAGTTCCTTTCCTCACTTATTCATTCCCTCTCATTTATTCATTAGCGTTGGAGAGGAGGACGCAAGCACGTAAATCTTCGAAAGGGTAATTTCATGCGCACTCACCTCAAATTCTCATCGTTCACGGTAATCGACAGGGCTGAGTTATAGGAGGAGATGGCGTAGTCTGCGTACACGTTCACGCACATTCCTCTGAAGAAAAGATGAAAACAATCCGTGATGATGAAATGATGATGATGACATGATGCCGGTGCTTTCTCGATTGTGTTGTATGAACTCACTCATTCTTTTGCACTTTGATGTTCTGCTGAACCCTGGTGATGTAGTCATTCGTGTAGAGTTGCGTACCGCAGCCGACGTATCCTGAACAATGCTTCAGCTTGCATGTTAGGTCATTGAAGGTACGCCGAATCGACACTATGACATTTGGAAAAGGAAATGCCGTCTCACCCGGCGACACGTAGATTGAGGTAGTTCCGACGTCGTCGTAGATTGTTGCTCAAGTTCGCTAATTTCCTATTGTTATCTCTTTTTCAGCAACAATTGGCGAAATAATAGAAGCAGTGAAACTCACAATAATCGCCGGCAAACGTCGCGTAGTGCACGTTCTTCGATGATGCGCTTGCAAAAAACTGGTAACCATTTTGAGCGAATATCGCCTCACTTCACGCTGCAAACCCCGCATGCGCAGTGAGGAATGAGAGGGGAGAATGAAAAGCGCGCGTCCAAGAATGAGAGAGTGATTCCTCTTTCATTCCTCTCATCCCTCACACAGCGCGGGCGGGGTGAGCGGCAAGGAATGAGCGTTATTCCACTAAAAGTGGTTACCAGTTTTTCGCGTTTTCACTACGAGGGTACGCTCGAAATGCCCACATATATATATATAAATCCGATAGCTCTGGCCAAGACATACAACATATCAGAAAATTAGCAGGGTTTTCTTCTTAGTATTCGAAAAATCTAGGGTCAAAGTTGACCAAAAAATGAAACTCGAAATGTGCATGAACAAACAACTGGAGCATGTTCAGCATGTCAAATCAGGCACAGAGCCAAATTTTCAAGAAGATTGGTTGCGTTTCCGCTGAGTAGCAGCCATAAACGTGAAAATATAGTCAAATTTTGAGGGCATGCAATTATGCAAATGAGGATGACTGACACATAACATGTTCAGAAATCGATGTAGGATACCTAGGCCTTTCATAATCTGATGAAAGTAGAGTGCCTCATTTTTTTGGTGTACCGGAGGGAATGCGATTCTTAGGCGAACGCACTGATATGCCGAACTCTTAGTTATTCATCTACTCGGGCAAACTCTCACAAATTCTTCCGTATTCTTCCAACCTTGCACGAGAGCGAAGAACTTGATGGCACATATGTATGCGATGCAAAGAGGCGATATTCTCCTCTCTTTCCATCGAGTCATCTGTTCAGTATGTCAAACACATTTTCCCTACTAATTTGTTCTATTCTTTTCTTAGGACAACACAGTGCATCGATTGTTACAGTACCAGAACAGTAAATTTTTCGAAACATCGCCAAAAAATGAACTCTAATTATTGCGCTTGTATTCGTACGTGTATTAGTATGCATGTGATATAAAGAATGAACTCTTCTCATTCGGTGTAGTACACGATTCTATTCAGAATAGTTTATGAGATTTGATGGGGCAAAACGATGATTTAACGATATGGACTTGAGAAATCACACAAATAGGGTATGTGGTCAGTGAAATCTAGAACAGAATAGAGTAGGGTTTGCCACGGAGTCGAGACAAGAGAGAATTCACCATCGCATTTTCGCATGTTTGAAAGCGGCTCTGGAGCATCTGAAATAATAAAAATTGCAAAAGCAAATTGGATACCAAACTGGAAAGCGATATTCTAAATTGGAAAAGATATTCATGGAAATTGCTACTTCAATCGTCCTTGCAGCAATTAAAAACACCCGGAGCAATATTGCAGTAAATGAGAATCCAAAAATGAGAAAAAATGTCCGACACGATTAAGTTTCCTTCCGAAGTGACAAATATTTTAAGTTTAATTGCCTAATGATGACGTAATCTCCTCACCTTCATTGCAGCCAGGAACGCCCTCACTCCAGCCATGTAGTCTTCCATGCAGTTCTTGATAGGAACTAGAGGAGCGTCTGAGGATACAGTAGTTGATTACGGTAGTCGATTATCGAATACTCACTTGTTCCTTCTTGAGCTCCCGCTACCTCAGCAATTGCATCGAAATCGCTGATTGCGTGCGCACCAGAGCGCGCGTCCTGAAATTGTTCTTGGTAAAATAACTCCAATAATTGCAACACCCTCGCAACAATTATTTCAATGAAAAGTGCATCTAGTAGGTTACGAAGAGTAAACTTCATCTGAGTTTCTTCCAGCAGAGAAATACATAAGTTTTGTATGACCTGACAAACATCAGGCCGAGTATGATCTTTCGGTCTCTTTAGTTCTGCTTTGCTCATTTACAGTTCAATTCAAGCTCTTTTGATCGAAAAACCCACGTGTTACAGATCAAATAGATCTAATGGCAAGTCCATCGCAAACTCGTCACTTCTCCAGGACAGGTCAAGTTCCCACATCATTGGGAATTGAATGAGATGATTCAGTGCACTAGATCAACGAACACTAATGAAGAAATCCCCAGAGATTGAGAGTCTTCTCTTCTCAGTTTCTCGTCTCATTAGATACTGAGGCAAGGCATAGGAGTGTTTGTATTCTCTCTATATTTTCCTTTTCTCTCATTAGCTAGCGGTGATAAAGTCAGGCGTGAAAGAGGAAGAGAAGAAAAAGCTGTGAACAATATAGGTTCGCTGATGAGTTGATTTATGGCAAATGACACAACCTGGACGTTAGCGTAGAGGAAAAGTCTGTATGTAGTCACATCCTTCATACTATTTATGACAATCAATTTTCAATTATTTCGATGTGAGAATGAAATCATAGTGAATATTACTTTTGCTGTCGAAAACAGGAGAAGGTAACAACAACTTTTCTGCTCAATCGTATCAATGTGTATCATTATCCAGAGAAATTTGCTTCGTGCGATACAAAAACTTTCCCTACGGATAGTGTCAGGAGATTCGTGACAACAACTTGCTTGCTTTCGTAAAGGCTTCGAATTTGTAGCAGTTTTATAGTATTTTCAGGGTATTTGAGGGCATTCGCTATTCGCTCTGGCATTTTGTGTATTATGCAAGAAATGCCTGCCTTAGAATAGTGCCATCACAGACACGAACCATTATCACAAAACTGTCTCTTACACGATTTTTATTTCCCACTAGAGCCTGCTTTGTGCTGCTCAAGCAGACATGATTTGACTAGACAGCAATATCTAAGTGTGCTACCGTACCTTCTGGTTACTGTAGTGGAGGGCGTGCGGCTTACCAGATCGCTTCTCCCATCCGTCGGAGAACGTCATCTGCAGAGTGGATACGGTAACTTTCGAATCGAGGAATGACTTTTATTACCTGAGATGTGGCGAGGACCAGCAGAGAAGCAAGGACGACGAAGGAAGTGTTCATGGCTGAATTGCGAATATTTGGAGAGGATTGGATCAAGGAAGTAGCGAAAAGCGTGAAACACAGACAAGGAAAGGGAAGAAAACACTATACGAAAATCTTCGCAGTAAAAGTCGGAAGGAATTACTAATGAGCGAAGTGAGATGAAGGTGGTGAATCATGAAATGAGTGTGATAGCATCAAAACAAGAAGGTGAAGAAGCTGCTGTTTGGGTACAAAAAGGGGCTGTAAAGCCACCGAAGCCCTACACTGCAGCTTATTGAAAACGTCAGCCGTGAAATGAGCTCAGAGGAGAGAAGGGGAAGAAAGAGTCAAGATAGACCTGCACACTTTCAGTGGCAACGTCGAGGTTTCCAGAGGGGCGTGGTTTACTAACTTGCTCCGCCCATTTTAATGAACTGGAAGAATTTTGGAGAGGGATACATTCGAGATTGCCCTGTGAGCATCAGCATATCGGTGTCGCTGAAAGGGAATGAGCGGGTGAGCACATCCCATGCATGCACAGCTTGTTCGTACAGGTGTTTCTCACAGTTTTACAGAAGACATTCATGAATGCGCTTTGTAGAACAACAATCAAGGTAGCTCACAATACAGTGAAATGAATTTGATAGTTGAAATGAAAAAGATGAGTTCAAAAATGGTTAGATTTGTTGGATTTCACTCGTGCTCACTGGTTGCCAGTGCCATACCTATCCTGCCTCGCGTTGCGTGAAAATATGTTCTGTGACCAGAGCTCAGGTTATGTGTCTATGGCATGTTACCGAGCAATGATGAAATCCACCCACGGAAATTAGAGCGACACCATACGACACACGGTTCGCACGATTTCCGTGGCGTTACAAGTGGGAAAATGGTCACCTCACAAGAGTGACTTCGCTAATGAACACGGCCAGAAATAGATCTCCAGGCTGGCTTCACCCACGATCTCCATCACAATATCACGACATTTCCGGGATGATTCAGGCCACTTGAGACTCTCCTCGACTCTTCTCGTTAGTATTGAAGGTCGAGGCTGAAGTTTCAAGCATCATCCACTGGAATAACTCAAGTTATTTTCGGGCGCACGTATTCTTTGCAAAATGGCAGAATTAAAATCATGTAGTGTAACTCGAAGAAATCGACGCGCCATTCATCGAAGTGCAAATCCATCTCTTCTGCCTCTATTGCTTTACAATGGGTCTTCACAAGTGGCTTCAGTGAGTGCGCTGCATAACCATACAAGCAATCATAACTCTTATGACGTACACGTATGAAGTGTATTCACCAGAGGAGCCCAAAATGATCTATTTACCTTCCACCGGGATGAAATGCTTTCCATGATAATATTCACTGTTCAGAGATACTCGCGGTTATTCTTTATCGAATATCAGACCATGGCAATTATACAGAGAACACTACTGCGAAACTATATTAACTTTTCACGTTAAATACATAGGTACGGTTTGGGGAAGGATGATACACGGGAGGGAGATTCTGCTCATGGCTCCATCAATCGTCGCTCTGGGCTGCAGCTGCGGCTGTGGGCTTCTGCAAGTAGTTACAGTAATCGTCGGCTACCGTATTCAGAATAGGACACGTCAGCAGTGTTGACTCAACACCTCCTAGGCACTACCACCAACCCTGCGAGAAGCCATTTTATTAGTGACCCACTGAAACTCAATTCATCATATTGCCATAAGAGACGTAGAGACGCCATAGAAGCGTACTTTGCCCAACAGGTATTCGTCCACATCTATCTCCTCCTCCTCATCCGCAAGGACAGTCCACTCTTCGCCGTGCCGATCGTCCACGAACGCCGTTTTGTCCGCTTTCCACGTGATGTGGATGTCGATCATCTGCGAATCGAAAAAGGGAATTTCTTTGGTATCCACTCCAGAACAACAGCGATACTCTGAGAGAAATGTTCCAAATGGTCCTTCTACTCGAGTTTCAGGTGAAAAAAGATCAGTAACGGCTTCAACAACAAAAATGGGGGAACGGCCGGAGACGGAAAAAGGGCGGTCAACAAATTCTTCGACCACTTTCACTCACATTCGAAGCGATCCTTTGTCGGATTGAGCGCGCCGCACCCTCCCACGATTTGCAGTGACTGCGCGCGACCTGCGATAATTAATCAATTAAGTGTTAAATTTTCTAAAATTGAGAGTTACGGGTTTGATTTTTTTCTTTCGATTTTAGAGCGCAGTATCCTCGAGGAGTTTCGTGTCGGGAGTGGCGAGAAGTGGTGGTGGTGAGGTGCAACGAACCATGCAGAGAGGGAGAATGGCGGGCAGATGGGGCCGCATCGTCTCGTTCGCGACCTCCGACTTGAGGCCCGCCATCTGAGCGAGAATGCGGAGAGTGGGGCACTTGAGATAGGAAGCAGGACTCTCGTCCAACTCGGTCGAAGCCAACTGCAAGGAATCATTGAACTTATTCTACTTCCATCTCAGCTTTCTGATCCTCTTGCTTTGCATGCTTACTCATTACAGACACTCTCGCTTCCCGTCACATTCAGATGGAGCTATAAATACGGGCACGGGATAGCAATGGGATCCGAGCCGACTAATCCACTACTCCACTCATTGTACTTGTTCTTGTAGAGAAACCTTTTCATTTGCTCTAAACTGAGTTATGAAGCTACCCCTGCCCCCTATGTAGACGTTCGCGTGAGAATCGAGCTAATTTGAATGAACTTTGCACAGACCAGTTCACAAGATTATCTTGTGACCATGTGTTCGCTACCAAATCGATCGACCGGAAAAACAAAATTAACAAAAAAGTACTTCTGCAACACCACTAAAAAAGCAGACTCTGAAAGCAAAATCATATTATCGAAAAAGAGAACCATTTTCTCATTTTTTTCGATTACTGATCCCTTTGGGAAACAGTTTGAGTTCTCTTCCAAGTGTCTGAGATGCATTTTGCCCATCTGAAATGCATCTCAGACAGCCGTAAGGTATGTGAAGTGCAGACCTCCCTCATTCCTTCCCTGGATTTTCTCGGATGAGAATGAGAGTAAAATGCGGAGGACAGAGAAAAACCGGGAAAGGACGATGACATTATTGTGAAAACGTGTGTGTTTCAAAATATCATGCGCAGTATTTATCAAGTGCTGTATTTATCGAAATGCTAAACATCAATGAGCTCTTTTCTCAACTTCCACAATGAGTTTATTGGCATGTGTTGTTTATACGACATTCCCTCGCTTTTTATTTCCATCCTTGTCATGAGTGCGCAGCTACCGCAGTTCCTGGGAAGAAATATTGATTGATCGATTCACAATAATGAGAAGGTACTGATCTAGAAAAATTGTTTTTGCTCAAACCCCCGACACATCTTCCTTCTTCACTAATCTTCCGCTGCCAAGATCAGGGCCCTTCAAATTGTAAGAGTCTCTCATTTCGCAATGCTCTCTCGGCAATCTAACAAGGCGTGAGAACATGGGAAAGTGAGAGACCCTAACATTTGCGCACAGTTGTGATCAAGAAGTAATTGAGGAAGATATCATACCAGTGGGTATGCATTTATGCTGGAGGTGATTGAAAATTGTTCATCCTTGCTTCCGAGTCATCGCCATTTCAGAACGTTCTACGCCTCTGCAATCTTAGTTCCATTATGATTAATTTGCATTGAACAAACCCTTTCTGTGAGCTTTCACTGTCAAGTGTATGTCTTTGATAGATGGGATCGCCAGTTGCTTAGACGAAATCAATCATAAAGCGCTTTCTTCTGAAAAAAATGAAGGGTATTGAAGACCAAGAAAATATACTGACGCAAATTTAAATTTTCACCTTTTTCATCAATCAAGATCTAATGGTGCATACGTGTAGAGCATGCAGGTCTGAAATAGTATAGTTTTGTGCAAGAGAACATCAGAGCAGACGGTAAATGCGACTAGAGAGGCGGCGAATCACTAAGAATATGAAGAAAGAAGGAGACAAAAGGGCAGTGATTCATAGGCATCTTCAGGAGGAATGTGTAGGAACGATCTGATTCATTGTGAGAGAAGAGAAGATTTATCTCGGCAACAAAAGGATTCGTATAGTGCGGGAATTTTTTTCTTTTTACCGTCAAGCGGGAGTAAAATGAACGATTTACGGTATTTTACCGTATTTTACTATAATCGCTTGCAAATACGCCAGAGTGGACGAAAAATGGACAGCTTTCGGATTTGACCATTTCAAGTGAATATCTAAAATGTGTCGGCAGGAAATTTTGATTGGCCTCTTCTAAGTGGTCGAAATCGGGTAGGGGTATGGAGTGGGTGGGGAAAGGGTTGACCCTGTGAAAATGAGTTGGTTCCAATTCCTAAACTTGCAATAGTACATTCCCCTTTTTGGCATGTTCGTAATTTGTTTTGAAGAGTGGTAAACAAAAGAAATATGTTTAGCGCCCATACTCTTTGTAGGTTTCCAACCCTTTCCCCACCCACTCCATACCCCTATCCGAATTCGACCACTTAGAAGAGGCCAATCAAAATTTCCTGCCGACACATTTTAGGTATTCACTTGAAATGGTCAAATCCGAAAGCTGTCCATTTTTCGTCCACTCTGGCGGATTTGCAAGCGATTATAGTAAAATACGGTAAAATACCATAAAATACCGTAGATCGTTCACTTTACTCCCGCTTGACGGTATCATCTTTTTTTCCTTAACAATATATTATGATCTCTCTCTTCTCCAGACGATTTGAAGTCTCAGGAATCAGGCAAATGGGATGAAATTTCAACGATAATTCATGAGTCAGAGGGACCGGATGTCCGGAAATGGCAGAACCGGAGAAAGGCAGAGGGGCTAAATTAGGGGAGACGCCGTGGGTAATCAGGCGGAATCACGTGGAACTGGAAGGCAGAAGGTGCTGGTTCCAGGCTCCAAATCTCTTCTAGCGCTATGCTTTTTACACCTCGACTGGAACTAGAACCGTTCTGCGCTGGAACCCTTCAACGTCAGTGTCTAAGCGATTGAAGCCAAGCGGAGCGTCACTGGCTAGTAGAGTTCGAAATACGGATAATCGTCTCTTCATTTCACACACTCTCTCGTCGCTATGACCGGTGAGAGAGAAGTGAAGAGACGATTACCCGTATTTCGAACTCTACTGGCTAGTAGCCAGTGGCTACAGTGACTAATTTGTTCCCCTGCAGTTTCTTTGTAACTACTCTCTTATCATTGTTATAAATCTGACTATAAAATTGTAATCTGAGCATTTTCTGCCAGAAACTGCAACTAAACATCTGATTGAGGCTCTATCTGGTGTCTCTCGACCCGACGCCCTCATCCCCTAAATGAGCCTTGCGGCGGTCAGTCAAGTGGCCAGCTCGATAGGCGGGCTCAAGTCGCGCTATCTCAAGTATCTGGAGGCGTTTTGTGCGGCGAACGGGATTGAAGTGGCTGATGTCAAGGTTCGAATTGTTTTTCGCCCGTTCAACCCGCCTTTGAAAGGTTGCCCCTGAACAATGGGGGCATTCCTAGTCCGGAAATGCTGAAGAGGCATCAGGAGCCAAAATGGAAGAGTATAAAGCAAGAATAATGAATGCGAAAAAGTATGCCGAAGAACAGATTACCGTCACCTAAAAACGGCTGACATTGCGTGAGCTTAGGGAATTAGTAAAGCGAATAACAGGTAGATTGAGAGGGCATAGCAGAAAAATGAACACTCGGGTACAGTTCAATGAGAGGAGGAACGAATTTGAGTTTTTGGTGCGTTCTGGGGTGCTTCGGGACACACTATTCGAGAACATTCAAAAAAGTGAACAATCAATCAATTTCAGAAAGATGGAGCCACACTCAAGCGCGCCGAGCTGTTCTTTGGCGGAATTCCGGTACTGATTGGGTTGAAGTGAGTGAGCGCCTCCAAACTCTTATTCTAACATGTTCTATCGCATTAAAAAAACAAAATGCAAGAGGGTTCAAAGCATTATTTGGTCTTCTGCTAAGGGTCCGAGATAGATTACATTACGTTCTCATTAATACAACTTTATCAGCTGATTCAGGGGGTGTTGCGCAGCGGAGTTGCCATAAGACCGACCCGGGATAGACGAATGAGTGAAAACGAAGTGAGGAAGCGACTGATCACCGCCTAGAACCGCGCGTCAAACTTGCGCCTTTCAAGGCTACAATTAGATTTCCGACCTCTTCTCGCCAAACAGAGGAAATCCTCTCGCGATGTGAAAGAAGAGATTCCTCCCCTCCCCCGATTGTCGCAATATTCCTCCTCTCCTCAATTCATTCTCTCACGTTATCTGACCGGCGAGGGAGCACGCTAAATGGAGAGTTCTCCTTCTCCCTATTCTGGCGATATTATAACGGAAGATAGATCAGAAGGAATGGGGAGAGTCGGACTCCTCCTACGATTCCAGCAACATTCTGATTCTCAACAATTCACATACTATCTCATCTAGTTTGGCCGGCGAGAGAGCACACGAATTTGAGAGAGTCGGACCTCCACCTCTTCCTCCAGGATTCCCACGGTGCTCATCCCCATAATCTTCCCCTCTCGATCCTCCAAACGGCACGCACATCCATAATTTAGTGATTGTTTGGCCCCAGAATGAAAATGGCGACTGCCAGAACCGGGAATTACGTGCCCGGCCAAAGACCGCGAATCAGAGCCGGAGAATTGGCGGGCGAGAATTCGGTTATGCAAAGGGCGCTAGGAATGCTGAAAATTTTCTTGAGGAAAGGCATCGCTCGTCATTTGACAGAATGCACTTTTCGCTGAAAAGTCAAGCAGTTCAAGCAGAGCAAAACGATAAAGTTCTGAGAACGTACATGCACTTTCTGAGGGAAACCTACTGGTTTTGACAGGTAGATATAGTAACCATCATACCGAGAAAAAACATAATGCGTTACTCCTGCACTTTCCCGGACAGTACGATGAGAATGACATGAGTTTCAGTGATTCCATAAACAAGAATATTTCCCGCTGGGTTGGTGGTCGAGGATGGTGGATATTATGATAATATTTGGAGTTGTACGGGAATGTGCAGGATTGCCAATAATGAAGCACGTTCCAGATACTTCGAGAACCTCTGCGTCCTGCAAATCGTCGGTCACGAGATCACCTCGCTCAAGCCATTGGTGGAAGTGGCAGGAACGTTGGAGGAACTGTGGATCTGCGAGGGACCACTCAAGGTAAAGTAGCGCATTCCTCCATCATAAAAGCAGAAATGAGAAGTGGAGGAAAAATTCAAGAATCTCGAACTATCATACAATAGACGAGAAGAACTTTCAGGACCTGAGCGGTATCGAGAGTTGCTCGAAGCTGAAGAAGCTGTATCTCTACGAGAACTCGATCGAGCACTGTCGACAGTTAGCTGAGCTGTCAGCACTGTCGCTGATTCAGCTGGACAATAATAGAGTGGCGGATATAAGAGTTAGTTTTATTTTGCTAGCGACAATATCTTCCCATTCTACATTTTTCAACAAGTGAATCACAACTATGAGCAAAGCGCAGATCGGGAGACCTCTCTCTCATTAAGAACTATCGCAGTTTCTCCGCCACCTTCCCTATCTCGGCAGTCTGAGCATGGCAAAGAATGCTCTGACGGATGCATCTCTATTGGAAGGTAAGACACTTCTTAGTTTCCCTTAATATAAAACTTTTTATTGATATTCAGAAGGCAGTCTCTGGCCGCGGAAGCTGCACCATCTCGATCTGAGCGAGAACAAGATCGGGCTGTTTATGGTAAGTTGTTCGAAATAAAGTTAGTTCGCGATACCTGAATAAAACTACTTTGCAGTCCTTCTTCCCGATCGCCGTCTGTTCCACCCTCCGCACCCTCTCCTTCTTCCCATCTCCATCTCTCTCCCCATCAACTACTAGAAGGGAGGAGTACTATGCGTGGACAGCGTATCACTTCCATTTCATGTGAGGATGTTTCTCGTGTTCACGACGTGAAGAAAAGTAGTTGCAATAGGACCGAAAGGTTCGTCGCACGGCAGGCGAGTATAGTCCGGTCGCATAAGCACTTCAAACGACGCTGCACCCTTAGCCTATGTGCCTTAGGAAATGATGGGTCTGTTTTTGTACTGCATCATTTGTACCCGAGCCTAGAGGGCCACTGAGCAAAACCATCAAGGCATAAGATCGGTGCGCCCAAGGAGAGCAAGACTACATGACTTCGTTCACACCGAAAACTGAGGATTCAAGAAGATTCCACCGTACAAACAGTGAATCTGAGGCTAGACTAAGACCGAGTGGGATGATTTGATTAGCATTAGTGTTGACGGGATGAAAAAATACGTGCTGTGACACAGTTCTGTCTGGTGCACTCGAGAAAACGTTGAACACTGTTGACTGTGTGTTTTGCATTTCAGTGAATGCTTGGACGGAGACGCGCTTACGGAGGAATTCGTGAAGCGGTACATGGTTAGTTTCTGACATCAAAACGAAAAAAGTTAGCACGAAAACACGATAAGCCCTCAATCAAGTATGATAGATGAGACTCGTTCTCACCTTGCAGTTGTAGTTGTTCATCAAGTTCCTTCCCCTCATCGCACATCCATTCTTCGTAGAGCGTGGCAGCATCGCGGCTGACTGAGGCCTGGATCGAGTTGATGCTGGAGGAACAACGATTGAAAGAAGGGTTGATGGTGAGTCAGGATATCATGCGAAATGGATAGTCAAAAATGATAATGCACATAAATCCTGAGAGGGCAGATTGAGGCTGGAGGAATAGAGGTTGAAGGAAAATTCGAAAACATGTAACCTAGGCAAAACATGTAAGAGCTGGGTATCCAATTGTTGCGGGAGGTTGGTCAGGATGAACCACAAATTGAGCAATTTATTGTCTCGTGAGAATCATGCGACAGGGTAAATAATTAGTAAGACAATAATTGCGCCAGCATGAGATGTTGGATAGACTGAATGAGGAACTGGTAGTGAATACGGCTTTCGTCCGATGAAAATGACAGTAGGACAGATACCGAAGAGATTTATGGGGGTGGGCATAGTGAATGTAAACTAAACGGAGATTGATGCTCGAGACTGATGGCAGAAAGAATTATTCAAAATGCGTGTTGAATAACGAGGCAAAGACCATCGAGATGAGTAACAAAAATAGGCAGCGAAACAAAAAAATTGGAAGAGCCCAAGGAATGCGATAAGTCAGAAAGGAAGGAATGCTTGTGCAGCAAGAATGGCAGAATCCGGTCTCATTCCTCCTTTTCTTCTCTTCACGATTGCTCGTCTATCAATGTCGAATGAGGAGATGCCGGACATACCCGTTATGGACCAATGTTCTGACTCTCTTCCATGTGCCTCTTCTCTCAGTGATCCACATGGCGAAACAGCGCGCAAAAAAGAGAGAGTGGGACGACTTTCCGATCTGAGTTAGACCTTCTGACAAGTCTAACGGTGAGGAGAATCGACAGGGTCTAATTGTGAACAGAGCCAGCTCAAAAGTCCGGAACCGCAAACTAGGAACGGAGCAGAAGTATTGTGCACATTTTGTATAACCGTTCTGGTTTTCACTGGAAAGTCACGTAGAGGCAAAATATGAGTATCGAATTGCATGCAGCTCTAGAATGGGAGCAATCGGTCAGACAGACGAGAGAACTTGGGAAAGTGAGAGAACATTTCCGAGAATGAATAAGATCTTGGTACCAGTGGACACGTGATACTGTTTTCAGTGCAGCAGCCTGTACTGACTGAAAGGATGTGGGAATGGGATAATAACATGATGATGAAAACAAGATGTGAGAAAGAGAGGAGAGTGATTTGATGAGAATGTCTTCGTTATTAGCTGTTTACTCATAGTAGATGAAGCCATAATGGAAAACAACTAATAATTGATGTTTCAGTGGCTTAGCTAAGATGCATTAGAAAGTTTGAACGGAGTTCCAACACGTCACTCCGCCTAACAAATGACCATGTATTCCTGGCCGCCGTACCGTAAATGGCCTAATTACCGGTCCTTCTCCCAAATAGGTCGTGACGGCAAGTACTCACCTCTCTTAGAGGAAAGTCCCCGAAAATGGCCGAAAACAGGCATCTTGAGGCGAGAGAGAGAGCATGGGAAAGTGAGAGAGTCAGGCTATTGCCCCCAAAAAGTGGTCGGAAGTGAACAACATGGATATGATCTCGGGAACTATGAATAAGCAATGTGCTTGTTCAACTTGTTCGAACGACCAATGGCCGATCCCAACTCTGGGTGCGAGACTACAAAAAAAGAGACAAAGCGGGATGTGTCTTTGACAGCAAAGACAAAGATCGTGATGCATAGAACAGAAAGAAGGAGTATGATCTTTGAAGAGGTGTTGATATTTCATCCAGTGTGGGTTGTTTCTTTTTCCGGGGGTTTTGCGAACCCCAGAAGCACTTCTGAAGCAATAACGGTGTTCAGTTAGTAGCCGGCTTCACCACGAGGAACACAGTTTTTTCATTACATCAAATTAGGGGCTACGATCATTCATGTATGGGCTTCATGCAGTGGTGTTCATCACTGGTGTATGGTTTTGCGGGTTTTGCGAGTGGAACACGTGTCAGAAAGAAATGTCTGGTTCTCCATGTTGTTTTGTGAGTAAGGAGGAAGAGACACACCAGATGAGCTGTCTGCAATCTCCCGTGATTACACTCTATTCCAGTTGATCGACAAGCACTCCTCGAAGATTGTCCTCAAGCTGAAGGCGTTCATTCACGCACTCGAGAAGCACAGGGACTCGCTGCCGGTCAAAGGTATTCTGTGAATAACACTATTTGAACTTTCTTGAAATACTCCAGAAAGACAACGTATGCCGAAGCAAAAAGGGTAAACCAGTGCCGAAGTCTCTTTATTTCTCGCTTGCCAGAGTGGCACAGAGTTGCAAGCAATGGATCGAATCAAAACGAAACCAAACGAATCGTAATGTGTCCGCAATCATTGAATCTAACCATCCAAAATATGCACCTCAGCAATCCTCGAACATTTGCATGAATGGATCAGTGGTTTCATTGCGAAATTGATCTGTGACACCACACAATTGATTAGTTGTCTACACATTTATCGATTATTGTTCCACAGGGTACGATTACGTAATCGTCACTGTGCGGTGCTCAGTGAGAGCAGACGGGGCCAGTCGGGATGGGGGCGGGCTCCTCAGAGGCGGACTCGTCGGACACGAGCTCTGCGGGGGCGGGATCCGGCGCGGTCGTGATCAGCGCGAGCGGCAGCATGTCCGTGTTGGTGGCGGCCTCGATCGCAGCCTTGGCGCACTTGTCGTCCTTCGAAGTCTGAAGGCGGGAAGGGTTACGGTAGGCTACGGTAGGCTACAGTATCCTGCTCCCTCCCTCCCCCTCACTCACATCAGCAGCGACGATGACGATCTTGTCCACTTTGGCAGGTCCATTCTGTCTCAGAATGTCCACTCTGACTGATCCTCCCGCAGGAATGAAGGCGTGCACGGGGTGGACACGGTAGAGCGTGTTGTCCGAGCACATGATCTGACAAGCAGCGGAATGGTTACGGTAGGCTACGGTATCATGACTAAAGCAGCAAGCGCTACGGTAGGCTACGGTACTCTATACTACTGTACCCCGAGCCAGACAGGGGTTACGGTAAGCTACCGTACTCCATACTACAGTACCCTGAGCCAGGCAGGGGATACGGTAGGCTACGGTACTCGATACAGTACCTTGATCGCCTTCCTGTTGTCAGTGGTGTTGGCGATGGTGATCTTCTGGATTCCTCCCGTCGAAGTGAAGAACAGTTCGCTCGGCACGACGCGAATGCCGGCATACGAGCCAGTCTGCGATAGGGCAGGTTACGGTAGGGTTACGGTAGGTGTACAATAATCACCGCCAACGCGTCGCTTGCAGCGTCCGCCGCCGCCTTGTCGAAGCTGTCTGCAAGGATACGGTAATTAGTCAGTTGTCGATCGACGGTGGTTACGGTATGCTGTTCAGATAGGGAATACCGTACCCGAGTTGTCTCCGGGCTCTCTTGCGGCTCCGGGCTCGCTGGATCGAGCAGACTTGTCTCCGGCATTCGTCACCTCACGAAGAAGCTCGAGCTGGGCAGTGCGCTCCTGAGAATGATCATCATTATGCATGTCCTCCATCCGCTCATTTTGATCTTTGATCTTTGATCTTTGAGCGACTACTGGGTAGTGGGCAGACTCACGCGCGCGTTGAGAGCGAGTGCAGCAGTCACGTCCGCCGTCTTGGTCAGCAGACTGCCCATCTCGAGCGTGAGGCGATGATTGTCTTCCTGAAAGGGTGCATCTCATCACAACAACAACAACAACAACAACAACAACAACAACAACAACAACAACAACAACGATGAAAAACAAACCTCGAGAGTCTCGAGGCGAGCGATGGCGAGATGAACCTGGAAAGCATGATTAAAGTTGTTCATTCGACCTCCCTGTAGATATCCTCTCGAGCGTAGAACAAGAACCAACATCGTCCTCGAACATCCTTCCTCGTGCCGACCACTCGCGACGGGAGAGAGAGGGGTGAATGGGGGAGGGAATGAAGAGAGGGGGAGAGGTCAGGCGAGGGCGAAAAGAATTCATTTGGATGTAAATCCAGAGATTATTGTGTTTTAATTTGTGCTTTTGCAAGCTATAAGAGTACCACGATACTGGGTCATAACTGGAAGAGTGATGCCGAAGCGGGGAGATTGAACAAAGTGCTAGGATTGAGTGCGGAAAGCCAGAACTGCTCTCCTAATTTCACACACTCTCTCACCGGTCAGAGTGACGAGAGAGAGAGTGCAGAATGAGGAGAGTTTACTCTTGCTTTCCTCACTCTGGCCTAGGATGTGAGATACGCGACGAATGTGTGGTGTGAAGGGAGTAGGAAGTTCAGTCGTTCTCGAATTTACCTTTTTCCCGAAAACCTTTGAGATATTCAGACACTCGTCGCGAGGTGATCAAGCACGTCCTGGAGTTCACGTCAACGAATCAGAAGAGTGCCGTCGGGCACAGGAGGAGTTGGAGGGAGCATACGAGGTGAGAATGCAACCTTCGCATATTGATTTAATTTCTGATGTGGTTGTTCTTTGAGTAACACAGTGATGAATCGCGGTGATTCATGTACAGATTTGAGCTCGTAATATCAATTGAAGGGTCCTCCGAGCTCTTTCTCATCATGCAATCGCAACGAAGCTGGAGGGAGCGAGCGTGGAGATGTTCAGGTGAGCATTCAACTGTTTCTTCTCACAATATTGCGTAACCTTTAGGAATCTCCTTTCTTGTCCTAGCAGCTTTACCGTTTTTATTCTATATATAACCTAGTTTCGCTCTATTTTATGTTGTATTTGACTCTTGTATGAATTCGATGGAGACCTATGAAAAAGGCAGAAAAAAACAGCTACAGAATGATCATATCACATCGCTCAGACCAGCAGACGACGCGACCCTTCGCAGTCTGGAGCACTGGGCCAACTACAACTGCAGCTCGAAGCATCTCTATGAGGTTTTGTCCTTTTTTCCCTTGATTTCTGGTCGATTTCATAATATTTTGCATTGGTATGACCCGTTCAGGAGCACAATAAGGAAAAGAATAAAGCATTCAGCTCAAACTCCGTCTTTGTCTCACTCGCCGATCCCTCACCAAGCAAGATCTCGACCGACTGAACTACGTGGACTGTGATTTCCATCAGAGGGTGTTCAGTGAGCGGTTCGTCTGTTTTCGATTTGAAAAACAGCAAGAAATACAACAACAACAGAAACAACAACAACAACATCAGCAACAACAACAACAACCACAACCACAACCACAACCACCACAACAACAACAACAACAACAACAACAACAACAACAACAACAACAACAATAATAATAGAAACAACAACAATGATAATAACAAAAACAACAACAGTGATAATAACAAAAGCAAGAACATTATTGCAGTTCCCTCATTCACGTTATGCAACGCCACATCGTTTCCAACTTTCGTCTTCCTCCTATTCGGCTGTGGAAGGATTTCGAGATCACGAAGAAGGAGTTGGATGAGAAGGTGGTGTACGAGTGGGAAACGTCGCCTGTCGAAAATTGTATTACAGAAGCGATTGGTAAACGTCGTCCTGGTGTGCCAACGGGCTGGCACTTCTGCAATTGCAAGAAAGATGACGGAAGAGGTCACGGCCATCACGGTGATGACGGACTCGGATGCTTGTAAGTCGAGCATCTGTCGTGATTAGTGTGCGAGTAGCAAGAGTGACTCTCCCCATACTATCTCAACGGTCAGAGTGACGAGAGAGTGCCTGGATTGAGGAGTGTAACTCTAGCTTTCCGCATTCTAGTCGTGATTGTCAGTGAACGAAACTGGCCTTTGAATGGGTGTAATCGATGCCGCCCAGCGTTTATGTGATTTTCTCAAGTTGAAGTGCTTTGCAGGTTGAGTTGAGTTGCACGGATGCCATGAAAGAGGACTTTGCCAGGTTGAAATTATCGTCGATCTCAAAATTGTTGTAGCCGACAACGTCGCATTCCCCGCCGCAACGGATGCAGCGGCCATCCAGTGGACGGACGTGTCCGTCGTGGCCATTGCAAGCATGGAGATATGCAGCAAGGTGCGTTAGAACTCGTCTCTCACTATGTGTAGAACCATTTCTGGAAATAAAAGTTAGACAGTAGGGAAGTGTAGTACAGCGTTGTAAAGGATGTAGCCGTGGTGGCCATTGCGACGATGGAGATATCCAGCAAGGTAAAGACTGAGGGAGATGATACAAGATTCTTTCTGTAGAGTGAAGATCGTCTCATCTCCGTGTTTCCAAATGAATTGTTTTCAAACAAATTGGTGAAAACTTGAAATGAACACGTGATGATTTATTGTAGAATGAGCTCCGCATGGACGACCTGCACAACATGGATGCGTTCGAGCGAAAGTTCAGCGAGCAACTGGAGCGACTCAAGGAGATCAATATCAAGCTGGATCTGAAGTAAGCTGTCTGATGAACTGCGCGATACTACAGAATTGAGAAGTTATGAAGAAGATCCTCTTCTTTTCAGGGAAGACCACTCCAAGGGCGGTCTCACTCGCAATCACAGTTCGGATTCCCTAAGGGAGGACTCCTCACTTACGTTAGAGGCAGTGGCGATGCCTGGTGCTGTAGGAGGAGTGCCCGGGATGAAGAGGTAAGGGATTTGTAATTGGAAGCCCAAATTGCAATTCGACCAACGTTTCGTCAGCCCGTAACCGATGAGTCTAGCTATGCAGATTGTCGCTTTACCGAACTTTCAGTGTGTCTGTTTGTTGAACTGAAGCACCGTCGAACATCTTGCGTATGCTAGCAACTGTGCTGCAACTTTTTCTTGCAGACTATTTGCGGCTGAACAGATTACAAAGATTTCCATTGCCAATCGCAGTGTCCGCTCCGTGCGAGACGTCCTCTCCCCTCCCCTCCTCTCCACTCGATGGATCGTCACTTCGCCCCTCGACGCGACCAACACGACTACAGTATGCACGACAAGGAGTCCGATTGATGTACGTAATAGCAGGGAGAATTGTCTAGTAGCCTTATGTATAGACAATCTAATTAGGCTTTTGCGATGGAATGAAGCCACTAAGACCGTAAACACAACGAGGAGCCCGATTGAGGGGGGAGGTGGGGCAAGAGAATGACTCGGGACTTGATAAATATCTGTCTTGAAATGGTACACTTCGTACTTAGGATCTCGAGAAGTAAATAAATGAGGAGGTGGGGAGGCCAAAATGATTGTATAACGAGTGAGCATGAGCTTATTAAATAAGTTATGATTCAGATCGCTCTGTGCTACGGCCTGCACGCACCCGCACTGGATATTGTTGATTTCAAGGTTTTTTTGTCTAAATTTGGTTATGGAATCTATTATTCACAAAGAACAACTAGAGTTCATATCACCCTTACTTACAGAACACCGTGACCGTCCTGGACCTCTCCTCCATGAATCTGAGTAAGCTATCGGGCATCGACGACTTGCCGCAGCTGACCTGTCTATCGTTGAAGAATAATAAGCTGGCGACGATTGGAAAGGTGAACTCTCTATGAGCACAAAGTATTGCTAAATGTTACTTCAATCGTTTAATCGGGTAAAGTAGGAGAAAGGAGGGATAACGAATTCATAGATATTAGAGCAAGTGTTGCAGATAGCCAAACTGCGCAACCTATACTGTCTGGATATCTCCGAGAACAAGATCACGAAGATTGAGGAGTTGCCCGAGATGATGACTCATCTGGTCGTGGACGGGAACAAACTGACGAGTCTCCACTTCTGTAGTAAATTGCAGGTTAAGAAACTGATTTGGAACACAAAAGGAGAACAATTGAGTTGCAGATTCTCGATCACCTTTCAGCGGCACACAATCACATCAAGAGCTTGAAAGGTATCAAACTCCTTTGATTTTTATCAAATCTATGTTGAGGCCTCGAAAAGAGCAAGCAACTACGTCGACTTCTTCTCGGTGACAATGCGATTGCTGCAGTGGAGGACGTGCAGCCACTGCATGTGAGAATGAAACTTCTGAAATCATTCATTCTCATTATGCTGTTATTCCGTTCAGGGTCTTTCCATGCTATCGTTCCTCGACCTGCGGGGGAATGCAGTGGAGCACGCTGAGAGTTGGTTATATTTTCATTAATCTTCGATATTCGCAATCGTCTGACGAACTGGGCTTGAATGGACTAGAATAAGCCACAGAGTACCATTGCAGACTATCGTTCCGCCGTTCTCTCTATCATCCCTTCTCTCGAGTGTCTCGATCTGCAGAGGTTGTTCAATGAATTCGGATTAGCAGTCCATTAGTCACACATGCTCTTTGATTTTCCCATCTTGGAAAACAATCGATACTCAGGGCGCCCGTCGGAGGAAGGAGCGGTGGGCAGACGAAGACTGTTGGAAGGGCGCTGACGATGGATTTCATTGTGAAAACGTAAGTGTTTGGCATGTTTCGAGAAAGTGTATACAACTCAAAGGGTTTCCTTTATGCGGAGCAAGTATCAAGTGTGAACAACGTTGTAGTACTTTTGCGAAAGTCGACGGGTAGAAGTTCTTATCTTTCATCAGCGCTTGGTTGAAGGTTGTGATTGTGAGTCTATGGAACTTGATCGAGAATCACGTTCGGAATTTCATTCATTACATTTGAGATCACACGTCATCCATTCACTACCATCAGAAATTCTTTCCTGTAAATTGATTGTTTCTACTAATGATGTTTTTTGCAGCTACCTTGATTTCCTTCGGTGAAAGTGTTATACTCGTGAAGTTTTCGAAATCAAGTTCAAGAAGACAAAGTCGTTGGCATATGTTTCTGAACGAGTGGGCAGCTGAATTTGAGAAAGATGGATTTACACTCACCCATACATTCCATCTTCTCTTTCTCCATCCTTTCTTTCTCGTTCAATAGAGAGCATTTACTTTCGAATATGAACAACTAGTAGTGCATGCGTGTAGAGCGTGCAGGACTGAAACAGTGAAATGTTGCCTGTACAATTAGGAAGAGAAAATCAGAGAGGAGAAACGTTGCGACTGTACGAATGATAGTAGAGCCACGAAGAATAGGAAGAAAGAAAGTGTAGGAGGAAAGAAAAAGGCAGTGACTCATTGGCGTCTTGCGGAGGAAAGTGTAAGATGGAAATACTTAGCTCTGAATCACTGCTTACTTTACAAACAACTAATACAGGATTGGTTTTATCTGGAGAACACAAGAAGATTTATGGAAAAAAAATCAAATGTTCTCTTCAAATATAGCTTCGTACTGAGCCTGAAGCGGAAGGTCTTGAACGATTCCTGTTCCGTTTCATCGACTTATGTAGAGGACTCCGAAGAGTGGTATAACTCACAGTTCCCTCGAGCGTATTCGTTTCTAGAACAAAAACACCTTGAAGTTGATCAAGAAGAGTCACTAACCTTGCCAATTAAATATCAATGGATAGATAAATTTTCAGCCGAAATAAGATAGCGCTTGCGTGTAGAGCATGCGAACCTGGAAAAAAAGCTTGCAAATTGTCAAAGAATGTAGATTTTTTCAAACAAGATGAATAAAACAGAGAAATCTGGAGAAATGGAAGAACAAATGTTATCTCTCTCGCCGAGAAGAGAAAGAGAGAAGAGTGTAACAGTGAGAGATATCGCCAGTTTGAAATAGTGGCTTTCTCAATAGTACGGGCAATTTATTTACATCCATGGCTATATAGTGGTTCTATCAGCAGAGAGGAGTTGCAAAAATATAGAACATTGTTTATCACTCATACAATTTCGAGCTGAAGTCAAGCGAATACTATATCCAAGATCTCCCACTCGCTTGTGCTCATTGAGCGAGATAATTGTTGAACTCTCCACATATTTTCATTTTTTCTTATCTTCATCTTGAGCAATGATGATGGTGTCATGATTAGTTGAACGTATCCTTGATTCGTAATTTCATTTCAATGACAAACCCTAAGAAGACTTACTTTCCAATAGTAATTGAGAGAATAAATTTGTATCCCTTGAAGTTGCTGAAGATTGCACGCGTGTAGAGCGTTACTGATTATGATTGAATTGATAGTGCAAGCAACGTATAAGGAGTGGTTGATGCAGCGAGGAAAAAGAGCTCTCTGAGTCACGTGTAAACGAGGGGAAAGCGGAACAGGATCGTGCGCTACGTCTTTTAAATGAATGGTAACGAGAAAAATATGGAAAATACAAAGAAAAAGTGAGATAATGCTTCTTTACAGGCATCCAAATCTCGCCACCAGCGACTCTTTGAACTGTTCTGGTGCCCAGCTGGAAATCGTCTCGATGGAACCAGGAGATGTTGAGAGTGAGAATCACTTTCTTTTCTCTTTCTAGCAGCTTTACCGTTTCTGTTCTATTTGATGCCTCGTTTCGCTCTAATAATTCGTGCTTTGATTCAGAGAGAAACCTGAGTTTTCGCTACAAAGTATACGCTGCAAAGCATTGAAGTAAATACTTTAAAAGGTACCTTAAAAAGTAGAATAACCATTTCCAGAGCTCTCCCACATCTACCACGTCAACCTCTCCTCCAACAGTCTGCGTCAACTGGGAGATCTAGTCGAAATGGCGAATCTCAAGTCACTGGACCTGAGCGGGAACAGGATTGTGATTTTCGAAAATAGTATTTGGAAAAATAAAATATTACAGACAACAATCTTCTCCGATTCTACAGAATACTCGGCTAAGACCTTGTCGGCGTTAAATCGGTTGAATCTGAGCGCTAACGAGGTAACTTTCAGTGATCTTTACTGTTTTTTTCAAACCTCAATTCTAAGTGAAGATGGACGCGTGAAAAAAGTGCAAGCAGCCGAAACCAAAAAGGGGGTCAAATATTTCAGTTGAGCAACGCCTCCTTACTCTCGCTTCAACTACCCAGACTAACTACCCTAACGTCACTGAATCTGTCGAGGAACCACATAACGAAGTTTAGTTTCGAAAACTTTTTGAAGTGAAATTGACGATTGCAGACTGGATCTCGGCCTATTCGCAACGCTACCGAATTTGGAGCAACTTGATTTGTCAAACAATGAGATCAAGATGATCCACAAGGCGTGTTTCACTTCACTTTTTCATTTTTTTCCGTTAGTTCACCTATTATGCGTTTTGCAGGCCTCCATGCCTCGTCTCCGAGAGCTGATCGTGGGCGGCAATCGAATCAAGGACCTCGCTGGACTGACGGGAGCAGTCGCGCTGGAGATACTGGATGTGTCCAATAACAGGTTCAACGTTATCTAACAGTAAACTTTAGTAATGGCCTTGACGCTACCTCAAATTAAAGAGAAATTATGGGGTTGAAAGAAATGAATACTCTCAGACTGACCTCGCTCGCCGCCCTGAAATGCACACTGAACATGCATCTGCTCAAGAGTCTCGATTGCACTGGGAATGGAGTAACGGAGAGGAGAGTGTACGCAAGTTACATGAGGAACCAGGCATGTTTTCGTTGGTTTTCAATGATGTGGCCAAATGATGATCGGAATTTCCACGGAGAAGTTTTCAAGCAAGTTTATAGTCGTTCTTATGCATTTTTTTCACATCAGGGAAAGGAAAACGGCATAATATGATAGCATTTTCAGATTCGCACACTAGAGATCCTTGATCGTCAATTGCTCTCTCCTACGCAAGAGAGAACGAGTGAAGTGGTGCGTTTCTGCATGTCACCTTATTCAATCACATCATCTTTAGTTCGAAGGAGTTTGAGCTGACTTCAGCATTGAAGATCTCAGATCGCTTCGTGAACAAAAGTCGATAATTCCAGGCTACAGTTCCTGCCCAGAAGCGACACCGAAGTCGATCGGTGCACTACGCATTAGAGAACAAGAGCAACTGGGAGAGTGGAGGGGCGAGGTATTGTATAGTTTTCATGAGAAAGCCTATGATACCTATATTGCGTCAAAGGACTTTGTTCGCCTTTTCTGAACATGCGATTGCAAATCTCTATAGATTGTATAAAGTTTGTTGCTGAATTTATTTCAAAAAAGATACTTTTTGCAGTATGGATCTCTCGCAGTTCTCGTGGGCCGCCTCTGCGACTCCACTAGATATTGTTACTCCGTTTAATCAGAGACGGACCGGGAAGAGGAATTCATGATGTTTTTTTCTCTTAGTTCTAATAAAAATGTTTCGAAAAAACGGTTCAATCATTGCACAGAAAGCAGATACAAAACGATACACAAAAAGTGAAAGGACGGGTAGGTATGAAAAAGTGTTCATTTCCCCCAATAGGGCGAAATGAGGAAAGCACATACGAGATAGTGTGGGGAGGAACGAGAGTGAGGGAATGCACAATGCTCTCTATTAGGGCGACTGCTGGTTTTTTTCAACGTTGCTCTCGTTCCAAAGAGAAATGAACGGAGATGTAACCTCATTACCCACCTCTGCTCACCTACATTTCCCATTCGCTTCTCCTTTCCATTACGAGCGAATGTTTGCTCGATTTAATTCTTTTCGAGATTATTCCAACTGCATCTCGTTTTGTATATGTTCCCTCCTCTGAAAGGCACAGGTAGGGATGGCTTCTCAAGAAATACTCTCCACATTTCACACACTGTTACACCGGTTAGGTCGTTTCTTGCCAAGCCATCTCTCTACGCACGTGTAATCATAATCGAGAGTCAGAAAGGCCTTTATTTTTTGAAACTTGTTCTGCTTCAGCCGCTTCCATCCTTCAGCGCCTCTCCCCTTCCGATATGCGCCATCTCTTCACTTTGGCAGCTCGCACGAGTGAGTTGGTTGATTGGTACGGAGTAGCTCTATTTTCTCGCCCTATTTTGATCGAACTATAGTTCAGGATGGTATCGGTGTGAAATTCACTACTTTTCCAGAATTCCGACCGCACTTCGTCAATTCCAAGACATCTACCTGCTTTTCAAGTAAGAATGTTGATTTGTGGTGCAAACCTTCTCCTTATAAACCCATTTCCAGATCTGAGAACAATCTCCACTCGTTCGGTGGAAGCCATCGCTAGTCGATTTGAGAAACCATTCAATCCACTCTTTTGCTCTACCCTTGTTGTCAGCATCGGACTGGGATATTATGCAAAAAGGGAACTCGACAAGTGTATTTACGACGGAACAAGATGGGCGATTGAAAGGTGAGAGAACAGGTTTACAAATTGAAATTAGTAACCCACTTTTGTGTCAGAGGAGACTACTGCTACCTGAAAAAGCCGACGACGCATTCTTCTGAGCCAGAGGCTGCCGAGGTTGGTTAAAAGATATTTAAATTCCAATTTGTGTGCCCTTCGCTGACCGCAATCAGCTCACAATGAGATCAGTTTCCAGGACGAGCGCGTAATCTTTGCAATCACGAATCCATCATTCGAGTCAGGGAACACAGGAGTCTCTATTGACACTTCCGTTATCGTCTCCAACGTTTCAGAAGATTTCCACGAGGTTCGCTTTATTGAATCGTACTTTTCTGAGATGTCTTTGCTGGTTTTGTCTGTTTTTCCCCCGAAACAAAGGTAGTTCTTCGAAAATCCTTTTGCAGGCCCATCAGAGCCTTCTTCAGTTAGCCACGCAAAAGATGCTCAGCTGCCTCAAGGAACATTCAGCGATATATGACGACTCTCGATTTAGCCGATCAGCTTTCGTTGATTGTGAGCTGAAGGGTTGCAATCCTTCCATAGTGATGTTTTTTTGAGAACACTGTATCAGAAAGAACAACATTCGAGGTTTATCGATAGGCTGATTTACATTACAGCTCGCGAGCTACCGCCTCCTCCTCCGTCTCCTACAGATGCTCAAAAGGAACAAACAATATTAAAATTATTAACAATCATGGGCATCTTCGTAATCTTGGAGCTGAAAAACACTACTATGCCTTTCCTATGGAAGCGGGGACTGACGGGTGAGTGTCCTTTTTAGATGTTACATTCGGAATTGTAATGTTTCGACCTCTCAAAACTAAGCCCTCTGAACTCTACTAATTATTCCTAATTATGTGCAAATTTTCGTGCATCCGTTCAGGCCCCAAATGGCTCCTGGCCGCGCGCAAAGCGAATCTCCCAAGTGCGTCATTAATGTATTTGACCTTAGTTCATTTGTGTTCTTGAACACCTATCTACAGCCGTTGTGCTATTTCGTATTTATTCTCCCTCACTTGTTCTTGATTTTGAGCGGATAGCAGGTATTCAACCAATGCAGCAACATTTTATCAGCCATCCCTCCGGACTCATCTCTGAAGACTGTTGCAATCATGATCCTGAAGCATGCCCACTTTGGATTCTTCTCAACCTTTCTCCTTCTCTGCCTCGGTTCGGAATACAAAACTATTCCAAATGCAGTCGGGTGAGTACTTTTGCCAACATTCACGAATGCAAACTTATTTTTTATTATTTTTTTAGTCAATGATAACATTGATTTGTCAATCTAGAACGGGCTGCATCCAGCGAAAGTCAGTAGCTGCTCCTGTGCCAGTGATCGCATCGACACAGTCCCCTAAGGTTGGTGAAAACTCAGAGAAGAACAAAAACGATTGACTTAATTTCAGGCTCGCGACCCATTCGAGGTGCGTTTGTGCTCCAGGAAGAGCTGGCTTTATCATTATTTTAAATTAAAGAAAAACCTATCTTCAGTTAATAACATATGCATTCAGAACGAAACAGTCCAGCTAAAATTCCCGAATATCGCACTCCGTACACCCTTCTTCCGTGGTGATTCAGAGCTTACTGTTGCTGCTTCAGCACACGTTAAACTTCCTCGTGAGTCGGACTTAGATGAGGTACTGTACAGAAGGGAAAAAAATTGTGATCCTTCACAGGCAGTTTGTTGTTTGAGAATGCGGCATATTTGAACTTCTAAATCGCAGACATTTCTTACATTGAGATTCACTACGGACTCGCGCGTCATGGCATCGATGTGGAGAACTCGAAGGAAGGGGTGAGATTGAGTTCTTGTTGATGATTTATTTGAATCCAATTGATAATACCTTACCCTCATGTATGATCATACAAAGCAAGAAATCCAATATGTGGTTTTATCCCGCAACCATTTCAGATACGTCGGGGTCTCACCGAGTACGGTCTCAAGCTGATTTACGAAGGAATCGAGAAGCATTACCACTAAGAAGTGTCCCGGCTCAATTCGAACTCTTAGAAGCGTCTCTTATCAATTTACTCACTATTTGCAAGCAGTATTAACGGCCATGTAAATTTCCAGTAAAATTTCCAAAGTCATTTCTCATCCCGTCTATTCCGTGCCGATTTGACCATTTCTATTCGAAGCTGAATGCGAGAAGAACAGGCCGCTCAATCTCGTCTTTATAATGGGCCATCTGTTCGTTTTTTTCCCAGAATAATAAGCTCTCGATGCTGAACGAACCAATAGTTCAGCTTAGCGAATCCTTCTCAAGCCTTCTTTTATTCAGACTGAGTTTATATTATCATATTACTAGAGCGTTTCATAGTATCTCATTTCTCTCTGCTAAACCACATAAGGTTTAGCTTTCCCACGCTGCCTCATAGCCTCTCCTCTTGCAAATTCGTTCCATTGTACGTAAGGGAAGCAACATCATCTACCACTATGTTCTCTCTTTATGCTTCCTTTATCTTTTGGATTAGTCTCCCCCCTCTTATGTGTTTAATTACCCAAGTTCAAGGATAAAGCCCCAAAAGTCGCTCTCGCAAATCCGACTCTCTAACTAGTAATAGATTGTGTGAAAAGGATAGTGTTTTGCATTTCCCATCCGCATTACATAGCCTATTGCGGTTCAAACGCCCATCGTCCGATCAATAGCTCAAAACACAGTTTCTGATTCATCCCCTGATAAATCTGAGCAGGATTGTGATGAGCGCTGTAAATGTTGAGCTAGCTGGTCTTTCAACAACAACAATGCACGCCTCGCCCTGCAGAGATCGAGTACAACTAGAAACTCATTATTGCACGTAGCACCCAGAAAATGACCAATGGGTTCATAGAAACAGCGACGAGCTCAACTAGAGTAGTCTTTTCATGAAAAGAGAACTGGACCATCATTTCACAGTCAGTTCACCTAGAAATATAGTCATTTGTGCCGGTCTTTGGCTAAGTTATGTTTGTTATCTAGAAATAATAAAAGTCGGCGTGAAAGTGCAGAGAAAGGGATCATAGCCCATCAAGCTCTTCTAGAATATTTTATTGCCATTTGAAATTATCTTTTGCGCGCTTTGCTGTTTCACTTTTCAACTAATAGAAGAGACGAAAGATCGTGATTTCCTTATCAGAATGTGCGCAATGCGTGAGCTCCCAATTTCTTATCTGCCTCACTTTCCGGACTTCTTCTCATCATTATGACTTTATCATCACTATAGTTTTCACCTATTTTGATTTCTGCGTTTCAAGACTTTTCGAAAGTCATTCAGTTCACTTCCTTATTCGTTCCTTTCACCGCTTTCATAGGGCAAATGCTTGAAAAAGTTGTTGAAGCTTGATCAAACATTGCTCATCTGATAAGCTTGTCTGTTGTCTGATCTTTCTTTCTTTAGAATTCATGCGATTGGTCGCTGCAATCGCTTTTCTCCTAGGAGGATTGACATATATTGTATTGCAATTTCAGCTCCCGAACAAGTGCATAACGGTAAGTTTTGTTGTGAATATTTCGAAATTTTGAACCTTTTCAGCTTATTTTCGATGAAACCTTCGCAGCACGAGATAAATTGGATGCCTATCTAATGCAGGCTAATATACAAGCGCCTATTCTGGTATTTAAATATATATTTTTTTAAATTTTAAAATTAATTTATTTCTCAGATCGTAGATTCTGCTGTTTTGAGCGCAGTTTCTGGTGATACGCCTTTGTTGTTCAAGAATCGTGTCAAAGTCGCGGTTGAACGAAGTTTCGAGAATGAGAAAGTTGCTGAATTTGAAGAACTAGTGAGTATTTCTTATTCCCTTTTCATTTTACTTCAGTATTTCGGACAAATTTCATGACTTTCAATCGAAACTAATATGTACAATTAGCTGTATCTTGTCTCAACCTTTGCTATTCTGAAGCAACAATATAGCGCGATCTCTAGATTTCTACCTTATATATCCCCGCGCCACTCTTCATGTAAAGAATGGAGTTGTTCCATCTATTTTCTCCCTTTTTCCAACTCATTCCCTTCATTGGATTCTAATTCGAACTGTCAACCCTCTGAGCGATGCAGCGCGATCTCTAGATTTCCCCGTTGATCTTGTGACAGGCATGGCCTCTCCAAACATTCTCCTTATCATTTATGGCCGCACTCTCTTCTCAGTACCAATTGTGAGCAGAGAATGAAATGGGGAAGAGATAATACACGTATTGCGCACTACAGATTAGGAATGGCTTGAAATGACTCCTTCGCTTTCGCATGCTCTCTCTCGCCTCTCTGATATTTGAGCGTGTGCGAAATGGGAGAGCGTTTCATGCGAAGCCTTCCATACTACAGATAGCCTTTGCCATATTTGAAACACGCTCAACGAGAGAGTGCGCGAAACCAGAGGCCGAGATTTGTTTGACACGTTTCTCTAGTCTGGTAGGAAAATAGTAACCCATGAATCTCCACGGCTGCCTGGTGGATGCTATTCTTCCATGCAAGGGGTTTGAGTTCATCTATGCTGTTCAGCTCGAAATTATCTACTATGACAAACCCGACGACAAGGACTACTTGATCTTCACTGACACAGATGGCACGGAGAGAGCCATGCTACCGTTAGTACTGGTTTCTTCGTTTGATTACCCTAGACATAGTCTCAAGTACACCGTCAATAGTTCCGTTCACTCAAAAGATGCATCTTCCAGGTTCAAGATCACCAAGCACAACACGTACTCTTACCCAACACGAATCGACCATTTTCTGCAGGATTGGTCGTATTCAAAGATGCTGAAGTGTGCCAATGAGGTGGGTTTTCTATAGAATTTTGACTAACGATTCTTCAATGTTGAACGAGGGAAGGTGAAAAGACGATCCCATTCTTAGCTGAAACGACCTGCTCTTTATAGAGGGGTTTCTATAGAATGATGTGCTATACCATTCTAGATGAAAAATTCACTCTGACATTCAGCTGAAGCGACCTGCGAACGTAACGCGAAAGATTCCGCTATCGTACGCCAAACATTTCGCTGACTTGAGAGACTTTATCAAGACGAAGGACAACGCTCATCTAGTGACGCATTGCGGAACACTTCTAGGTAAATTTCTTGTGATTAAACAAAAATAATCAAAATGGATAACTGAAAGACGAATTCCAGGTTGGTATCGCGAATGCTCCATCATTCCTCACACAACTGACGTTGATTTCTTCATTCGGTCCGAGGAGTATTCACGTAAACTGATCGATTTGATGCAATTCAATACTCAATGTTGCAGCAAAGATCCTATCTGAGTTGAAAAGTCGCTATTCGCCGTATAGGTTGTTCCGAATCTATGGACTGGTAAGTTTATCTCATAGTTTGCAAGTAGAAAAAATAATTAGAATTGAATTTCAGCCCGATGACTCGTATGAACTCGCGGTCACTGTCAAAAGCGCTCGTCCTAGAGGTTTGAGACGATTAAAATGGGCAGAAAAATGAGAAATTTAGTAAACATCGACCTCTTCTCAATGTACACTACAAAGAACGAATCGTGGATGGGAGGATTAGCTTGGAAGTCAAGACAGAAGTACAAATGGACGTATCCGAGGTTTTAAATCCTTTTCTATTCCTATAATAGAAATATTGAGTCAGATTAACGGAATTCTGCACTGGAGACTTCCTGGGCTATCTCATCTACATTCCGTGTAATGTTGAGGGAGTACTGAAGGTTGGTGAAATCAAGATCACTACACTAAAAAATACGTGAAAACGTTTCTTGGTACTGCATGCCCTCTTGCCATTCGGGAGATGGAGTTTGCGAAATGATCACCGTTGATCTAGCTCTTAATGTCAATCTTCTCAGACAGAATACGGTTCATGGAAGAAGGATAAGTCGTCGTCAAGCTATGTTTGGTACGGATCTCAGAGTTTCTATCTGAAACCGTATTTTAGGTACAAATCGTCAAAGAACATCACGCCTAACGGAAACTTCACCAAGAATCAGATGAGGAGTATGAGGAGTGGCGATTGATTTCGACTTCGAAGGACTGAAACTGAACTTGAAAACGTATTTTGATCTCTGTAAACATATTGTAATCAATACATGTCACTATCAAGGATGACAGGGTATAAATGCTCGATCGGCTTAGATACGATTTTACGTGTGACACTCCCCATTCGCGATCCATTGATACTTTCAGGGAGATTATTCGATGAGTCAGGGTTTCTTATCAATCAAAAGCGTGCGTGATCAAGTGTTTTCTGCGGCGAGAGAGATCAACAATTGATTCTTGTTTGACTACATTGTTGTCATGAAAAGAAAAAAACCACTTATATTATTGAAATGGCGTGAAACAAGGATGAAATAGATTGAAAGATACAATAGTTTTTTTCCATGAGAATTTATGATTTTTCAGTCGAATTCAAGAATTAGCGGTTTTCGATGTGATTGATCATGATAAATTGACAGCCTCGTCCGAATGACGAAATTCGCATTTTGAGCACACCGATTTTAACTTGGGTGCTTGCCGCATTTGTGTAGGCGCCAAGACTGACTTTTCGCTCTAAATGATGGAAAATCTGAAAATCATATTCAAAAATTGAAGTGAAATTCCATTTTTTTTGCCTGTATTATTTTTTCCACATCCTCTTTCGATAAAATTGGAGTATTCACACACAGATTAATCCTTTTGCTTCTTCCATTCAGTAGATTTCTTATTATAGAGATAAAATCGGTTGTTGATCGACTTTCTTGCTTCAATGCAATACTAATTTCATCAACGTACTGTCCAAGCTCGATTAGAAATTCTCCGAATTCTCAATTCACATTCTATCTTTTTGATGAAAACAAGAACTTACCTCTAGTAAGGAAATCCGTCTTGCATTCAACGTAGGATGAATCCAATGTCTCGATGAATTTGTAGAGTGTATTTCTGAGGAAATTCCCCGATTAATTCGTTTGTTTGGACAGAATTGGACCTTACCTATCGCGGTTACTGAAAATTTGCAAATCAATTGTGACTTCATCTACACTATTTCCCGCGAAGAAAACTTGGTAAGCCATAGCGGATTCATTGTCGATTTCTTCGACATTGATGGATTCAAATTCGACATGAACAACTTTCGGCTTGACAAGTTCGAAAAATCTTCTCAAATTATGTGGCATCATTGCAACCATCAGCGTCTGAAGTAAAAACGCCAGATTTCATTTAGGTATCTCTCCTTACCAGCTCATCAAGATTTGCCTCAAAAACGAATTCAGTGGCGTCAAAATGCTGCAACTCCTCAGCGAAACAGTTCCTCCAAGCAACAAAGGCCCATTCGTCATCGAAGGGCAGACAAATTGCAGGCCATGCGGATTTCCTCTCTAAACCCTATAACAAGTTTGGAATAGAAATAATTTCAAATGCTAGTACCTTGTGCATGTATACTTTACAGTAGCGAAACTCTGTCTTTGCAAGAGCAAGATAAGATTGGATTAATTTAGCATTTGCCAACTTGCTGACCTAAACTTATCATGTAATAATCAACAAAAAATAAATAAGGAAAAATAACCTCTCTGAACTGTAGAAAGGTATCCTTATTTGTATTAAAAAGGCAGACACGAGTGAAAGCTTTAGTTGGAATATCCAAAACATTGACTACCATTTCAGCGAAATTCAAAGTAACTCAAACCAATTCAAAGTAGAATTGAAGGCGTCTAATTGCAATCGAATTTCCCGCCTTCCTTCACGGCTTAGCTTGAGTTAGTTTCTGTTTTAAAGTTTCGACGCAAACGATGCCTTCAAGATTTGAAACTTGTTTGAAAATGTTATATGTTTTAACTTCAAACATGAACAACGTATCATTCTGATTATCGAAACTGGTTGATACTTTATTCTTACATTACATGCACGGGTATTAGAAGGTTTCTGCAGGATTAATTGCGATCAGTTTACTTCCGCGGCGTCCAAAATCGTGGATTTTCACTTTGAAAGCACCGATTTGAACATCAGCGATATCTTTCTTGGTGAAAGCTCCAAGCGTGACTTTTCGACCGAAATGATGAAACATCTGACAAAAAAATCCATATTTCTCTCGAAAGTTTTAATATTTAGTACCTGCAAGAGTGCTTCCACTTCAGGTTGTGATAAGAATGGACAATTATCACTCAGGTCAATCCTTTTGCATGAACCACTTAGCACGTTCAGGATAATCGACATGAAAACTTCCACAGATTTGTGCTCTTGTCTCATAACAATAGTAATGTTTTCTACAAACTGCCCAAGTTCCTTGAGAAACTCGAGCGATTCTGAATTGCAGCGTGTATTCTATAATCGAGTGCCTGCAACTAACCTTTAGTAAAGTAATCCATATTGCATACAGCTAATGACGGATCTAATATCTTGATGAACGTGAGAGTTGTAATTCTGAGAAAAATATGCTAGTAATTTGATAGGATCGATTTGTTAGCTTACATATTGCTGTTTCGGGAAATATGAGGATCAAGGTTAACTCTCCTAACATTCTTCCCAGCGAAAAACGTGTGATAAGCGGCGGTGGAATCATTGTCAATGTCGGAGACATGAACTGATAGGAACTCCACTTGACCAAATATGCGATTTGAATGATCGAAAAATGTTTTCAACTGTTCTGTTCCCATCGAAATTAACAGAGTCTGGAATGTCGTTGTCTGAATTTTCAGCTTTTACAGCTTTCCTCTTACCTGGCCGTTGAGGTTAGGTACATACAGTAAATCCTCTACGTCAAAACTTTGGAGTATCCGAATGAAGCAATTTCTCCACATCGCGTAAGCAATTCGGCATTCGATAAACAGATAGATCGCAGGCAATTTGATTTCGCACTTACTCTGAATGGTCTTTGTTGTATTAAAACAATTAGAATCGCAAATTTAAACCTTGTGCTTGTATACTTTGCAGTATTTTACCACAGTCTTCCTGAAACTCGGATACGATTGTTCTATTTTATCCTTCGTTTGCTTGCTGATCTGAAAATTGAAGTAAAAGGTTATCACAAAGAGTAAGAAGGCGACCGACCTCTCTGAACCGTAATAAGTTGCTCTTATCCAGAAAATTTAAGAGAATATTGAAAGTTTTAAGTGGAATCTCCAGAAAGTCGATTGGCATTTCAACCAGACAGAAAAATGTAGAGAGTTTAAATTATTCAATTGAATTTGAATGGCGTCTAACAATCCCGTCCTAACAATTCCATCCCCTGTGGCTAAGCTAGAACCGAATTCAGGTTTTCATTTCAAAGTTTATCTTTCAACTTTTAGGTACTGCTGGCAAAGTAGTGGACATTGTAAATAGCTCACGTAAATTTGTAGTGAAAAATACAAACGCCATTGGAATTTGAAACAAAAAGAAAAACTTCTCATGACTGCAATTAAATGCTGAATTTTTCCGTAGTTGTGATAATATTACTGATGGGTGGTTATGTTATTACTGCTCTGTCCGATACCCACGACGTAAGCTCGCAATATTATCGCATTTCAGACTGCATTCAATGCTAATTTATTCGTCTGCACTCAAAATTTATGCTTTTCTTCCAAAATAGAAAGCGATGGTGTACAAAACACGCACTTGTCATCATTAACCAGAAAGAACTCAACTCTGATAGCTAGTATTTTTATTTACGGACTCTCAAGGGATTGCTACGTTCCTCTTCTCCCCGATCAAAATATCATCGTGAACAGTGCTGGTGATTCGGCACTTGTGGAGTTCCTCTGATGAATGGATGTGTTTCGTTCATTCCATCAATTTGATTACCTAATGCAGGGTTGGTGGTCGGGGTGGATGATGGGTAGACACTGTGAACTCCCCAAGTACCATTGATTCATTCGTCATGCTATTACGCGCTAGTCGGGTCCATCAGACCAGGTGTGTTACCCGATCTCAGGTGGTTCTAGGATATCGCAGAGTTGATTAGTGCGACCACGGGGAGAGGAGGGATTGAAGGGTGTGTGCACGGATATCAGAGACAGATTTGCATCGCGTTTTTAAAAGTGGTATCGATAGTTAGTATTTCGGTTTGTGAAATCTCAGGAGATTTCGCACAAGTTCTTCGAACCATTCCCGCTATCAATATATCATCGTGAACAGGGTTGGTCTGGTTCATAACATTAGTCGGGTCCATCAGACCAGGTGTGTTACCCGATCTCAGGTGGTTCTAGGATATCGCAGCCAGAGTTGATTAGTGCGACCACGGGGAGAGGAGGGATTGAGTGTGCATGGATAGCAGACATCCGCGTCAGTTTCGCTTTGCATATGCTTTATCTCGGTGAATCAACTGCTGTAATGTTTGACTATTCCGACAAACTCACGAGTACCGATTTTTCTTGTATATTCGGGCAAAACTGCATGAAAAAGCGTGTTGTGTGCTTTGAGCCCAAAGATCTCCGTCACATTTGCTTTGCGTTTGATTGATCTCGCTAATTCAACTGCAAAAAGTCGTGATGTTTGACCAGACACTACTCCGATAAACTGAGCTTCCGCGAAACACGGCGGGATGATCGCATGCTGCTTGTATTGGTATCTGGTCGCATTCGCTTTGTATAACTAGTAATTTTCGCTTCGCATTCTATTTTTGGCTATTGCATTTTCTGGGTGCTCCTCAACCTGCTATTCTTTCTGTTTATTCACATGGCTTTGCCGTAATTTATCAATTTTTTTCAATAATGCTCCTGTGCTTTCCTTATTTTTTTCTTCAGAAAATGCTCCTCGAGCCTCTGCATCTCATTTGTGTCCTGATTGGTGTCAATGCTAACGTCCTTCTGATCGCCTGCATCATCTGGGCCAGTCCGAAACATATCAAGGTAACAGAATCTGAATTCTTTGTGAAAATTTTTAACATGAAGGCGTCGGATGAGATCTATTACACAATACCGCACATGTCTCCCTCAGGACCACAATGAATAATAAGATGAATGGCTAATTGCAGGAATACTCAATCATTCTTCTCAACAGCGCAGTAAATGACCTCATAGCTGATGTTTCGGATGTGCTGACATGGCAGAGGTTGATGACTCAATTTAAAACCGATTTTGAATGTGTTGTTTCAGAATCGTCTTTGCCGGGACTTCCTGGGCGAATTTATCGTTTGGTTAGTTGCATTTTTCTCTCCCTTCTGCAAATTTTCATTGTTTTCTGCACTTCTTTCTTTTCGCCTCAGGAAATTTAAGTTGATGATTTTTCTCTATCCGAGTATTAACTTCAGGTCCATGTCTCGCAGTGCACAGGGATCTCTGCGTTGTGCTTACTCAGTTCCTAGTAATCTCCCTCCTTCACTCGCAAGTTCTCCTTGCAATCTCGTTCTGGTACAGGTAAGAGTGCTGCGGGTCGCCGTCTCTTCATTTTGCACATTCTCTCATGGTCCGATAGGGTGTGTGAAATGAAGATAAAGCGGCAGGTGCAGTTGAAAGTTCAATCTAAATGCTCGATTTAGAAGCCGAGTCATGGTCAGGGCGCCCTTTGGAGCGTACAAATTGCAGTTATTGCTGCTGATTGCACTTCTTCCTACATTGTGTCATAGTGTGAGCCAAGCATCTGTTCTCAATTATAATTTAGTTGGTTCAGGTATTGATGATAACTGCTCAATCTCCACTTGAGGAGGTTCAGAAATTCGTTCGGAAAACGTTTCATTTTTCACGTTTTGTTGAAACAGACCACAGAGTGTTGACAGGTGAGCATAATCCAAGTCAAAGATACTGAACTTTCGCAGGATTTCTCTCCATTCTGCAACCGCAAAGCGCCGCGATGCTTGGCTACTTTGCTGTTGCTCCTATTCCACTGTACTGTTACATCATTCATGCTAGACAAAAGGTATGTTATCTTCCATAACAATCGTGGTGTCTTAGTAGTTGTTTGGAATGTTTTCTCCGTCAAAACAATGTCTTTCGCAGAATCTTCGATTAATAGAACGCCTGGTGTTTCGATCTTCACCACATGTAAGACTACTGCATCGAAGATTGATACAGGTGAAGTGGCTATCGCATATATCTCGAGAAAAATCAAACCACGAACAATAAGCACACAATAACTGAACATTGGGTTACAGTTAAGACGCAAACCTGGATTGATACAGGTGAATTGCTTTCTAATACAATGAATAAAAAGCATGAAGGAGTGATGCTGAATCACAAGTGATGAAGACAAATAATCGGAGAATAATAACAAAAATAAAAAGTTAGTTTCAGGCCCTAACCTACCACGCGCTTCTCCCGAGTGCCATAATCATCGCAGTTATTCTGTTCGCTGTCATGTCACTACTGGGATATGATCACTTCGAGTTGCAGGAGATGGTTTACTTGGTACGGTATTGATTAATTTCCAACTTTTAAGATGCCTTAGAATTAGAGTTACGAAGAGTTAAAATTTTTTCAGAAGTAGTAAAAAGAATGAAGAATTACGAAGAATTGATTTTCGAAATACGAGATGTTTTCGAAAATGTGAAGTCCTCTAATCAAAACATCTTTCAGTCCGCTGCAGTGCCCTCCATACTCAATCCCATCTTCACCATCTACCTGATTGGCCCGTACAGGAGGTAAGATTCTACTTCGATGAGTCAAAATTTGCATAATCTTGGCTGAATAAGTAGGGATTATTTAAGGTTCGTAGTCCGCTTCTTCAAGCTTACGCCTGATTCGAAGTTATTCGCGAGCTCGATAGGGACTGGATTGGATGCGACGAGCTATCGATGAATAAGCTCACAATTGGGTTCTCAACTGAAAAAAGCAACCAATGGTGGAGTATTTCTACAGAAAACTTGACTCGATTTACCTGATGAGCCCTAATAAATACTGTATCTGATCGCAGATATTGCACAATGGCAACAATATTGTTACAGTCACAAAACAACGAGAACGAATAGCCATAGAAAATAGCAGCTCGAAAGCCACAATGGGGTTTGAGCAGGTTTAAAATTGTTTCTATAGTCTCAGTCCATACGAATCGATCGTTGAATACATCTGAATTCAAAATTTCCAATCGAAATACTGCATCGATCTATTACAGAAGTTTGACCAGAGATGCGCTCTTGCGCCCGAAATCCAACTACAGTAGCATTTCGAGAAGCGTCGAATTTCGAATTTGCGTCATATGTCATGTCTGTCTTTTTATCAAGGTTTTGTTTACGGTTAAAATTGTTTCTATAGTCTCAGTCCATTTGCTACAGATGGACGCCACAAGAAATCGTTCGGCAAGTCCACCAGGGAAAAAGAGCAGAGTGCAGCCAACAAAATCGGTGTCAACGGGCTATAATGTGAGTTGAGAAATCGATATAGCAATCACAGTAGTCCTTTTCCTCGCCTTTCCTCTCAATACTATGGGTGATTGAAATTAAGTGCATTGCTCTTCCGATCTGGAATCCCTCTGGTTCTCATTTATGCGCACATTATTTATTTCAGGACTTATTTTCCTCCCTATCTGACGATTGCCTATACTCTGTGTTTTCATTCCTTGATTGGTAAGAATTCGGGCTCGGTAATTGTTGGAAAGTTGTCATTATCCAGTCGCGCATTCGATATGATGAAGACTGTAAGCACTAAGATGAACACAGTATCGAAGAAGTGCAATGGTCCGAAGAAGGAGGAGTATGACCTTACAGTTACTCAGGTGATCATTGCCATACATTATGCATGAAACGGGTTTGAGCTTAGGTTGTTCTCGAATAGCACATGAACAAGCAAGAACTGCCACTTGTCGCGTATTAGCTGAGTAACGAAATCTATAGACCTCAAATAACAAACTTGTTTGAGGAACCTGGCGTTTTCTACGTGTTTCTCCACTCGGAATCAATTAGACCAATGAAGTACAACATTCTCGAATATGCCCTAGAGAAGAAAACACACGACGGACCGTGGATTGAATCGAAGAAAAAATGGACAGGATATTATGAATGCTTCCAGCAACCGGTAAGAATTCTATGGAAAACCTGAAATAATACCTCCAATATCTCTTCAGATGGCAAAGAGTGAAATTGAAGAAACGCCAATCCCGGAGCAGATTTATCAAATGTTGGACAAATTTTGTGAGAAGTATATTTGCAAACAGCTGCGACTCTATCAGGTTTGTGGCATCAATATATTCAGGTTTGTCAATATATTCAAGGCATCAGGTTTGTGGCATCAATATACAAAAAAAACTTCCATCGTGGGTAGAGCGATCTTCTTCGTTAACTGGGACGTTTACGTATTAGCGCGCATGACATTTGGTAGGAAGGGGTGATAATGATTCCCTTTATCATTGATCGTTTCGGGCAAACAAAACATCGGCTGAACGATCAGAATCACTGAGTATCACATATGTACTTCATTTAAATTTTAGTTGTTCATCGATCAAAAATTCATTGATCATTTCTCGTCTACGTGCAAAGGAAATTTCGCTGACCGAATTGACTTCAATAATTGTGCCTTCGATATGAAACTGTTCGAGCAAGACTGGTCCATGTGAGTGACATCTGGAACTAATAAAAAAAAATATCGTCCCAGTATTCCCAATTTTCTTCTATCGCTGGAAACGAAACACCTCCGGTTCTCAATCCCCGATGCTTTAATTACCTTGACGATGCATTGCAAGAAAGATAATTTCCTTGGCCGGTACATTGAGCGACCAGGAGAACGGTCATTCTCAATGTTTCAGGATCAAATTGTGAGTGGTGATCGTGGAATGACATGGACTAACTCAATACATTTTCAGCTTAACAAATGGGTTTTGTCTGACGAAGATTTACCAATAATAGCCAAGTTTTCGACCTTAGAGATGAAGAGCATCTCTCTCACTCCTGAGCACCTTGTTCGGCTGATTACTGTAAGCCAGTTGACACATGTTTCCCCACAAATGTTGGAACCCACTGCATGATGAGGTCTCCCAGTATGAAAAGCAATGCTCTGCAAACGATACAAGCATTCCCCATAATTCACCTTTCAGGATCGATTGAAGAACCTTTTGGCTGACGGTGACTGGTCATTCACAATGTTGGCCAATCTCACAGAGGCTCATGTTGATCAGTTTTCTGAAAAAGAGGTGAATAATGAAAAAAAAACTCTGGTTACTCCTAATATTTTTGCAGTTTACCGTTGGCACTTCGGGAAGACAAAGAACAATTAGGTGCACGAATAATGGACAGCAATGTACTGTCAGAATTGCGCAGGAGTCTCATAACGAGTATATTGCGAAAGTTGAATTCGAGAAAAAATGAAACTATTTTTATGCTTAAAAAAACGGTCGCAAACTTCTAATCAGAAAAACCATCGCAATGTATTTTACCTTGACACTTTTCGTTTTAACACCCGATTTCATTTGTCGACTTATAAACAAATCATGCAATGTTTTCCTGAGTTTGCTCTCTTGTGTGCTCGGGCGACGTTCATTTATTTATGGTGCAGGACGACGTTTCCGCACACGGTAGTTTTCTCACTCGAATGGCCACTACGGCTCTTGTTTTCCGGTGTTTTTGTGGGTTTAACTCGAGGCATTCGAATTTTTTTGTTGTGATTATCTTCTATCAAGCAACCCAGTTGCCTCCTTGTGTTCAAATTGATCCGCTAAGTCGGAATTGGAAGAAATTTGGTTCGAAATAGCACATGTTTTCTTCTTCTCGGCTCGCTTTCAGCCGTTGCTATGGCAAATTCTCTCAGTTCGCTTACTTTGTCGCACTCCCTGTCAATAGTGAGGCGCACCAGGGGAAAGTGTCTGCAATTGGTTGTGTTATATTTCGAGTAAGGAACCAAGTGTTACTCTACTCACTTCACACACAATCTTTCCGGATAGAGTGATGAAAGAGTGTGCGGAATAAGGAGGGTCTACTCTTGTTTTCCGCGCCCTTGTTATATTCAGCATACGACCGTTGATAGTCTGTCGAAACAAGTTGTGTGTTCATGCAACGCTCAACCCTTTTTTCGAAACATATTCTTGATCTCGGCTATGCTATATGCGTGTGTTCCAAGCAATTCTTATCTCCCTACTCATCTCATTCGGCTATTGACCCACTGTGAACCCCTGCGAAACCTTGCAGAGACCATTTCAATTCTTATCTTTGTTGTTGATCAGACGCGTTGTGAGAGCAATTTCTCACTGTCTCTATTCCTCATACTCTCCATTTCTGTCCAACCTGTGTTTGTAATGGAGAGAAACGGAGCGATACCGCCTTCAATATCGAGTAAATTTTGTTGTTCGCCTTCTTGATAACAGGCCGAAACATTTCCAATGCGCTAATGTACCAATTTATTCCTATTGCGATTACCACGTATTAATCAAGAATTACAACTAATTACGCAATGATTTTTCAGGGAATTCAATGGGCAAGCGAAGCGCAAAGATGTCTTCCGCATCGAAGAAGAAACGAATCGAGAAAGAAGTAGAAGAGAGGGAGGAAGAAGAGAAAGAAGAGGAGGTGGATGAAGAAGGAGATGAAGATAAGGAAGAAAAAGAAGAAGAAGAGGAGACTGAAGAAGTGAAAGAAGAAGGAGAAGGGGATGAGGATGAAGAAGAACAAGAAGGAAAGACAGACGAGGAGGATCTCACTATTACTCGAGTAAGTGTAACTATTTGTTCGTTATAACTTGAACAGTTGCATCCTATTGCTATCACTTCTTGTAAATATACGTGTACAGTTCTTGTTTTCGCAAAGCCGAGCACTTCTTAGATATCTGAGCCAGGTATCCAAGAAGTAGCTTTGCGTGTACTATCCGAGAGAAGTAGTTCTATTCCAGGAGGCCGACAACGAGTACACCATCTACCTCCACTACGGCAGAGACTCGTATCGGCCTGGGTTCGACCGTATGGGAGGATTCTACGGCAATCAATGCATCGTTGCCAATATCAACAAGAACAAGAAGACTGGAAGATGGACTGAGGAGAGGAGGAAGTGGAAGGGATACTATGAGTGCTTCGAGCAACTAGTGAGTCATTTCGGGTTTTTTTCAAAACCGGCCTGGCAATCTCATTTCGGGAACGAGTGAAACTCAGCCATTCTTCTGGGGAACTAGAAAAGTAACGCCACTTCTACGTTCAGTGGCAGTGGTTGTGTTTCACTCATTCTTTCGCCTGGCATCGGAAAGTGGGAACAACCTACATTGCATTTTTTTTCCAGTGGACCGCCAAAAAAGTCGGCGCAACGACAGTTCCTCAACAAGTGTTCGACACACTTACCGAGCATTGCACTAAGCACCGATTCGAGCGACTCCGTGTCTTTCAGGTGTGTGCTTTTTAACCAAATTATTTCATTCCGAAATCAAAAAGATCGAAAGGTAACATGCCTCAAAATTTGTATGAAACGGGAGCATGTATAACTTGATTGATCGAATTCGAAAAATATGAAGTCGCATGACGTATTTTGCAGATCCTCATCGATCAGAAATTCCTCGACTGGTACTCTGCCAATCGGGAGGATTATAACTTCCGAGAGCGTATTGACATAAACAACTGTCTGTTCGATAAGGCATTGACCAAGGAAAAGTGAGTCGACGACCAAACTGTGGAGAGTAGTGATGCCCAACCAATTCCAATTAAAGGAGGGCTGTCATCAAAAGAATGGACGAAAACGCGCAATATTTGCTTGCAAAAACCTAGATCGAAGGGGGCATCGAACCCTCGACCTTTGGGAAGATCGTTCGGACCTCTAACCACTGCGCTACCCAGGGTGTTGTCTCCCCTCCACTTGAATCGCACAAAGATCGTCATGTTTTCACATTCAAATTCCCGCCACTCCCCTGTCCATCAATGATCATGGCACAGATCCAAGTGGCCATAAAATCGTTCAAACGAAAGATAGAACCATGGGGGTTTCGGAATTCTGATATGGTTCATGATAGCTACAGTTCTGCATAGGCAGATTGGCAATCCAATTTTTGATCTGACTCCTCCTTTAAAAATAAACTGGTTCATATCCTTGTTGGAATCATTATATTTGAGGCTTGTTGAATTTGGAATTCCATGAGCGATTTTGATACCAATTTCTTGGAGAGTTTGGCCAAAGCCAATTATCTGATCAATTGGGCCACACTAGTTGAGATGAAAATTTTGCAGGATTGCCGTCTTCCTTCTCTCCACCAAGACCGACAACCTTCGTTTCTCTCTGGCTGATCCGATCCTCGAATCAGTTGTGGATGAACAGTTTCTGCGTATGTACTGTACTGGAGAATTCGCGAGGGGTCTCTCCATCTTCTACAAGGAAGCGGTGAGCACTAGCCGTACCTCAAATGGGTCTCGCTTTATCCTTCAAATTGCATTGGCCACATCTTTGATAGAAATAGGTATGCAAATTGAGGGACACGAGGTACCCATTGGCCGTGCGACACAAGACCGTATCCTCTAATGATTGCTTATTTTTTCAGGTATCCAAGTGGGCTCCCTCGGAAGAATTTCTCAAGGATATTTCCAAATTCCCGACCTTAGAGATGACCTCAATTCTCCTCACTCCGGAGACGCTTGTTAAAACGCTAATTGTGAGCTAAAAACGTCGAATTGTACGTTCAGACTGGAAAAAAATTACAGGAGCGCTTGAATGAGTCACCTCTGCCGGAGGGAACTTGGCAGTTCACCCTCTCCGGGAACATCACAAAAACTCATCTCGCGAAACTCACCGAAGCGGAGGTAATTTTTTTAATTTTCGGTACTTCTCTAGTTCCTCAGAAGAGTACCTAACCTCTGTCCATCCCCAACCACACACCCAGCATTTGGTAATCTCTTATCTTGATAGGAATGCGTAAAACTCAACCGTTCTTTCTGGAAACGAGAGCAGAACCGTTGTTTCTTTGAAATGGGCACTGAATTGGTTACATTTCAGTATGTTGTCGATCAGAAAAAAGGAGAAGCAACGATTACGAAAGACGATGCGAAATTGTGCACACTCAAGACGGAAAAGGAGGACAAGAATTTCGTCGTAACTGTGGAGTTCGAGGATACTCAGGGTGAAGGAGATGAAGAAGATGAGGATGAGGAGGAGGGTGAAGAGGATGAGAAATAATGAAAATTATGTTTGCTACTTTCGGTTTGGTTCCTATATATCTGAACTCAATTTCTCTTGCAGTATTTGAACACATTTCCATCTTTTGTCTTGTGAAATTATTATCGATCAGCAAAACTATTATACACTTTTCGTCAAAAATACGTTCAGAATAAATATTCTCTATTGAGATTCAAACATGAGCTAGATTCCGCTCAAGCCAAGCTGCAACTTCGCTGATTCCTTCACCAGTTTTGGCGCTAGTTGATTGAATTTGCCACTGAAAAAGATAGTTTAGAGAAATTATAGATCATTAGCTAACCTCTCTTCCTTTGATCTTCTCCAATTGCAAGCGTTCTATCAGCATTTCGTCGGATAGAGCACTCGGCTGATCCCTTTTGCTAACTATGACGAGCAGAGGCAGACCTGGAAAGTACTTTTACAGTCTTATGAACTATTTATTTGCCAATCTTTCGGAACTTTAGCCCAGAATAGGCCGCGTTGAGAGAGAAGTGAGGTAGGAAATCAAAAGCGTAGGAAAGGAATACTCTGTGAGAATAGCCTGGATAAAATATTCTAAGACGGAGAACAAAGAACAATACCTTGCATATTATTGTCACTTAGATGTTCGTGTAACTCAATTCTCGCCTCTTCAAGTTGATCTTCATTAGTACAGTCAACGACGTAGATTAGTGCCTGTAAATACCAACTTTCAATTTTTTGCGAGCCATCTGTAGTGCGGAGATGTATCTGTGCTGACTCAATGAGGTGATTGAAGAATAGATAATCTAGAAAAGCTAAATAATTAGCCTCGTAACGGAATCGAACCATTGTTATTTAGGCTCAGCACCTGAATATGAGGCTCTACCAACTAAGGCGCACTGGTGAAATACGTCTTGGTGTGCATTTTCGTGTATCCGCTTTTAGTTTTGCAAGACTCATGACTTGTCATTGAGATGATGATTCAACAATCGTTCACCTTCACATCAATCCAGTGTCGTATGTGCTGCTCGCGCATCTTAGCCGACGCCCCCAGATCGAAGAGATGGACAGTGAGGGAGGGGTTGATGGGGATCTCCTCATCATTGGAACCTGCCAAGGTTTGAACTGGAGTTGGCGAAATCGAGAAAGTCACCGTATTATCTCACATCAATCTTTGTTTGGATCGTTCAAGTTAATTTCAGGCTCGTGCTCAAGTTAAAGTTAAAGTTTAAAATGGAGTAAAATGGAAGTAATGGAAACGCAGCATGAAGGACACTTACTGACTGAGCTCATAATTTCCGTCGGGAACACTCCAAATCTGAGTCGACACAGAATAGAGGTCTTCCCCGACCATGCCAATCCGGACATCAGCACAATTGCACTCTGAAAATAGCTTAATAATTAAGATTTCCGCGGTTTTCTGCCGGATGAGGGTGAAAAGTGTAGAAAACTTACTTTTCGGGAAGAGAACGGTCGACATATTATAGAAGAAACTGCACCCATGACTTTGAAAGATTTGAAAAACGATGCAAGGAAGAATCCACGCGGAGACTAGTGACGTGGCAGTGACTCATCATTGCACAAAAAGTGAGAGTGAGAGAGTGAGAGGGATGAGTGACCAGGTGAGAGACGGCGGGAAGTGATAAGAGTGCCAAGCTGATAAGGGAGCGAAAGATGAAGAACGATCGGAAACGCGAGCAGTAGTACCTCAGATGTATAAGCTAGTGAACACTCTCGGGTACAGAAAAAAATGGATTCCGGGAAGTGGAGACGAGTGGACCGGACCTGATGACCACTCTATCGCACTTGCACATAGTCTCCACTTTTTCTCCACCCACAATGAAAACGGCTGCAGATGCTCAAAATTATTGATGGCGATGCACTCATTGATATACCTTTTTTTTAATTCGGCTTCTCGCAGTTGAAAAACGCTTCTATGTCTAGAGACCCCAAAGTGGATCGCCGCTTTGTTGCAATGGTACCAAATCTTGGTTCAACGTGTCCCGCCTGGTTCCAGTAACATCATAGTGTTTATCGAAAGTGAATATCTTGTCTCGAGGCGCGCTAGAGCCCAGAACGTCCGCACGAAACGGAGGAGGGGAGAGGAGGGAGAGGCGAGGCGAGAGAAAAAGGGGCGGAGCCTCTCTCGCACGTGTCTCTCTCCCTCCCCCGCAATCTCGCTCCCCTCTCCCCGCGCTTTTGCGGCAAGCCGAGAAGTAATGATAAAAATCCGAGAAAAATTCTAAAATTCCTATAAAAAAAATTCAAATTAGTCGAAATCCAGAAGCGCCCTTGTATCTGATAACCGGAAACCCGCTAATCACGTATTTCTCATCTTCATTATCGGTTTTCGCGCATCCACAGTTGACAAAACATAGCGCGCTTTGGGCCATTTGTGGAGACTGGCAATACCTATCAGAAACACTTGAGAATGTCCGAATCGGTTGAGAATTCGCATTGCCGCTCCCTCGCGCAGGTTTCGCTCGATTCCCTATCTCTCGCAAGTGAGCGGAGCTTGGGGTCTCTATCTAAGTCTGATACATGATCACATATCTGATCGATGACAAACAGGAATATTAGATCATCAAACAAACGTACTAACTTTTAGGAAATCGTGGAAATCACACTTGACTTTGTCATGGCACAAAGTAGTCTCGGAGAGTGGTCTTTTTCTGGAAGGACCTGTGTCCGGGAAGAGACTGCGATGTCACACCACGTGAACGTTTTTTTTGGGGCCTTCGTGTTGACCATGTGTATTATGTCGTTGCAATCAATTATGTAATATTCGATACATGCTTGTTTAGTGAAGAAAAAACGGATTCGAATGGGAGAAGAAGTTTCTATTAATATCTGCACTTCCCAGCAGTGACCTTTACTCCATTGTACATCCACGCATCGCCTTCCGTGTTACAAACGAGCATCAGAGCCCATGGGCCCTCGATGTCTCCATTATACTGCAAAATAAATAAGTATTTCCTAGGAAAAGTACTGAAAAACAATATACCAAAGTGTGAAAATATTTGCTATGAGCCCGTTCGCGTAAGAACCGGACAAATTCGGGTTGAATCTTGCACAGCGAAAAAGGGTCGAATTTCTCAGAGTATGTCCTTTGGGGTCCTATAGGATGCTAGTGACGATGTGCATACATATTTGCATCTTTGAGCCTCCGTTGGCTCCAGATGACGTCCCTTCGAAAACGTGTTAAATTCACTTTTTCCTCTAATTCTTCGTTCTCGACTTTGCTAAAATGAAGTGAGCATGGCTCCCAGGGTGAATTTTGATGCTGATCATCCCTGTCAACTTTGTTTGTCCTGATTTTCAAAAATGATTTTGTTACAAAACTGAATTTCTCGCTCCTTTTAACCAGCGACTAGCTTTTTACATGGGTCGATCCGCCGTGTCGAGAGGAATTCAGACATAAGTTTATTTGAAAGCACGGACGCTGAACTTTTCTGAGAGCTGTCAAAACGTGTGGAGAAATAGCTTGAAACCTTCGCATATCTCTTTGATCTACCCTCTCTCCTCTGTGACCTCGACCCTCCCTCCCCTCCCTCTCTCTTCCCTTCTCTCTGTGCTCTCTCTTCTCTCGTCTCTGAACTCTAAAAGAGCGAGAAATTAAATTTTGTAACTAAAACATTTCTGAAAATCATGAAAAACAAAAATGGCAAGGGTGATCAGCATCAAAATGCACCCTGGGAGCCACACTCACTTAATTTTAGCAAAATCTAGAACGAAGAATTAGAGGAAAAAGTGAATTTAACACTTTTTTCGACGTGACGTCATCTCGAGCCAACGGGGTCTCAAAAAGGCAAACATGTATGCCCATCGTCACTAGCATCCTATGCAACCCTACAACACTTACTTTGCGAAAATCGAATTTTTTCCGCTGTGCCAGTCATTGTCCGATCCTTAGGCGAACGGACTCTTATCTAACGTTTTCTTTGAGCGTTAAAACGAAAACATACGTTGACTCCCACCGCACTTCCAGAGCAAAGGAGAGTCATTCTCGCACAGCCGTCACGGATGTACGGGGTGCTAGTATCTACATCGTTGCCGGTGAGAGTGATGAATTTGTCCTCACACTTGTCGCATGCTGGAAAAATGCATTACCTGTGTTTACAGCCAGTGTAACAAGTATACTCACCATTTACTGGAGCCGCGGTAGTAGTTGTAGTGGTGGTAGTAGTAGAAGTTTGATCACATGCATCTACGAAGGTCGTCATGGAGAGGAAAAGGAGTACATTAGGTAGTACTGCCCTCATCTGGAATAGGAAGTCATTGGTCAAAGCGACAGTAGGATGAATATCGATTCGTTGCAAAAACGAGGAAAGCGAAGAAACTTTGGTAGATGTCCAAGAAATCTTCTCATAAATAGCAAACCCCAAAGGAAGAAGAGCCCTAAAATTGGATGCGGAAGGGTACTTCAACAGTTGAACGTGCTCAAAACGTAGGCAGAATCTTGCAGAATGATTTTTCGATCTTCAGAGAAGCGTAGTTGTTTACTGAACAATTGATTTATCTGAAATGATTACTGTACATAGTCTTTGCGTTCAAAGACTATTGCTACATTAAGAGAATTGCATTCATAGAAAGGCAAAAGTCTCGGTGGGTGCAATGATCATTTGTAAGAGAGTTGGGGAGTGGATGAATACTCTACAAAGAATACCAAAAGGTAGTCTCGGTGGGTGCTCTCTTTCTGGGAGGACGCGGGGGCAGCACCGATTGCCTCCCCACAACGCCCTCTCACCAGCACACATCTCGGCCGGTTTCAGGACCCCTGCACAATTCGTCATAGACTCTTTTGCCGCGCCCGGTGGGAGTCGAACCCGTGACCTCCTGGGAGAGAGACGGGCGAGCTACCCACTGGGCTATGGGAGAGATGGTGTGACCTTTCTGGGCTCGCGCTTTGAGCTGACTATCGCTCATACGGAAGCATTGGCAATTAGCCTACTTTCAAATTTGCGCGTAGCTTGGAACGCTTAATCTCGAAATCATTCGAAAGCCCGCATCCTTTCTCGCCTGTATTATTCATTTGAAAGTTGTTATCGTCAAAATAGAACAAGCAGTATCTTGCTTTGAATAACGACGTCATGGATAGGGATGCTGAGGTGAGTCAGTTTGAATTCGAAATGTGCTTATTTATGTGACGTCAAACGGGTCTCGATCATCCCTCGATTTGCATGCGTTAGCGGTATCGGCCGCCTTGAGGGAAAAAAGCGAGCCTCATTTGATTGTGGGTGCATTTCAGGACCTTATGTCACAATTAAACGACGACTACATGCTGTCTGTGTTCTCTTATCTGGATTGGTGAGTTAACAATCTTGTGCTTGTTATCGCGTCAAATAACTTCTGGGGTTCCCCGGAAAAATGGATGTGTTTCACACAGTCTTTAAGTTAGATTTCTTAACGCAGGGTTGGTGGGTGGATGGTGGATTCTCTCTCTTCCGGAGAACTCCTCAAGCACCTCATTACTTATGCACTCTAACTTCGCTATCTACCAAACATGGTGACAAGTAAATCGTTTTTCAGGAAGACGCATCAAATGATGAAGAATGTGAGCAGAAAAATGCGATGCATTACCAACAACAAAGGCTGTCGGATGAGAAAGAAACCTACGGCGGAACTGCTCGTGAGATATCTCCGAGAGGTCAGCAAATTTTGTATCAAAGTTCTTCGTTTTCGGCTAATTTTGGACATTAACAGTTATCGAGATCATAACTAGGATAAAAATCAAATTCAGACAGATGATGGTGTTTCTGTAATCCTCTACCCGTTTCATGATGAAAGAACCGTGCTCGATTATGATATAAGCTCCGATTTTGGTGAAAGGAAAAGCAAGTATAATTTCTCAGAAGTAAGTGCTTGTGAAGAAGGGATCAATTTTATTTTCGTCGGCGAATGGTTGGATGTTGCACTTACATTACTTTGCACTCTTGCACTTTTCCAGACAACTCGAAATATCCACAATTTATTTTCGCTCTGTTGTCCGGGAAATTGCAGGGGTACCGATTTTTTGTAGCTCATTTTTCTTGCGGCTTCTCTTACTGATCCATTTTCCCACACAGTACGGAGGAACACAATACGATCCGCCCGTTTGCATACCCCAACCTGCTTTCTCCGTAATCTCCGAATTATTCAAATATGAATTTCAAAATCTGCAATTCAACAATGTAACTTATTTCATTATTTTTGCAAAGGCCAAACTACATTTTATTTACAAAGATCATCTTTGATAATGCTCTACTTCAATTCTGCAAAACCGCGTGGGAGGGAAACTTTCCTAAAAGTATCACCATTTTCAATTGTTCCTTCGAATCGGACGTTTCACCTAATGAGTGAGTATTTAATCTTTATTCGATTTTCATATTCAAGTAAATAATTCCGATTAGAAATATACCCTAGTCTCTTACATTTTTAGGCGTTTTACGTATTAGTTTAGCATGTCACGTCTAGCTGAATGCTTCTTATGTAATTTAGATTCAAAAAAATAATTAAATAACATTAGTGAATAACAATTTTCAGGCTAAAGCATATCATCTTACAAACAGGCGTGCGCAATTTCATATTCGAGCCATCAGATTGGAAATACATGAGGCCTTTTGATGAACAATTCGTTCGGGATTTCAGTGAAGGCTCGAAGCCATGCGATCTTGGATTGCTATTCAACGATCATTTAGGATCAAACAGAACACATGTGAGACTTAGTTTATCTGATAGATACATTTTAAAGTATTTTGAGCAAAAATTGTTTCATTAAGCCTGATCCTTGGAACGTTTCGAGCGACTTCATTCCGATAGTCTGTCGCTTCAAAGACATTAGCTTGGACAATGCAGTTTTTGAGTCGAACGATATAATCAAGCTGATTACGGTTTGTTATTTTTTCAGCGAGAAAGATGCTCCCACTTTCCTAGACTCGGCTTGAAATGGAGCAAGAACAGTGTGACTGGAGTTTCTTTGTCAGAGATAAGATATCGGAAGAACTATTGAAGGATCTTGACGAGGACAAGGTTTGCAAGCTGTTCGATATTGCTTTTTTTTAATTTCTACTTTGCAGTTTGTGGTCCGCAATGAGGATGAGCGCACTACGATAAAACTGAAGTCTACCGGATTTTATTGTCGTTTTAACGTTGGCGAAATGGGAATCTTCCAAATTAACTTACATTTCGACATGGAATAAGCGATGATTCATTAAAAACGAAATTTAATTATTATTAATGCATTTACATAATTTATTTTGAATTCAAAAAAATAAAATCATGCCAGTACTAATATGATCATTTATGACGATTGTACTATCTCTGTTGTTACAAATAAAGAGGCTTCACCAGAAAACAGTTCAGTACTATTCAGAACTTCTAAACTTACTGATTTAACAGTTGAACGCTAACAGTAAACTTTGAGCAAAGTAACAGATCAAAGGAGGCATTCAGTAAAATTGTTTGTGATGTTCAATCGTTATCGTTTACCTTGTATTGAGCTATACAGGTCAAGTTTCTTATTTCACGCGTTCTTACTTCCAATCTCGCAAAAAGAATGTCTCAAAAGAGACGATTCTCCGTTTTACGAACACTACGCTGACTATCATCGCAGCATGCGTCTCCGCAAGGTTTCATGTAGTCCCGACTTTGATGGCCTCGCAATTTTTCTATTGGCTCGTACTTTGAACGTGCTTAGGATATCGATTTCATCCAATTTCAAATTCGCTCGGCGCTAGGAACGCTTACCTTGCCAAATTGCTCGACGCGTCCCTTTTGAGGAGTCTTTAGTCTTACCTGTGCAATATTTTCTATTTGAAAGTTGTGATTTCATGATGAAACGAGCATTATGTCCTCTTCCCGACGATGTTTCGAAGAAGGCCAGGGATGATATCACGGAAAGTGATGCTGAGGTGAGTCTGTTCTAACGTTTGTGCTTCTAATTGCGGGACATCATCGTATTCCAGGACAATCTCTCACAGTTGAACGACGATTGCTTGCTGTCTGTGTTCTCATTTCTGGATTGGTTAGTTTCGCGTTCCATGCATTTTCTTTTTGCTTGTGGTGTCATTCTACCGGGTAACTCCATAAGTGCCGTATTTTTTGAGAAAAAAACTATTTTTGGCTTCAGGAGCACTCACCAAATGATGAGGAATGTAAGCAAGAAGATGAGATGCGTGATCAACCACAGTGGATGTCGGATGAGGAAGAAGCCAGCGAAAGAATTGCTTGTGACAAGAATATTCGATGACAATCATGAGGTGTTTTGACCCATTGATATCTGATATACAATTTGTGCTTTCGTGGCACCTTTTTTGAACAGTAGTGAAAATACTGACTGAGTCGAACTAATGCTAATACCAACGATGCGCATAATTAATTAATTAATCGTTTAAAGGGACCTGGCACTCAAAACGAAGTGATTTTTACAAAAAAGAGAAAATTCGTGCGAGAAAAACTAAAAAAAAAATATATTTTTACGATTTTTTGAAAGAAGTTATGATTTTTCAAAGATCTCATACCAAGCTCGAAACCGGGCGCTACTGTGTTTAGCGGCGCTGAACACAGTAACGCCCGGTTTTCGGGCAAAAGCCGCAACTTTGAAAAATCATAACTTCTTTCAAAAAAATCGTAAAAATATATTTTTTTTTAGTTTTTCTCGCACGAATTTTCTTTTTTTTCTAAAAATCACTTCGTTTTGAGTGCCAGGTCCCTTTAATATACTGAGCGCATCGAATTTCAGAAAGACGGCCAGTCTGTTATTCTCTATCCGCTCGACGAAGAAGAAACTGTTCTCGAGTACGAGATGAACTTTGCTTTGGAAGAATCTAAGGTCACGCGCATAGTTGATTACGATAATTCGATCGTGAGTCGTTATTTTTGATATTGAAAAGGTCAAGCGCGCGATCAAGCGGTTTTCATTTCGTTCACTGGAGCATGATTATTTTTCGAGAATTTTTCGACTGTGAGTTATTAACACACATAGTAACAAAACACGTTTAAATTCAGGATGGAGCCAGATGTTATGCTTGCCAAATAGATTTACCAATCCAAGCCTTGTATGTAATCAAAGAGATATGCACATTGTACGAATTCAAAACTCTTCGATTGAATAACGTATGCATTCAGCAGTGGATACTTTCTCAATTGTCTCTTTTCAGATTGTTTTCGATAGACAATTTCTGGAATTCTACAAGGCAATGTGGTTTGGCAATTTTCTCAACTCAGTCGATATAAACAACCCGTCATTCGTTGACGGAATTAAGCCGCATGAGTGAGTATTTTTGAAAATTTTTGAATTCATAAAATTTCCACGCTATTTTTCAAAGAATTTTAATTATTATGCAGTTTCTTTACAAATCACCACACAATTCAGATTGGTGGATCTTATCTTACAATCTGAAATTCGCGATTTAATTATTGAAGTTGAGAATTGGGCCTACCTGCGATGTTTTGACCAAGCATTCCTGAAAGAATTCAGCCAAGGATCAAAGCCTTGCAGTATTAAGTTGGAATATTGTGTCTTCTTTGGAAGTAATAATGCAAATGTGAGAATGTAATTGGAGAATCTTTGTACACAATAATCCATCACTGAAGGCCGTGATATGGGTTGCGAGTCGCGACATCATGCATACCATTTGCCAATTCGTTGATATTCGCCTACCGCATGTCGCTGTCGATCCCAAACTAATGTTGGAATGCATCATGGTTTGAATTTTTGCGGTTTAATGTTTCTGAGAACATCATTGAGCATTTCTGACATACGTTAATTGCTCAACTATTTTCTAGCACAGTTCTAGCATGCAAGGAGAAGATCACATTCAGCTATTGTACTTCAGAGACGATTGGAAATTCGAGAAGAGGAATCTTTGTGGCAATTTACGCTCTCTGGTCACATTACCGAAAATTATTTACAGAGTCTCGATACTCAGAAGGTATTTTTTCATGGCGTTTTTTGACTGTGACATTGAACCAGCAAATTTGCAGTATTCGTTAAGCTCTGATGAATATTGGAGAATAATAACAAAACGATCAAGCGGTTTTCATTGTCGGTTCATGATCTCTGAGAATCGACACAGCAGAGTTATAAGAATTCGATCAGAGTTCAGAAATGCATAGTTAAAATGGTAGACTAGTTTCTCACAGAATTCTCGCTACCTGTTTTGTTGATTTGTTTCATCGAAATATTCAAATTTTTAACATTGTACAGTCCCGATTAACCGCATATACCATTTGAATACTAATAAAAATGTATCACCCGCAATATATTTATCAAACATTTATATTCATGAAAAGATAATTGCAAACTTGTCATAATAATAGTGTCTATGGTTCATAATAAAAGTCCCAATAAATAATTCGAAGGTTCAAACACACGCAGTAAACCCATCAAGACTCAGGGGTGGTTACGGAATTTTCAGAAACGAGTGAACGTAGTCTTCTCATGACTTCCACGTAGAAGAGGATTGGTATTGGTGTTCTCGCAGGTCTCGAAGCTTTTGTAGAGCGCCTGAAGCATTTCAATAAATTGTAAAAGTCATTTCTCACGCAATCAAAAACCGCTTTTTGTCAAAGTGAAGTGAAAGAGTTAGACGAGATTCTTCCCTGTTCATGGATGGAAGGAAACAGTGCTGGGTATTAGGAAATTGCCTAATAATGATGCAATCAAAGTCTAACCATCATAGCAGCATGCATCTCCCTCACTCCGGCCATGTAGTCCTCCATGCACTTTGAGATCTCAGTAATCTTCGGAGTGTCTGGAAGAACGGTAATCCAATCAGTAATCGATTGTCGGTAGGAACGGTAATCAGTAATCGATAACGGGATACGGTAACTAGGGATGGCGAATGAAGAGATGGAATGAAGAGTTCATTCTCTCTCAACTCGCGCGAGAGGAGCGGGGTCATTCTTCATTGAAGAAGGGACCGCGCGGTCCCCTCTTAAGTGGAGAATGATACGGTATCCGAGACTCTTAAATTAAGAGCTGATTCCAGTAAAATGATCATTTCTCTTTCAAAAATGAATATTATCCTCTCAAACTTTGGAATCGGCTTAGATGAGTCAATGCACACTGCTGGTAAACCAATTTGGGCACTTCTGATCTCACCCTGAGATACACGTGTGTCTATCGGCGAAATACGAGCATGATTCGTTGATCTTTATTCAAAATCTGGTCCCTTTCACCTTCCTTTCCATATAAATTGTCTATAAAATTCTGCTTCAGTCAGTTTCAGTCATTCACGTGCCCAGTCTAACGTTTGTTGTTCTTGTTCCAGTCCCCTTTCTCAATACCTTGTCCACAATATTTATAAGAGAGATAAATTAAAAGTGAAAATAAATCAGTTCTTGCTCTGAAGATTTCAAACAACACATTTCCTCCCCCTTCTTGCAACTTCAGAAGCATTGGGTAAAGGAGGAGATCCAATCTTTTGTCTGTAAATACCACTCTCTTTTGGTAGAGAAAGAATAGGATATAAGGGAGGGTTGATTCCATCCAATCTCTAGAAAGAGCAGCGGAATCGCGGGTTGAAAAATAGTGACAACATAAAAAGGAGGGTCAACGGGATAAGAGTTTGAATAAATCATGCTCGTATTTTGTCGATAGACACACGCGTTTCACATGGTGAGATCAGAATTGCCCAAATTGGTTAATTAGCAGTGTCCATTGGCTCATCTACGCCGATTCCAAAGGTAGAGAGGAAAATATTCATTTTTGGAAGAGATATGATCATTTTACTGGAATCAGCTCTTAATTTAAGAGCTAGGCCGACCGCGCATTCTTCAATGAAGAGATGGAATGAGAGGGGAGAAATGAGCTCTTATTCTTTCTCATTCTCTTAATTCTGACAACCCTAACGGTAACTATCAATTACTCACTCTTTGGCGCATTCTCGACCTTCTTCTCTCCTGCATCCACATTCGCTGCCGGATCAGCCTCAGTGAAGGAGTGGCCACCAGAGCGAGCGACCTGAAACATGAAGAAATAATTGAAGTGCAATAATTTGGCCAGGTTCGAAAAACTGTATGATGAGGATCAGTATAGCGGACAACTCTCGAGCCTTCAATCTGTTATGGCAAAGAATCTTTTGATTTACTTCATCTCTGAGCCTAGCGTATCTTGCTCTTGAAGTCGTAAAGCACGCGAAAACAGCCTGGCTACATTGGAATTCCTTCGAATTCGAAGGGCCTCTCGTGCCTTCGTGTGCCTTGGTTTGACCACTGCTTTTTGAGCTAGATAGTCATCGGGAGTCGAAATGACGACGTTCATAACTCTCCCTTCCTCTCATTCATCTATTCAATTGCCATTTTGCACGCATCATATCCCGCTTCGCAAATATTGTCCACTGGCCATCACGTAATTTTCCCATCAAGACTCCACTCAGTTTGCGACTGTCTGCTACCGTACTCTACCGTACCTTCTGATGAGCGTAGTGATGTGCGTAGGGTCGATTGGGCTGCCGCTTCTCCCATCCGTCGGAGAAGGTCATCTGCAGAGGTTACGGTAATTCACCACGTTTCTGGATCGTGAATTGACTTTAAATGTTACCTGAGCTGCGCCAAGAGCGAGAGCGGAGGCCAGGACGATGAGGGATGATTTCATTACTGAAATGAGGAAGTTGAGGAATCAGATTGCGGAAGTGTTGCAAAGCCTCGGCACGAATGAGAAAATGGTTCAAGAGTATGAGTAATCACACAAAATGAACGCAAATTGAGAGGAAGAAAAAAAATGCCGCAGAAAAACACATTCTGGTGAAAGCGCATCATTACTTCAACATCGGAACGAACTCAGAAATATAAATTCAAGAAACTGTCTCTTCAAGATAACGTACCGCAGAGTCTCCTCCCAGACGAGTGCGTCGCGGAGGGTCGCGGAGGGTCGCCCAAGGTCGCCCCGACTTTGAGGGTTCTTTTGACCCCTTCAAAGTGTATAACTTTTTGGCTATTTTTGGCTACAAAGTAAACAGACCATGCTCTATCGATCTGTCGAATCAGATATTCAAATTTCCCCTTTGATCTTTGATCTTTGCGCGCACGCGCCATTTCACCCCTATCTCATTTCCATACGCCTTTGTGTGGCGAGAGTGGCTTTATTCCTCCCTCACTGTGTTCCTTTGCTCTCTCGTCGTTCGGTTGGATGGTGTGTTTCTCCGTTTCTCACCCCTTTCTGATACACGAACTACAGTATCCCATCGACGGCTACAGTATCCAGAGGACGATATTGAATTGAGCGAGCGTTTTCAACAGATTCACGTATTCACCCAGCTCAGTTTCAAGACAGGATCACGAGGTATCGGTGCTCCATGTGTGAATAATCGATTTTCAGGCGCTTTTATACCGTACACGAAGACTTGAGCAGTATTCATCCAGTAACGTGAAAGGTATGCACAATGCATTGCAGTTATGGTCAGTAATGGTGTGTCCTTGTTCCGATTGATGTGAAAAGTGCTTAAAACGCAAAATAAACAAAAAATTTAAATAAAGGGTAAAAATTCAATAAAATGTTTGTTACGGTATGTCATGAGTGT
>LS504488.1:149818-160979 GCA_900490845.1 Pristionchus japonicus | reverse complement strand
ACACTCATGACATACCGTAACAAACATTTTATTGAATTTTTACCCTTTATTTAAATTTTTTGTTTATTTTGCGTTTTAAGCACTTTTCACATCAATCGGAACAAGGACACACCATTACTGACCATAACTGCAATGCATTGTGCATACCTTTCACGTTACTGGATGAATACTGCTCAAGTCTTCGTGTACGGTATAAAAGAGCCTGAAAATCGATTATTCACACATGGAGCACCGATACCTCGTGATCCTGTCTTGAAACTGAGCTGGGTGAATACGTGAATCTGTTGAAAACGCTCGCTCAATTCAATATCGTCCTCTGGATACTGTAGCCGTCGATGGGATACTGTAGTTCGTGTATCAGAAAGGGGTGAGAAACGGAGAAACACACCATCCAACCGAACGACGAGAGAGCAAAGGAACACAGTGAGGGAGGAATAAAGCCACTCTCGCCACACAAAGGCGTATGGAAATGAGATAGGGGTGAAATGGCGCGTGCGCGCAAAGATCAAAGATCAAAGGGGAAATTTGAATATCTGATTGGACAGATCGATAGAGCATGGTCTGTTTACTTTGTAGCCAAAAATAGCCAAAAAGTTATACACTTTGAAGGGGTCAAAAGAACCCTCAAAGTCGGGGCGACCTTGGGCGACCCTCCGCGACCCTCCGCGACGCACTCGTCTGGGAGGAGACTCTGCGGTACGTTATAAGAATCAAATCGTGAAAATGCCAGGACCCAAGGAACCTAGAGCGATGAATGGGAATGAGAGTACGCCCCTCTCTCCCCCCCCCACTGCCTCTCAATGGAACTCAGAGGGGCGGGGTTCATTGGAGAACCCGTAGACCATAGAGGGAGGAAGACTCTAGTGTAGTGAGATTTCAATTAGGAACGAGCATTCGGAGATTCAATTACACTTTTTCCAGGGAATATCTCACTTTAAATTAGATTAGTGCTCTTGATAACAGTGGGATGAGAGTGATGTTTCAAACTGCAAGAGTTCTCACGGAAGCACAACTGAATAAAAGGTTCTAGGCCGGATGAGAACATTCGGATGATACTGGATGAACGCCATTTGCATATTCCGTCTAATACATAACAGTTGTCATCTCGCCCTCAGCCGTCCGAATGCTCTCATCCGACCTAGCGCCGAAAAAAACGACAACTGCCTTCAGATTGCTGTGACGTCTAAGCTGCCTGTTGGTTCACTGCACCCATTGTTTTCCGGAAGGAACAAAGAAAGAGTTCAAAAGCATCGAGACTACGTCGCATGAGTGGTCAAAACGCTTCCGGGACCATTGAAGAAGGTTGAACAACTAGAGATTGAGTAGGAGACAAGAGAGAAGCCTCATTCCCGCAATCGGTTCAATGGCTTTGTTCATGCACATTCAAATCGCGAGTATGATGATTCACTACGCTAATCAACAAACCGTTTCCCAGCACTCTTTCGAGAATTTGATGAAAAACTCGTACAGCCCAGCTATCTTTGCCACTAATCTAAATCGGGAAACGCACTGCTCCCTCTAATAAGAAGCCTTTCCCAGGCACATATCAAATCTCATATCGGCCAGAAATAGTCAGCATTGAAGTGGTCGCTACACCCACGCGATCTCTTCTCATATCAGAGCGTTTCCTGGGAATCAGCGCACTTGAAAAACCTCTCGTTAAGCGCCAAAGTCTGGCCTCGAGATTCACAGGACATTGCTAGGAATAGCACAACGAGCTACGTATCACGCTACAATTCAACGTGATTTCCCATTTTAGCCTATTACTTACGTCAGACCACGTTTGTACTGAGGCTTAGCGGATCGAAAGAACCATGGAAAGCAGGGGAGCAGGATCAACGAGGAAAACAAGGGCTGGATAGAATGAAATTAACGTCTGACTGCTGTTAGAGTACACACAAGTGAAATCTTGTCTGAGAAACACACATGAATATTATTTTATCACTTGAAAAGATTTGTCACAGGAGCGTTCGATCATCTTTCTTTGCATTATAGCACTCTGATCTCAGAAGCCTTTCTACTCATTTTCAATCTATTCATTATCAGCTCTTTCTCTGAATCTGTTGCTAATGAATGAAGATAGCAAGAAATCAGTCAGATAATTGGAAAGGAGGAAATATCTTGGAAAAACCGTACGTGGGTAGTGGGGAATGTTTCGAAAAAGTGCGGAAGTGAGAAGTGGATTTGAAGTGAAAAGAAGAAAAGGGTGAATGGGCTATGAAACAGCAGCGTGAATAATTCAGCTACCCCGAGCGATGAAAGAATCCAGTGGAAGTAAAGCGGTGGGAAATTATTGCGGAATTGATGAGTTGTTTACGAGAAAGCATTCAGAAAAGTTTCATATTCATGTTTGTTGTTCCGTTCCGAGAGATCGTGTTCATTGGAGCATGAAAGTGGACATTTTCACTATGTTTGCGTGTCTTTTGAATATCATGAAGAGGGTGGGCGAATGAGTAATGACTGAGGATGGCAATCGTGAATCGCTGATGGAATGCACAAGTGGAATATTATAGGTGAAAACAAGATCACTAGCATACGTTCGGTTATCTTCTTATCTTTCTAGAGAGAAGCTGCTGAATTAATCTGAATGAATTGCCACCGGTTATGCGAATTAGGCATGATGCAGATTTGTTCAGGAATTTTATGTTTTTCTTCTGTCTCAACAGCTTTCCGTAAGATGAGGAACTAAAACATCTTGTGATCTTTCTCCGCTCTTTCAGCTCGCTCTTTCAGAGACCAATGTTTCAGAAGGAAAGTGGCCAGAAGGCGAGTCGTGTTTACGGAACCAGAAATATGAAAGAACTTGTCTCGTGAGAGAAGAGGAAAGAGACAGACTTATGAAATATTGAGACGAAAATTGGCGGGAAATGTAGCGTGTCGGAAGGTCATGTGAGGGTGGGAGAGTGTTTGTTTGTGGCACGACGGATGGAATGTGTCAGGATATCCGACCAACATCCGGGGGTACTTCCTGGGTTGAAAGGAGACAATTAGCCGTCGTTCAATGCGACTAGAATTCGAGTGAAAAATCCAGAACTTCCAATGAGTTCGGATTTTGAAGATGCAGTGTAGAACCTTATGGAGGAAATTACCTACAGGCAATGCTCGCGAAAATGGAGAAAAATGCTCATCGGAGCATTTGAATTGCATGCATTTCATTTTCCATTTCAGTTCATGCAATAGGTCTTTTCTGATGTTCCCAAACTTGCCTAACGAGCTCTTGGACAAGATATTCGATAATTTGAATAAAAGTGACAAACTTCTGCTACATTTGAGAAATGTATGTTACGATTTTCCAACTTTTCTGACCATCGATTATATAACAGGTGTGCAAGGTTACGAAGGTCTTCGCTGAAATGGCGATGCTCAAATGGAACAAAGCTCCCGTTATCGAACGCCTCACGCTTTCATCCGAGGTATGTCAAACCTGGAAATGCGGGAGATGAACTTCTAGAGATGCGACTAGGATATACAGAGTGTTGGAGGGTGGAGTAGTAGCGCATGACACATTCTCTTTCCAGCGAACAGCAGATGAGGTCGTAATTCGATTCTCTTTCACAAAACCGAGTGGAAAAGGAGATCTTCGCCCCAAGCTCACACTGCTCTCTGCGATAACTAATCTCTCTGTTCCAGTTGCGCTCCATCCCAATGTATGCTAGATGGAAGATATCTGTGATTTCTGAACGTTTCAGGAGTTTACGTGCTCAATGAGTTTCACTGAAACTGTCACGTTTTTCCAAAACATATTTTCTTTGATGGCCGGGGCTAAATACGATCGACTGAATTTGTATCCGCAAGAGCCCGAATTCTTCGGATTTGTGCCTAAGATACTGAAAGAGAAATCAGTAAACTCTATGGCTCTGACAATAGGTGTTTCAGAGCTTGAACGGTGAGCGTTACCAATCGCGATTTTGTTTCGCCAGATCCTTATTGTTGTTTTTTTTGCTGGGATGATCAAACACAATTAGATAATTCAGACAATCAGTGATGGATCTTGTGAATCGAATTCAGCCAAGGAATCTTCGAGTTCATTTAGCTTTCGCTACACCAGGTTGGTCGACATTCTACGACGAAATTAAATTCTTAATTTTAGAGCCCTTTCTCATGGACCTGGCAGAAAAAGTGCAAGCGCTTTCTATCACTACTGAAAACAATAACTGGTTTTCCGATTATTATCCAGATATTGACCCTAAAATCAAGCTGACTATATTTGTGCTGAATATACTCTCAAGTCGCTGCTCACATCTAGATTTATCCGAAGCGTTCATCGAAATGTCATTGGACGAAGTACTAGAAATTTGCGGGGTATGTTCCGAATTTGGATGATTTCAACGAAACTTAATACATTTTACCTCAGGACCTTCTTAGAGTTACGCAAAAGAAACATCTATATTTTGCTGCGAGAACCACAAAAAAGCAATCATTTATGAGCACTGCTGCTGGGTGGTGCATTAATATTTCCCATGATTGGAATAAAAAATTCTGTAAAAACAGGATCGAAGCGATACATGGAACCTTCTTTTATGGGCTAATGTGGTGAAATATTTATTTTTAAATGTTGCGTATTTACTTATTCATCTAATTGTGTAATTGTTTATTTATTGTTTCGATAAGAGCAGCTGAATAAAATCTTCGAAGACGAAATATCGCATCTAACAATGCCACCCATAGCAAGAGATCGTTAAATGGTATTGTGATTGACTAGGTGAGTAAGTCAATAAACAAAATAACAAATACAGATATGAAACGAGATGAAGGGTCAATCTGGTGGAGGAATTCTGCGTGATCTTTGATCTCTAGAATCGAGCTCGGGAAGTCTTCTCCTTGTGTGGGAGAAGAGGGTGGGCCATGGTGTTCTCGCAGGTTTGGAAGCGAGAGTAGAGTTCCTAAAAAATGCAATAAGATGATGTCCAAACTTCGGAAAACTTCGGAAACTCTTTTCAAAGAACCACCATCAGAGGGCGAATATTTCATGATTTCACCCGGATTTTGATCCCAAATGCCACTAAAACATTCTCTCGTGGATCCCTGGAATCTGATGCTGAATTCCATGCTTCAAGCATTTCTAAGTGGATCACGATTCGAATCAGGGAGCGCCTAATGGAAGTTTCTCTCAACTTCCGCCTTTATTGCGATAACCGGATGAACGGTTGAGTAACGGCATTGAATGGTTTTTTTCTACGTAACAATTGCCTATGTTCATTTTTTGCGCGAGTGAGTTCCGCATCTACCGTTCAGAGAATACTAGGGAGCAGAATGGCCTATGATTTGACCAATCACCTAACAATGACGCAACTCACCATCATGGCAGCCTCGAGAGCCCTCACGCCGGCCATGTATTCCTCCATGCAGTTGGTGATAGGAGCAACTGAAAGTACGGTAGTTAGATTACGGTAGTCGATTATCGATCACTCACTCTTTGCCTGCTCCTCCTTGACTCCAGCGGCGTCCGCGACCTCGTCGGGGAAGCGAGCAGCCTGGAAGCAATTAAGTTAATTAGTTTATTTAGTTTTGTCGCATAATTACTCTAATTGCCACACCCCCACGGCAATTTGTCGCGCGACAATTAGTCAACGCTAGCGAAGAAAAGGTCTCTTCATTATGCGCACTCTCGCACCGGTCAGATCGACTACAAAGTGGGTAGTATGAGGAGAGTTTGCTTTCATTTGTAGCGATGGATTTCGAAATTGTACTTCACCTGGCTGGGAAGCGATGAATACGTCTAGTTATCGAGGAAAGAAGCCTCCCACGCTTACGTTTTCAGTCAAGTGCGCAACAAATCCTAGCCAGATTGGCGAGGTAGTGTGAGATAGGAGTCTACGAGGTGAAAGAGCCAAGCGCAATCAGCTCCATTCACCAATTTGTACTTTGAAAGGTCTCGCTCACTGTGATTCGCAAGCGCACCTTAATCGGATAATCCTATCCAATCTGTCTGCAGCTTCGCAGACTAATGCGAGTGTCTACTAAAGCAGAACTGAGGGAACGTTCGGGATCAGTGAGCAAGAGAGGGCCCGAAGGGAGAGTCAAGAAACCAACTGGCTTCCCGTATCTGTTTTCCACTCATTAGGAAGAGGTGACACTAAGTGGAGGACTGATGAGTGTTTGGTTCCCGCCTCTCATCTCTCAGTTCCCTGAGGCGAGAGAGTGTGTGAAATTGAGAGAGTCATTACTCTATCAGTGTAGGAGGAAGTCCCTCAGGAAAGTAAGGAAACTGATATACCTCATCTAGACGAAGAAAAAACGAAAGTCCCGATCTCTGGCTTTCATTAGTTTAGTGACGGCAGTAATCTAATCGAGAAAAAATGACGGTCAGTGTTCAGCACGTCTCTATTAATTATCGTCAGCTTTTGTTGTGCGTCTGTGTTTCGTTTGTCTGAGAGAATCGAGTGAGAAACGATAGATATCGTATCAAAAAGAGTCACAAGATTAGTAAAAAGCGAATTCGTTCATTTTTGTGCTAATTTTGCTGGCAAAAAAGCGCATTAGCAGGCCCCATCGGTGACTAATGTGAATGGGATATCTGACTTCCTTAGGAACATCAATGCCAAACGACCCTATTAAGCGCCTAACAACCTGCTAATGGGAAGCATCCCCCCTTGGGGACTGACATGATGAGCTTACTTCCTCACATCACTTTTCAGACCTTATTGCACATCAGTGCTCCACCTAATGGATAAGAATTCCTTTCCTTGACATCATTTTGATTTCCCCGAAGACCTAGTATCCCTAGTAAGCGATAGAAGATGACTACCGTAGCTACCGTACCTTATGCTGATTGTAGTGCTGTGCGTACGCTCTGGCCGATCGCTTTTCCCATCCGTCGGAGAAGGTCATCTGGGAAGGGTACGGTAGCTGATGAATCGAGGAGTGACTTATTACCTGAGAGGCGGCGAGCGCCAGAAGAGAGACGAAGATGATGAGGGAGGTGTTCATGACTGAAGGAAGTGAGACGATCTGAAAACTGTGGATGTTAGAAATTTAGAGATGAAAAATGTAGAAAAGCGTGACAAATTCAGTATGAGAAGGAGGAAAAATGAAGAGGAAGAAGCAATACGAAAGCCTGAGAAGATTCACGAAGGAACTGAAGCTGAATCAAAAGACTCCTCCCACCCGAGGGAAGGAGGATGGAATGACTAATGAGAGAGGTGAGAGAGAGGGTGGTGAGAAGTGCGACCAAAACATGAAGAAGACTTCTCATTCTCTACGCTATCTCGATTCTCCGACCCACTAGATAGAGTTCAGAATGAAGTCATTTTCAATTTTGCGCTTGTGGTGAATCATAAGTGGGTCACGTAGTGGAAAACAAGTCAGATTGCGTTTAATGAAGTAGATCTCGGTGCGATGCACTTGAGCTAGAACGAAGCCCTAGTTCACGAATATTAGGGACGATGTCAGACACGAAATGAGCTTAGAGCTGGAGTGGGGAGACTCAGCCCCTGGCCTGAGATCCCGGAGTGGGCGGAGCCTTCCTGGCTCCGCCCCTTTTCACGAAATGAAAGGTTAGAGTGTAGACTGATCATATGAGGGGAAATGAGATTGAAAAGCAAATCAAGGAAATTGGATTACATCCTTTGATAAGATACGAAATGCAGAAAAACATCACGGGGCTTCATTTCGTAGCGATTCATGAAGGAATCGAGCGGCTTGTCAACAAAAACTATGGTCTGCCTCTCTCACTTTCCCATGCTATCTCGCAGTGTCTGACCGGCTTTCTCACAAGAAATTGATTGATGATTGTTCGAACATACCGAACAACAAAACATCCACCTGATTCTATGTGAGTGTGCCAGAAAAATGACCCAGAACAAAGGAAAAGATGAATGTTGCGTTGTGAACTATGCGCCCACTGCTTAACCAAGATTGCTCTGAAGACAGTGTGGCCTTTATGTCAGTCAACAATTTTCTCCCATGATGTCTGAAGAAAGAAAATGTGAACTTTGGAGGAACCAGGTGGTTTCGGAACCTAAAATACAGAAACAGATGAAAATGAACAACAACAGGAACCTACAAGACTAACAAAAACATTGTTCCTGGTTGTACTAGGAACCAATCCATTCAAGCAAACAAAATGCATGAGTACAATCTTTTTCACCGGAAAACATGTCCTAATCTGTGCCCAGGGTATGACTGGGCATGGAAAGCGCCCACCTGGGCCTCTAGGACCTTTAATTTCTCATAGCTGTTTGGTAGACCAGACAAAGCGAAAAAGCGTGGAGCCGTGAAACGTCGTTGTTCTCTTAGCGCTTTTTCGCATGTGCCCACCCAAGGAAAAACGTCTCGGTTCACACGCTTTCTTGCGCTGTGAGAAGTGAAAAGTCGTGAGCTCACAGATTGGGTTGGTTGGTGATCGTTGGAATGAGTGGGGGCAGAACGCGGGAAGAGTCGGTAATTGAATTTCGTGCAGAAGAAAATGAGAGTTCGCTCCCAAAATGTGGGAAAATAGTGAGCACATAAGACTCAATTGGCGTTTGATCGTTGAAATGAGAAGGAACAAGGGAAAGTACTGCAGACTCTAATAGGAATTCCTGCTTAGAGAAGTCTACCGTTCCACAAAGGTGGGAATTTAAGACTTCCTTCCAATTCGTTCCGCCTTCAAATGAATGCAGACAGAGTTCTCAGCGAATTCAGAAATAGCCTGGAAGTGGCTGCTACTCTATATTTCCTGTCGACTTGACGACATTTCCGGGCGTGAATCAGACCACTCGAGCACCTTGCCTCATTAGGATTCCATGTCTGTAGTTGAGAGTAGGCAGGAGCCTCTCCATTATGTTTCCCTTCCTCGGCACTCAGGAGATAGAGAGCATGCAAAGCTGAGAGACTCCTACTTGACAGAATTATTCGAGGTTCGGCGTCATCATCAGAAATAGAGTGCAGGAAACAAGACTAGAGTCTCCTCCTTCATTCTTCTCTGGTCTTGCGCCTCTGACTTGTGAAGACAGCACTGTATGGCATTAAGACTTATCGTCATCGAGAGAGACGAGAAGACTAGAGTCTCACTCTTCTCTGCTCTAGCGCATCTTGCGCATTACTCCTTGAGATTCCTCGTCATCCTCAAAAATAGCAGCCCGAGCTATAACTGGCTCAATAATTGTTGCTCCTTGCAAGAAACGCACATGTCTTCCTCCTCATTTGCTTCTCTGTTGCGTCAATCCATGCTCCATTCTGGCTTCCATGGATGAGAAAACGTGCGCGCAAAAACGCGCGGAAAACCAGGAAATGAATGGGCGAAATGCAATCTATGCCCGACTCCCTTGGCGGACTTCAATGAGCGTTGAAGCTTGTGAGAGTCATGAGAAATGCGAAGAAAAAACGCTAAAGTGTTTACCACACAACGCGATTTGTAGTTGAAAACGTGCGCTGGTGAAATGCCAGTACAAATTTTCGGGAGACTTAGTTGTTGGATTGGGTGTAGTTCCAAGGCACGTGTTTACGCTGATGTTGAGGCTTGTGTCTGTGTCTTAATCAAGTTTGAAACCAGGCATAACATCTGCTGTTATTGAATATCTTTCGAACTACGGCTGAATATCACAGATTAGAGTTCGAAATGCGAGTGGCCGCCTTACACACCCTCTCGTTTGCCTGACCAGCGAGAGAGTATAACGAAAGGAGAGCGCGCGAATGTTTTTGCAAACCCTTGATGTATATCACAGATCATCCAATTCATTACCGCTTCGTTCTACTATGCTCTATACGCTGCTAATGAACGCAGAACCTCCAGTTAATGGAGTAAATAAGTAATGCTGAGGAGAATCGGGACATCGCAGGGATTGTTTCGAGTAATGCAGAATCGCGAAGCGCATTGGAAGGAAAGGGAGGATGCGCGGGAAAACTGCATAATTCAACGATCGCAACATTCGGGAGATCCACTAGGAATAGCGGTGCGAATATCGCTCAAGAAAGACAAGCGAGCAAGTACAATGAAACATTTACGAGGGAAAGAAGCCCACGATCATTTTGCTTTAGGACAACTACAATTTGGCTAAATTTCCACGAAGTACAGCTTTGTTTGCCTGATAAGAGTACAATTTGAGTGCTCGCCCTTCACATGCTTGTCCAGTCACGACTTCAAAAGGCAGACATTGAAAAAGCATTGAGTTCAGAGTCTTGAGAGCAGTGCATTGAAAGTGTTGAGAGTCAATGTATGACGTGTCGACGCTGCTTGCAAACATGCACCTACTCGTAAGGGAAAGCTAGACTAGGCAGATAGGCACAGGTAAGGGCGACTGTTAGGGCGACTTCTGGGTTGGCCGGTGCTTATTCATCCGGAAGCGAGCAGCGTACAGGTTCTTCTCTCGCTCTCAGGCGGAACTGTAAAGAGCGTGTGAAGTCTACCGTGAATTGGGGTTTTCAGGTCCGGCATTGCATGGTTGCATGTCTTGAGGGTGGATGGTGGATTACTAAATTGTCGCCGATTGACATCGGTGATTTTTGGTTAGTTGATCTTAGCCATCTTCCGTGAGTCATTATCAGAGAAGCAGAGAGAATCCTTCTCTCTTTCCCTCGCCTATCGCAACAAATGCGTTCCTTTTTGCACACAGCAGTCTCTTCCGCCCCCGGTTCTCGCCTAGATTCTCACTCGTATTTAACCCCTGTTATCCCTCGATAAACCAGTCTCAGTCCGAAGCGTATCCTAAGACAAGTGGTGCATCGCCGAATCAAGAACCCTGCCATCCTGGGGTGGACCCAGTCTTGTCCACCCCCCCCCCCCCTCGTCCACTGAACCACCGAACCACCAATGGATGCGCCAAGGACCAAGGAGACCCCGCACCGGTCAGTCGTCCGCCCGTTGAGATGGATCACTGAGTCGTCCCCTGCCGTCAGTACTGCCGCCGCTTATGGATCCGTTCGTCCGTTGACGTGGTTGAAGACCCCGAGCATCCGCTCCGTCCCCGCCCGTCGTGTAGCCCCAGAGGCTAGCCCGAGACCGTGGATCACACCGGCTGAGGAGAAGTCTGGAGGAGCCGCCTGCCCGACTTCTGAGGAGCCACCACGGATCGCCCCGGCTGAGGAGAAGTCTGGAGGAGCCGCCTGCCCGACTTCTGAGGAGCCACCACGGATCGCCCCGGCTAAGGAGAAGTTTGGAGGAGCCGCCTGCCCGACTTCTGAGGAGCCACCACGGATCGCCCCGGCTGAGGAGAAGTCTGGAGGAGCCGCCTGCCCGACT
>LS504488.1:102871-147479 GCA_900490845.1 Pristionchus japonicus | reverse complement strand
GTATTCCTCTCGTATTCGTGCATTCTTGCTCACTCCATAAACTGCTCCTTTTTTTGGGCTGGAGTGTCGCCGATTGACATCGGTGATTTTTGGTTAGTTGATCTTAGCCATCTTCCGTGAGTCATTATCAGAGAAGCAGAGAGAATCCTTCTCTCTTTCCCTCGCCTATCGCAACAAATGCGTTCCTTTTTGCACACAGAAGTCTCTTCCGCCCCCGGTTCTCGCCTAGATTCTCACTCGTATTTAACCCCTGTTATCCCTCGATAAACCAGTCTCAGTCCGAAGCGTATCCTACGACATGTCTTGAGGGTGGATGGTGGATTACTAAATAGAACATAACTTTGGTCATTGGCATCCTATTTCGCGTGAGATGCAAGCATTGAATGCGAAAGTTCTGATCAAGAGAACTTCGAAAATCAGTGACCGAGTCGAACAATGGCCAGCAGAAGGCGCAATTACGCCGATCCTTGGCAGTCGTTGTAATTGGCGCACAATCCCCATTTCTCTTCGCTTCAGACTCTTTTTTTCACAGCCTGACCGTCGATAGTGCGTGTTGAAAGAAGAGAACCAAGTCATTACTCCTCTAAGCCCACTCCATCAATCTTGCCGTCGCTTTCCCTCTGCAGTCTCATTGAGAGATTATTTAGAAAAACACTGAGAAAGCTGTCAATTCTGCTAAAAAGGACGCAATTACATCGCTCCTTGTCGGTCCTTGTAATTGCTGATTCCATCATCAATCTCGTCCTTGTTTTCGTTCTGCAGTCTCATTTACGTCGACCCTTTTGTCTAGGCAATCTCCATTTTCGAAATGAGCGAACACGGGTATCACTAATTTCTCTTCGGGCTGAGGTGCATGGTGATTGAGAGAGCAAGGGTTCGAAGCGAAATGACAGATGAAAACAAGGACCAATTATTCAAAATCCACTGAAACATTTTGGAGAATCGTAGTTGAAGGCATTAGTGGTAACATTACCTTCACATTTAGCAGCATCTTCACATTTCCTCTTGAATCAGAGATTCATCATCCCTACTCCTCACATTCCATCACAATTCAAACCCACGCCAAAGATGAATCATCTCCTTGTCGCTGATTGGCGCAAGCTTCGCAGATCTCTTCATGTTGCGTGCTTTCTCGCTGATCAGAGAAGCATCAGATAACGTGAAGTGATGAGAGGTACTAATTACCACGACGTCTACAACTTGTCGTACAAAAAGGGATAGCAGAGGTGTGTCATGTCTACAACGATGAGAGCTACTCTCTTCCTAGTTGTCCTTGGATTGCCTCTCGCTATACCCGACGAGGTAAGAGTTTGCCCGAATTGTTAGCTTCGAAAAAAATCATTTCTCAATTTCAAGGACGATGAGTGGCCCTTGGCTCTTGGTTACGCCTATAATGGAAGTATAATTCACAACGCGAAACAGATCTGATGGCACAATTGCAGACACTGTTTGACCTGAACGTTTGGGTCGAGGTTGTTGGCTCTGCGCGCGCGTGCAATCGCACTTTTCATGGAGCGGGAAATACAACCTACGAAATCGTTCTTATGGTATGCTTTTACTGGAGTTTGGTCGAATTGACGGCTTCATTCGGATTTTCTATGCATTCCAAAGAAATAATATCAATTTTAGGAGCATGATACCTTTGGAAATGACGTTGTGTGGGGACAAACCTTGACTGTAAGGCCCTCATTTTTGTTACAGCACCCTAACCGATCCTGTTTCAGGTTAACGGTTCGAAAGATGACGCTCGTGTTAGAGTGAGCGGAATGGTAGGAAATTTGCCTTTTATGAATGAGTCAAACTTTTTTTTCGGGAACTAGACAACTGTTCGATTCATAAAAAATAGCAAAATTTCGCATGCTCAAGACTCGATCGTCGAAGATACAGTGGAACCGTACCTTGCAGTGACACTGCGATGCCATGACGGGTGTAAGTCTTCGTCAAAACGGTGGAAGCCCGGTTTCAATTCCCGGTCCTTTTCAATGCCTTTGCTGACTTGCAATGATTAAGTCAAATTAGAGCGAAACGAGGTTACGAATAGTACATAAACGGTAAAGCTGCTAGAAAGAGAAGAAAATGAAGGGATAGTCCTAAAGAAAAGGCGATTCTGAGAGAAAAGAATCAGCAGCAAGCAGTCAGATAGCAAATAATTTCAGGTGAGAAACACTACTGTGTGCACCTCGACGAAATCAAGCAGCCGAAAAGATTCAAAGTGATCCTGAGCGAAGATGATCAAGACAACGTGGACTGCAAGCAATACGGACACAATTTCAAGAGATCTTCAGAGCTCTACGCTCAATATCGGCGCGAATATGGTGGAACTCGATGAGAATCTAGAGATTTGAGCAGTTTCGATAAAGAATTTCTTTCAACGTGTGAGAAGTCGTTTTGCACGCTTCCACTTCATTTCCCCTAGAATTGTTGTTTTCGAGACGATTCATTCCCTTCTTCCCCTCATTCTCCCTCTTTTCTCTCGTCTCAGTCGGTCGGTCTGCTTCAAAATGGCAACGCCCAAGCAAAAAGAGGGCAACGTTGTTGAACTAATCGCTACTCTGTTGAGATCGAAGCTGAGATCTCGCCCAGCCGTGATCGATCAGGTGAGCCTACCGTACCCCTTATCTACAGTATCCAAAATACTACAGATCGCCGCACTTGACTACTTTGTCAAACACTTTGAAAATAATGAGGAGCCGCGTAAGGGTTTCGAACAGAATCTGATTGACGTCTTTCTCCGAATGTTGAACGATCCGGAGTCGAACTTTCGGTATCATTCACTCGTTATCGGCACTTTTTCACCTAAATAACACACATATCGATTGATTGCAGTGTCAATGCATCTTACGTGATCGTGAAGCTCATGGGCAGCAAAAGTGCCTCTCTCATGCACACTATCGTCGAGAAGGTACGACAGTATACCCATCATGCCTAGCTTATTACGGCAGCCAACGTAGAGAAAGCACAGTATCCATCAGCTTAACCGGGTAATGGTAACTACAGTGTTCATAATTCCAGGGTGCACTGAATGTGTTCGTGCGCTGCGTCGTGGAGGAAGATCTATCGGATGAGTAAGGAATTGATCATTCATCTTGAACTCCTCCTGTTATGCTCGCATGCTGGGATGTGAAAGATGCAACTGCTAACGTGAATCGACACCGGATTCAGTCTGCTCCGCAACAATCTCGTCGGAATTCAACGAATCGCTGCGCACTGCACAGATTGCAAGAAGGCCGTCCAAGCGACTGGCGTGATTGAGAAGATTGCTAACATCGTGGGTCTCACATTCCTGACCTTTTCACTACTCAACATCAACCTCATCTTTGTCACTTACCGCCACATAAAGCTAACGATAAATTGCTTTGTTTTCGAATTCCATCACAATACTGCCCGTACCAGATGCATTCGGACACGGTTCACTCGCACGTCTTGCTCGCCGCTGCTATTGACTGCTGCAGGAACATCATGAACAGTGAGCACGAAGCGATCCAGCTGGAGGTTGGGTACGGTAACCGTGTCCTATCAAGAACTGACTAATTTAGACCGGTCGATTGCTCATCTCTGTCATTATGACTGCCTGCCGTCGTTACATGACCGACAGCGATTTACTAGAGGTATCGTAGGCTCAAAAATTGTGAAAATTTTGTATAAATTTATAGAAATCGCTTATTGCGCTGTCGCAACTGGCTCACTCTGGGACGTTCAGTAAATTCGTGAGTTGTGCATAATTAAACAGTGTTCTGACCACCATTGTTCTCCTCAGAGAATGGTTTGGCAAAGAATAAGTTTCCCGCCTATGGAAATGATTCAAAATGAGCGGGGAGAGCGATCTCTCCACACCCTCCGTCTTTAATTTTTATTCATGCAAATCGGTCACCCGTTTCTGTCGCGGCTGAACGCTGTAATTAGCGTCTTGTAGAAAAATGTGCCGATTGCAGGATCAGTTTGTGGTGCAATTCGGTGCAATGCTCGATGATGCCGACCTCATTTCGATTGCAATGGAAGCAATTGCAACTGGAAATACGAATCATACGAGGTGAGCTCAAGTATATTGTGCATGTACATAATTTTTGATTCAGCAACGCCCTGGGCATACTCATCAACGCAGTTCCCGGTATCGATCGCTGCAAACTTATGCTTGCTGAGCGATTATTTTCAGCTTCCAAGAGTCTTCGGGACAAGCTGGTTATGCAGGAGGGCTTCATGAAGATGATTGTGAGATATTTTCAAGATAATACCTTACCGTAATCCGGATACCGTAATCGATCTCGGATCGCAGAATGGTTGTCTCGACTCGGCATGCGGCGTGGTTCAATTGCGCGCTGCCTGGGTGCTCGGAAACTGTTTCGCTCGCGTACCCCGCCATCTCATCGATCGATTGGGCAAGGTATTGATTGCAACCGTAGTCTACCGTAACCTGCTAACCGCAGGAAGTCGAGATATTCGTGCAGCTTATGTGCCTCATGCACAGTCACGACCTGCAGCTGCAGAGAACGGTCTAAATTCTTTTTTTCTAAAATCATTGACTTATCGAAAGGTGTGCCGATTCTTCGTCAATTTCTTCGCATCGGTGGACAAATTGCTTCATACATTCATATGCGTAACCATGAAGACTTTCGTCGAAAACGGTAAGTGGACCTGCTTGAAATGTCGAATTACGAGTTGCAGGAGTCCGTACTATCGTCGATTCTGCTACCAAGACTGGAGCAGACGCTCGATTGGTGAACATGATCAGAGAGGTATTACTGATCTTTGATCAATGATCTCTTCTCAAGCTTCTTCAGGTTCTCCCCAGGCAACTTATGACGAATCCCGAATTCTGTGTCATGATTAAGGAGGTTGGATTGCTCCTGATCTTTTTCGTAATTTCACTCAACTTAGTATGTTCGTGGGCCTAGTTATTCCGATTCATTCATCAATGATCGACGTATGGAGGCGTTTGCTGAATTTGATGATCGACTTACCAAGGTTGGCGCTAATTTTGTTTGATTACTGCAATTATCAACAAAGGTTACATAGTTTTCGGTTTCTTGCCACCCCTCGACGACTTCGAATACTGAAAGGAAAAGAACATCTTTTTTCTAGAGTATCACCAGCTCGCTCAAATCCGTCGCAAGCGCGACTACGGCAGTCCTGCGAGGATCCAGTCAGGCGCACACCGTGGTGAGGTTGCTTGGATTCGTCGCCCTGCAGAATTTCGCATCGCGTGTGCGAGTATGGTAAACGTCGCCCTCCTTGCAGTCGGAGCAGTCTGTTGGCGTGGCTACCGCCAATTCGCTCGAGACGAGTAACAAGTGACGATTGAAGAGAGATGTGCGGTTGATGAAGAACAACCTCTGTAGTACACGAAACCTTTCTTAGCTCAGATTTATTTAATCGAAAAACGTGTGAATAAATACGTGAAACTGTCTCACAATTAACTCTGAAAGGTGAATAGGAAAATTGATTTGGGTTTTAATGGTGTTCTTTTGTTGCGAGCCTACACTATGCTCTGAAATACGGCTTTAATTCATTCTGCTTACTGTTTTTGAATTCGTATAGGAATGGGAACGAACTTATATCGAATCAACTTATAACAAGTCAAATTTGAATTACCTCCTTTCCACATCCTCAAGATTTACGCATTTAGAAAGAACGATTTTTTATTTTATTTTTTTTGTGGGGGCATAGCGCAGTCGGTAGGGTGCCCGGCTGTGTGATGCGAGGTCCCGGGTTCGAATCCCGTGCTCGGCATGAGTCTTGCCAGACCACCCCAACAGGCCCACCAAGCCTGGTCCAATTGGTACTGGTCAAAAACCAGGAGTAAAGGGACGGTGTCGCCGGCTGGCAACTGAGTAACGACTTATACCGTTATATGCTATGGATGCGTGCACCCCGGTCAAAAGAAATCTGCGCATGTTCCGCACGTTGAAAAACACGTTGAAGACGGAACTACCTTTACCTTTACCTTTACCTTTTTTTGACAGTTCGTTCAATCTGAATTTGCTTCCCGCTTCAGCAATAGCTCGTAAAATTCCTCTCACGATAATTTGCTCTCGCGAATGTGAAAAAAAAACCGGAAAGGTGAAATCCTTTCTCTGACAGATCTCACTACTTTTACAGCTTTCTCGTATTTTCTTCCTTTTTTCTTCGCTGGCAATTGAAGTCTATCAACAATCACCATATATTCTTATCTCTCTTTTACTCGGAACTATTATTCTATTTTGTTCTTTTTTCCACTCACACTTCCCCTGTTCCCGGTATTTTGTTACGCGAGGCTGCGTTTTTCTCCTTCATTGCACTCTCAGAGAATTCGAGCAAGGGGTAGCCGTCTCTCCATATTGCGCACTCTCTCGGCTCTCAAGGCTCTCGAAAGCGTGTAATAAGAAGAGACGACTACGCCGTATTCTCCCACACTTCGTAGAGTAACATTTTCAGATGCATGGGTCATTCCTACGAACGAGTGCACTAATCATATTCATCATTTCGCTACTTCTCAACGGTTTTCTTGCCGCTCTCGTTTACACCAAGAGCCTCAAACTCGGGAACTATCGAATATTTTTCTACGCTTTTGTTGCCATAGACATTGCATTTTCGACGATGGAAATGCTGATCGCACCGGTAAATTACTAATCTGAGTCAGGAAAATGTTTCAATTTACAGTTCTACTACTCAAGCACCGATGTGATATTAACTGTTTCGACAACGAACTTCGTTAATGACCCTGTCCATCTGGCTGTAGTATTCATAGTCTGGCTCTCGTTAATGCTTGGACTGGTTATCATCGTTGCTTACAGTTATCTCTATCGCTATTTTCTTCTGATGAAGTGAGCATTAAAGGACATTTAAAGTTACCTCAAATTTGCCTTTAGTTCCTCATCAGCGAAAGTGTTCAAATCGAGACCCGGAGCTGTCATTTGCTTTCTGGGCTTCCTAGTAAGAGCTGATGCAATAGAATCGAAATAGAAATGCTCTGTTTCAGGTCTTCAGTTTTCTCCCCGTTACCGCTATGACACTATCCTTCTTCCCTGTTCCGAGAGAGTTGGGTGAGAAAATAAGACGGAAGCTCGAGAATGGAAGTACTGATGTTGACTATTTCGCTCATACGATAATCGCGTATGATTTAAGCTCTAAGGTGCAATTTTTATCTACATAATAGCAATGCTCTAGAAGATAAAATGAAACAAAAGCTACATTCCAGCATGATAGTTCAACGTTCTTGCTCTGCATCATATCAGTGTCTTTCATGTCATTCGTTATGGCTACAGCTTGTACGGTAATTGTCGCCTGCGGGATACGGTAAGATCTATCGACAACTGGTTTTACAAATTGCAATTTCAGAATCAATCGAATCATCAAGAACGGTATGCGATCAGAGGCTACGAAGAAAAAGCAGCGGAGAAATTTTCACATGCTGATTGCTCAGGTATTTTTTTCGATTTATCGGGAACAATGTCTCGCAAAAAATGGATGCACATGATTGCAATTCAGGCCCTAAACCCAACGCTCACAATGTTCCTTCCTACCCAATATCAAGTGATGATGATGTTCATTGAATGGTCGAATCCACCTATTATTCACTGGTTGCTATCATATCCCTACATGTTGTTTCCCATTATCAATCCGTTGATTATCCTCTATTTTTCGAAATACTATCGAATCGTTTGGAAGAATGTGCGCAGTGGGCGGGTGCTGACCCCTCGTCGATACGAATCCCCCATGCCAAGTGACCCTCTAGCGCCCGAATCGAGGTGCTTGTCGGGATGTATTGATGAATCTCAATGATAAATCTTCATGATGAAGCGAATGAAATCTCTCTATGCAATGCAATTGAACGAGGGGTAACCTTTTTATGAGCACGGTATCTTAGCGCGGACTCATGGCGCGTCCTTTAGAGTAAGACGCTCTCCCTCTGATCGATTCAAATTCATAAATAATAGTTCATTCTCTGTGATGAAGCGCTCGCAGCCTGTTCCACAAAACAGCTCTAAAAAGCTGAAGGACAGTCCGGCAGAGGTCCGTTAGAAAGTGGACTCTGAATAATCATTGATATTTGCCAGGACGTTCTCTCAGCCCTGAATGACGATTGCTTGTTGGCCGTATTCTCCTACTTGGACTGGTAAGCTGTCGAAACCTTGTGTAAAACTATTCGTGAGACAAATTCTTTGAACACTCACTAGTCCTTGCTTTTTTAAAGGAGGTGAAATAGCAAATATTAGATGGCTAATCTGTGAGAGACTATGACAGAGCGTTTTCGTCCATTTCTTTGCTATTAGTCCTCCTTTAAACACCAAAAGACGCGAAAAAATCGATATGATCAAAAGAACTGCCCTTTGACGATACGATTTGTTCAGGGATTCACAAGAGATCATGCATAAAGTAAGCCAGCGCATGCGTTCAATCGCGAGGCACCGAGGTTGTCGAACAAACCAGCTGCCGAACTCGCTGTGATCCAGACACATTTCCGCGCCTCGAATGATGTAAGAACTGAGCATTCACATTGTCCATCGAAATGCCGCTTGGATTCGAGCTTCGAGATGACAGACGTTAGAAACCATTCAAGAGTTAGTGCTGCGAACTTCGTTTCGGATATTCCAAAGATTTAATGCTTTTAGGGTCGAAATGGGTATGCCGTTCGGCTCACACCGATCAACCCCAAGGACTACTTTCTCATCTACAGAATCAATGCTGACGCCGTGGAGTTGAGGGAGAGATACAAACAGCATCCCGAAGCCGTGAGCGGATAAACTGTTTTTTTTCAGTCCTTTCTCCAACTCTTCAATCCTCCCCTAAGAAGGGAGGACTTCACACAAAAACAATTATGTTGTCGGCTTACGAAGGCTTAGTGTACGTGTAACAAGTGCTCACCGTACTCGGCGAATTAAGCCGAAAGTTCAAGTTCGATAGCCTTCGCTTCAATAGTGTATGTACTTCTTATATTTCAGTCTCTTGTTACTTTTGCTCAGATCAAAAGTAGATGATATTCTTTTTTTCATTTTGGATGAATTGCAGGTCCAGCTTGACAAGAATCTCCTAGATTGCTTGCAGTCTTCATTTGAGCACGAGCTTCCGCGTAAACTAGCCATTTGGAATGCAACATTCGATTCTGGAAACTTCTTCAGCGAGTAAAGACATAGAAAACAAAGTTCTTTTGAACTACGAAAAAAAATGTATTTACAGGATCAAAGATTTCATTTTGAATTCTGGAATACGGAATGGAATACGCGATTTATCAATACAAGATGGATTGTCTTACAAACTTTGATGAGGAATTTGTTCGGTACTTTGGCGAACGATTTAGCCCCTGCAGTCTCGAGTTATGAAACATCCAATGCGAAAGGAAACTCTGGAACCACTTCGTGAGCTGGAAACAATTTCTTTAATTTTGCTTTAAAAAACCTTGAAATTACGACTTGTAGGGCTGTTTGTGGAGAGTTACTCATGCACTTTTCCCATCAATATGCCGATATTCGAAACTGAAGCTTCCGCATGCTAAAATTCAGGATCTTTCAGTGTTATCGGATTTGATCGCGGTACGTTTTTTTTCAAAAGAGAAACATAAAGTGTAAGTTCATAGACGCGCCTCGAGTTGAACGAACACTCCTGTGAGTGGTATTTCTACGCTACTGGAATATGTATGAAACGCCTCGCGTTTAGTTTGAAGGCTATGGACGATCGGAAGGTTTGCGTTACTGTTATACAAAAAAAAAATCAGTGAGCTTCAAATTGGAAAAATTGTAGTTTGTAATTTCCAAATCCTCATGTCAAACCTTATAAAGTGTATTAAAATCAGACTGTCTTTTCAGTTCACATTCATGAACTGGAATGACAAGAAAATTTTTAAAAATGGCTCGAGATTCTGCTGTCGCGTCGAAACTTACGAAGTAGAGGACAGCGATAATAGCTATGGTATATCGATGGAATTCATGCATGATTAAGTTTTATCGGAAATGTTCACATTCATAAATCATATTTCATTGTTCATGTTCTTTTGTTGGATCGTAAATGAATAAAATGTCTTCCTTTTGTAATCGCGAAAGCATTCTACAAGGAACACTCTTAATATAAGAGCCACCCGATACTATGACACACAAATATCACAAGCTAGTTGCTGGTTACGGGATTCGCGCCGGTTCATCGAGCGTCCTTTTTTGAATTTCGGCTCTGAGATTCCACCATTTGTCCGATAAATATTGCTATTTTCTTCATCAGAAATGAAACGCGCACGATCTGGTTTAGTGGATAATAATAAAATGGCTAAGGAAGATCCTGCAGATGTTAGTTAGACTGCGGGTTCCGAATTTTAATAGTCAACTGTTGTTTTCAGAATCTTCTCTCATCGCTAAATGATGATAGCTTGTTGTCGGTGTTCTCCTATTTGGACTGGTTAGTAGATTTTAAACGAGCTCAACTGTAAACTCAATCTTTTCAGGGACACTCAGGAAATCATGCACAATGTGAGCCAGCGCATGCGTTCAATCGCAAGGCATAGAGGATGTAGGAGTGTACCGAAACGGGCCAGAGAGCTATCTGTGATGTATGGATGTGATCCCATTGAGAATGATGTGAGATCGAGTTGATTTTTTCTTCGATTAAAATATTATTTTTATTTTTTGAAAAGTAATACAACTGAGTTCAGTTTTATTTAGTTTAGTAGTTGATAGAAATTTTGCCTCATTCAGATACGCAAGGGCTATTCAGTTATCGTTACGCCGATCCAACAAGATGATTATTATTTGGTCTACAAAATTGGTGCCGATCTAGTGTACACGAAAACGCAGTTCAAGAAGATGGAGGGGCATGTAAGTATTTATTTTTGAATGAAAATTTCTGTTGAACTACTGTTGGTTTCACTTTCTCTCCCAATTTACTTCCCTTTTCAGATCAGCCTTTCGTGTATAGGTCGAACCCCGTCGAATTTGCCCGAACAAGTGTACCCAATCATTAAAGAACTGTGCCAAAAGTTCAAGTTCGATTGCGTGCGTTTCAAGAATGTAAGAGCTGCATCAAGCTCGCAATCATCATAATCATCTCAGATGCACATCGACAAAGGCCTTTTCGATTTTTTAAAATCCTTAATCGAAGCATGTGATCATGGCAAGATTTCTTTCTATCGATTAACATTTGATGATGACATTTTTCCAACCGAGTGAGCACTATTAAATCTCCTGCCCTTTTCCTGACAGCTGGGACCCTGCGGGAAACTTTTTTTTCACTCCATTGTTCGGGAATCTGCAGGAGCGCCGCACTTTTATCATATGATCCGTCACGATTGTATAAAATTTGCAGCGTGAAAAGGCTCATTCTCAATTCTGGAGTTCACAAGTTTGAATTCGAACAATGTGGTCCAAATTATCTAGCAAGTTTTGACGAAGAGTTTCTGGAAAAATTCGGAGATGGTTCTTCGCATTCTGAGCTCGAGTTATATGATTCACATGCTACACAATTTCTAGGAAATTACGTAATCACATTTTGTCGAAGGATTTGGTCAATTTCCGAAAATTACAGATTTGTTTTTGGAATATCTCGAGAGAAACGTTTACAACATTATGTCGATTCTCCAAACTGAAACTTCCCCATGTTGGTATTGAGCCGCACCTGCTAGTGGAGCTGATAACGGTACGACATTTGCGTTTTTGTAGTTTAAAGTTGAAATCGTTCGTTTAGACGCGTCTCGAATTGAACGAAAACCATTGTATGTGGGTATTCCACGTTACGGGAACGAAGTATGCTGAATTGGAGGGCTGTTTGAAGAGGCTTGACCGTAACAAGGTTTCAATTTAAAAATAAACCATGAATTCATTACACATTTCAGTACTCTATCGTAAATGAAGTCTCCTCAACATCCAGAATCACTGCCGGTCAAGGAAAGAAGATAATGAAACAGGGAGCTTCATATTATTGTCGGCTCACGACAACGAGAAGAAAGAAGTACAGCGCGCATTACGAGATATCTGCTCTTTTCATGAATGGAGAAAACATAAACAAATGATAAAGAAATCGCAAACTGAGATTGATTTTGAATTTGCTTATTACTTTCAACGAACTGCTCCAGAATGAAAAAAAATCTTTTCGAAATATTCAAAATGAATTACAATTACAAAAAAAACAAAAATTAAATTTTGCCTTGATGAGTCATTCTCTCAGTTTCGAAACTGAATAGGTAAAGCATCGACTTACCTTCCGATCTCTAGAATCTCAACCGAACCCGCACATTAGCGAGCATAACATCGCTAAACGTTTGAAACCGCCAATTTCTCCTCCGCCACGCAGTCTGACTCTATTCGCTGCGCATACTTACTTGCCGGTCGCAGACGCGAGAGAGGATGAGAAACGAGAGAGAGATAGACGACTATTTCGGACGAGACGGGTACCTGGCGCACTGGACATATTTTCGTCTTCCTTTTCACGTTAAACCCTGCCCTTCTGTTCATCGTTCCCTATTTGATTATTCGCTCAAAACCTTCTTCGAAATGCCTCTCTATGCGACCCGTTTCAGTGGTTATTTGAATGGAGGACACCCGTCTCTCCGACTCGTTCATCTCCTTCATCTACCACTACATGCACATTGCCTCTGCCATTACTCTCACTCTATCAACCATTGTCTGCTACCTGATGATTACTCGGACGCCTCCCTCAAGTAGGAGGATGATGAGACATCTGATGGTTGTGCAGGTAATAAATCTAGTCAAAATTACTGCATCCGTAACTGGTTATCGACAAGTGAGTGAACGGCAACACCGACTGAACGGCAATTTTGCAGTTCTTCGTAACCTTCAACGACTTCGTTCTCGGCGTTCTCCTGGGCGGAGTCCCTCTGTTTCCAGCCCCGGCAGGATTCTACGAGGGAATACTCCACAGACTGGGCGTCCCAGGGCATGCAGCGTTTGTGAGTAATTAGTCAAACAAAATACGATTAGTTTGTTAATTAACACGAAATACTTATTAATTATGTTGAAGGTACTGATGTTCGTCGCGCACGCCTACGTAGCCGCATCGATCGTTTCGTGTTTCTACACGAAGCACCAGACAGTGGTGCGGCTAGCCAAGTCTAAACCTCTGTCGGTGAGTATTGATCGAATAATCCTAGCACTGGATCCTCAAATCCTGAAAGCCATTGATCGTGGAGTAAACTCTTTGAAGTAAGCTGATTTTCCAGGCTAACCTGTTGGTCATATCCTAAAAAAACTGCAACAGAAACGAATGCGGTCTGCTTATAGTTCAAGAATCAAACAACACATCTCAGTCGGCCCTTTTCCGAGGAGGAATGATCGTTCTGGTGTCGACTCCGTGCGTGCTTCTCGCTTTCGCCAGCCCAGCAACCGCTGCGGGAAGGAAATATATTGAACAGGTTAGAGATTCCAATTTTGACTTCACGGACGAGATTATAGGTTATCTATCTCACTATGATAGCAAAATTCTCATACAGATCTCTGATCGCGAAATCACGGTGAAGATTTTCAGGAACGCCCCGATTTCGCGTGGATCTATCATACCAAACGCGCCGTAATCGCCATTTCGTTCAGCCAGAATATCCCAATGATCGTTGCCCTTTACACGACCATAACAGCCGTAAGTATTGTGATAACTTTAATCACTCGTTTGAAGTCCTGGTATCACAGGTTGTTTGCAAGAGTGTAAGAGTGCCGGTCACTAGAAAATATTTTGTGTCCAATTTCGATGAAAGTTGGTTAGTAGGACCCACTGAGGGACTCTTTAAGGTGTAGTAGTGAGCAATATCCAGGGCCTGGCAGTATCCCTCTTCCTCTCCGCTTTCTTTGTCGGACATACAATGTACATGCTGTCGCAGCACGTGGGTTATTGATTAATTAATTCTTCTAACTCAAAGAGGCCCACTTCATTGTTCAGCAGCCATCGCTCATGCTTGATTACTTTGAAAAGCTTCGAAAAAATATGTAATAGGTAGAAATAAGTTCAGGCCCTCCTCATCAGCACTAAGACCCGCATGCTACAACGCAAGCTGACAGTCAATTTGACAACACAGGTTTCAATTTAATTCCAAAACGACACAGCCTGAAGAAACCCTGAATATGCTAAGGGAATACATTATTTAATCTAATAATGTGAATATCAGATGTGTCTACCACTCGTGGTCCTGATAGTGCCGATCACTTTCCACGGTCTATCCATACTGACTGCACGGTCCACTCCAGGTAAGTGTGCTCAGATGCACCTTGCAATAACATCATGTCGTCTCCCTTCCTACTCTTTCCGTTTCACTCGAACACGTTAGCACAAATTAGCAGTGAGTGTAAATATAATTCACAAAGAGACGAACCCTTCAATTACAAGTGAAAGATCAGAGTCAGTGCACTCGGTGGGCGAATCTCAAATGGAATGAATCATATTTCAGTAGTGAACAACGTTATTTTCTGCATTCAACTGGTGCATGCGCCCTTGCACAGCTTAATCCTCATCACGACGACACCGAGTTATCGAGAGGCGTTCGTACGGTGAGTCAGAATTCGTAGCAACGATTCATAACAACACACAATTTTCAGCAAATCATCAACAGTAAGGAATGGATGAAAAGCCCACTACATGACATGGCTACTGTATCCATATTTATTGTGTTTTTTTTACAATTACGAGTACATAAATTCCAAAGCTATCAACTTGTTCGGTTTCTATACAATTTGATGCCAAATGTTGAACGAAGAACTCGAATTCACTTCCGCTCAGCCTTGAATGGGTCCTCCGGGTGGCCAGCCATGCTGAAAAGTATAAAGTCAGTTCACACTCGTCAACGCTTACTGTAGGCACCGTACAACTCACAAGTCAAACACGAAGAGTCTCTGGCGATGTGGGACATCGTTGAGAGCGCTCAGCTCCTCCTGCAATCAATTGTTTTATTTGACTAGACAAAAGTATGACCCATTTGGACTCTACCGCACCCCTACAGTACCTTTGTCAGCTTGAAATCGAAAATGTCGATGTTCTCATGCAGTCTTGCCGGAGATATGGACTTGGGAATCACGGCGATTCCGCGATCGAGCACGTATCGAAGCAGTACCTGTGCGATTTTTGATTGGCGACGATTCGGAAATCGCACCACCAGACCACCGAGTGCACTACTACCGTACCTGGGCGGGCGACTTCCTGTATTTAGCAGCGAGTTTCTTCACCGTTGCGTCTTCGAGAGCACTGGGTGCTGCGGCCCACTCCATCATGCTGAAAGACGATCATTAATTGCTTCTTCTAGGATAGCAAAAAAGCCTGAGCAATTTCTTGAAAATAAACAAAATTCGATTAGAATTATGAAACATACTCGAAGTTGACTCTTCCCGGTGATCCCAGTGAGCCGTAGGAAGTGAGGGAGATGCCGTGCTTCTTGCAGACTGCAGCCAGCTCGTGCTGCGGCCAGTGCAGGTGGAGCTCATTCTGAGAATCATATTTCATCTTTATGGTGCGTTTATCGTCGCCGCAACCCCTGCGAGATAGGTCAGAATGACCTGATCAGGCGATAAACGCACCATTATCAAATACTCCATTTCCCCTGCTTTGTAAAAACGATGCGTTTTTGCACAGAACCACGAATCAAACTGAGATAGATGAATTGGAAATTACCTGAGCATTATGGATCGGCTTTTTGGCCACCCTCATTATCCTCTCAATCTGGTCAGGGCTGAAGTTGGAAACGCCGATGGCCCGAGCCAGCCCGAGGTGGTAGATGCGCTCGAGACCCTGAAATAGTTTATCCATTGTTAAAGAATAATTGGATTAGAGGGCCAGTTGAGATCAATGGAATGAAATGAAACAAAGAGGAAAAGAACGAACCTTCCAAACATCCTCCACGCTCACGCTCGGGTCCTGATTCTCGTTGTCGGCCTGCAAATCGTATTATTACGATTTTCTTAACCAAAAAAAAGTAAAAACGCAGTTCTCGAGGACAGAATAATCAAGGAGTCCTTACATCATTTACAATAGGCATGTGCGCCAGCAGCAAGTCCACCCGCTCCAGTTGGAGTCTCTTCAGACAATCTCTAGCTGCTGCTTCGGAGCGAGCCGGGTGCAGGTTGTTCGGCCAGAGCTGAAAATGTGTTGATAACTGAACCACTTGACAGGCAACTGAGACAGGAAACGGCACTGCTTCTAGACCAAGGTCATCTATGATCATCTAGGCCGAACCATGTATTGTTTGTAGACTAGTTCAAGAATCTGACGAAATAACGAACCTTGGTAGTAATGAAGATATCTCCTCGCTTGATCTTGCCCTCAGCGAAGACCTTGTGCAGAACGTCGCCGATGATCTGAAATAATGCAATTCTCAATTGCAATTGGAGCAACAACTCTACGACGGATCCGCGCTAGAACATCATGCAAAAACAAAATCTCGATGACCTAACCTCCTCATTCCCGTACAACTCCGCCGTGTCGATGAGTGGATAGTGCGCCTCGGTAATGGCAACCTCGACTGCCTTGCGAACTTCATCATCGGTGGACTGAAAATCATAAGTGAGGACATAAATTTACGCCAAAAGTGAAAAGACTGCTGTTTGAACAAGAATTACAGAGACATCTGTAACGGTTTTGGTCACGTACCTGCCACGTCCCCAATCCAATCACGGGCATCTCAACGCCGTTGCTCAGCTTGAATGTAGGGTAGGTGGGCATGATTCTCAGTCAAATCGATTGATCTGAGAGAGAAATGTGATCGAAAATAGGTAGAAACGGCAGAAAACACTTGAAAACACTGATGATCGAAGGTGCACGCATCTCCTCTTTTGTACCATCCTTCTCACTTTTCTGGTTTGTGTCGACTATGTAAGCGTCGAGAATTCGGCAGGTGCAAGAGTGCTGCTGATGATATTATTAGAGTGATCAGAGTTCGGAATCATGGAGTTGATGTTCCTACATTGACTTGAACAAATAATATTACAGAACATTATTTTAGGAATTTCAAATTTCATTGGCATTAACTGGTGCCCATTTCGAGTGTTGTGTGTTTGTGTGTGTCGTGATATGAGACTACACTAAGTGCCCTCTATCAAACAGTTGTTCTAAGTGAGAATCGTCAGCGACTGATGTAATCGTTTCCGATCTTTACCCATTTCCAATATCATCCTTCCCATCCTTATCACTCTCGTGTAGTTTCGTTTCCGAATTCAGTGAGCGATCAGAGTAGAGAGAAAGGATGAGAGAGGCACACTTTGGTACAAACTAGAGAGAGGAAGTGTCCCATCACAGAGAATGATTTTGACGGTGAAACAATTGCATAATCAAGAGGGTCCCGAAGTCTGTTCGCACTCGAGGAAAATAGAAAAGGCTGCATCGTATTTGAATAATACATTTTTGGCAGATCGCCAATTATGTGGAAGTAGACGCAATGAGAGGTGGTCGAGTCTTGGCGTCGATTTGAATTCGACTCGTTCTTCAATCTCACACTTCATTTTGGTTAATTTTGCTCAAACAGATATTTTCAGATATGAAGCGAGCACATTCTGATGGTTTCCATCTCGCTCCAGCGCCAAAACGCATTGTGAGTTGAATCATACAGTTTCTCTTCTTGCTGAAGAACGTGCTCATCATGCAATTGCCGGATCAAATCACTTCAGGATGTCCTCTCAACGCTTGATGATGCATGCCTTCTATCGGTCTTCTCCTACTTGAACTGGTTAGTTTAGTTTCTTTAGTAAGACTTCAGCTTGGTCAATCCGCTTTCAAATGCGGGGAAAGGAATCAATTTTGAGAGGAGGTGCTAAGAAACTGGCGTTGATTTTCAGGCACACCCTCCAAGTGATGAACAATGTCAACGAAAAGATGCGAACGATTGCAAAGCATGATGACTGCAGGAAAGTGAAGAAACCCGCGCAGAAACTCACAATAGAAAGAGTGTTCGATCGTCTTTACCGGAATGTAAGTTTTTTTTTCCATTTTCCAGTGAAATCCATTGAAAAAATTGTGAAAATATGATAATTTCATTTCAGTTTTGGCACCAAGTCGAGCATACTCCTATGCCCGATGAAGAGGATGGCCTCTACTACAGATTGAACAATGATCTGACGGAGGAGAGACGTCTGATTAGTTACGAACCCAATAAGGTGAGTTCTTTTCAATCATAAAAATAAAATAAAATATGAAGTTATGGTGACAATCAGTTAACAGTCTCCTCATTTAGCATTATCCCTCGGATAGCAATTGTAAGGGCGTACTGCCACAACAGATACTGCCTGTGGTGAGGGAGTTGTGTGCCAAGTACGATTTCCATGCGATCTTCTTCAAAAATGTGAGTTGTTTCTGCAATGATGGCTCGTTTGAACCATCTATTTCTAGATCACAATCGACAGAGAAATGTTTGATTACTTCACGAACGATGGCTATTTCCCGAGCAAAGTTGTGATGTTAAATGTCTATTTCGAAGGAGTTGAGCCTAATGAGTAAGTTGTTTGCAATTCTTTTAGGGTATCAATTTGAAATCTATTCAAGGTTGAAAGCCTTCATTCTGAAGTCTGTTGTCCGCGATTTCACATTTTCTGGAGGGGATGAGGACTTTCTGCACAGTTTCGATCAAGACTTTGTGGAGAAATTCAGCGTGGGCCCTACTCCTTGCAGTATTTGGATAGAGAAACAAACGCTGGTCGTTCCACAACGCAACGTAAGTTTTTCTTTAAAAAAACAATAACAAAACAGCAGGTAACAACACTTCTTTCAGGCGTTTTGGCTTGGCCCTGCCGGATATCTTTCGCCCGTTCTAAAGTTCTCAAAATTGATGTTGCCTCGTTTTAGTATCGACTCGTTGTCACTCGGGGTTTTGATCACGGTGATCTTTTGCGAAATTCTATTTTTTCCAAATTGGCGGAATCAATTAATGCGTATGATGATTTTAGTCTTATTGTGTCATATACCGGGAAGAAAGAAGGATCTCAATAAGAAAATATAGTAAATAGCAAAAGCAATTCCAGATAAGAGTCGAGAAGGAAGAAAACGCGGAATGGCGCTTCGCCCCTATTTACATGTCAGCGAAACATTTCGAAAATATGAGCAAGGACAAGGTACGTTCGCTGCCCATTCGCTACAATATTTCCTTTCTCTGTACGCTCTACAACGATTTTCGAAAATAACGCTTCGATGTGCTCGTGCAAAACTCATGACAATAGGGTGAAAATGAATTGAATTTCAATTAATCCCTAATTGAAATGGTTTCACGCTGGGTTAACGGTTGGGGACGAAGGAAGTTGTGGGGATATTTGAAGTTGTTCGGGAAATAGCAGGACTTCCTCCTACAATTGGGCCAAACATTTTTCAGTACACTGTCGTCAGTACCAAGAGCAAGCACGTAATCACGAAGAAAGCTAGCGGATTCACTTGCACTGTTCTCACTCATGGAATCCATACTGAAATAAAATTCGAGAAGGTATGTCCGATACATCTATTGAAATCGATTCTTTGTTTGTTTCTACAACAAAAATTTGCTTTGTCGCTGAATGGCATCGTTCCAGCCTACTTCAAACGATAATGAGAACTATGTGAGATACGGGCGCGCTGACAATGACGATTCCGATGAGGATGCGGAAGAGGAAGACGAGGAGGATTGGGAGGATGAGGATGAGGAGAGTGAGGAGGATGAGAATGTGAGTTGAAGGGGCTTTTCGTGACTTGTTGAATTCTATTCTTCACATTGAATGGCATGGTAGAGCTCAAAAGCTTAGTTCAAAAGGTAAAAACTTTACTCTCTTGTCTCTCTGACCGGCGAAAGAGCGAAATAAAGAGACGATTACCCGTATTTTGAACACTATGGCATAGAGATTACTCTCTAATCGTAATCGGAATTAATCCTTACCATTTCGAGGACGATGAGTACTCCGATCTGGGGGCTGATGAGGATGAGGATGACGCTGAGCAGAACGAAGAGTGAGATGAGGAGATCACACGCCAATATTTTTCTTATTGCTAGCTACGTTAGGCTATCTTTTTGAAAACCCTCAATGCTTACTATGACCATGGTTCATACTGTTGTTTCATATTTCTACGTCTTGCACTCACCAATTCAATGTTTGTTCATCTCTGTTGTTATTTGACATGTTTGCTCTGTGATAAACTTGGCACAGATATTATCGACTTTGATACCGATGATTCATAAAAATGCCAACAAAGACAGTGCGATACAAAACGAATTCTTGCTATCCACAAACATGTGAGCACATTAGATAAGAAACATCCAGGAGACGAGGATGAAGTAGAGAGTAGAGAGGAAACAGTAGATTACGGCTCTCCAGATGAAGACATTCCGCAGCCAGCCTCTGGTACGAATATCGCCTGAGGAGGGACTCTAGTTTAGACTGTGAAAGACAACGATGTGACTAGTCATTTCAACATCTCACATCACTCATTCCGCGTACACTCTTACACAGAAAGCAGTGGATTTGCATAATAAGTCACACGGTTGACTTTCAAAGTGTACTCTAGTGTGGATAATGGAAAGAGGATTCATCAAAGAATCCTGGTAAAAAACGAGTTGTGAACACAAGTGATAGGTATCTTTTTGACATGATACTAACCCAGTTCCTTCACGAAGTCTGACATGAAGCCGGGGTAGGGAGTGAAGGGAAGAGCAGAGTAGGCCTTGGAGTACCTGGAAACCATGTACCTTAAGGCCAACCATTTTTTAACTGATTTGCGGTTTCAAATCATGTCATTTCTTCTCGCTCACCCATCAATCAGCATGTTCTGCACTTTGGGCAGGGATCCGATGCAGTTTAATGTGATGTGGACGAGGAAGATGAGGATGGTCAGACACATCGACCAGCCGTGGAGACGCACTGCAATTTCAGGGGCGATGATAATGGCGGTATTTTTAAGCGAAACAATCGAATTAAAGGGCAATGCACAGGAAAGGAGTTTATAGGTTAAGAGTCGAATAATTAACTAATAATAATGTTTAGCTCGAATACCTTTCGACCCCTTTTATCATATTGTTCAGTAAGTATTCAGTAACAAGCCCGAAAATACTCACTCGCTCGAGGAACTTCGAATACTGATAGCGGGCAGATTCTCTTGAATTCGGTGACGAAGAGGAGATGAAGCACGAAGGTAGCCGCGTTCACGATGGTTGCGAAATGGAGCTGAAATCATATCAATTCTCAAAATATTGCATAATAGTGACGACACAATCACATCCTTAGTTAGGAAGGAAGACAGGGAGAGCATGCTTGCATGTCAGCAACACTGTGAACTAAGCAGAAGCTACCCCTTGATGCTCTACGAAGATCTCCTATCTAATCAACAAACGAACCTCTCTGATCAGCAGCGAGGAGAGGGAGATGAAGCTCGCAGTGATGATCGGGATCATGACAGTCACGACGTAGTTGGCACTGTGGCGCTTGTACTGGATGTAGAGGTTGTAGATGGTCCTGGAATCGAAGAAATCTTCATCCACATGCTCTTTCATGGGAATATGATATGGAATCGCTCCTGCCTAACATCATGCAATAGATGCGAGAAATGAGATCAGATAGCTTGAAAAACGGTTTGGAGAATCTATGGAAAAAAGACAAACCAAGCCTTGGCCGTGTCTATTCCAGTCACGGGTGTCGATCCATCAGCCTCGGCGTATCGATAGTACGAGATGTTGTTCGTCCCGTCGAGAATGGTGAAGTCGCCACTCGATCGCATCCCAGTCTGGTTCGCCATGCCTGCAAAATGCCTTTTGCTACATGACTTTATTAGCAATTTTCCCGGCTAGACCCTTGCCATTCTCACGTTCTCACCATTCTTACGGGTTATCTATTTTTCTGCCTAATGTTATATCACGAACGGCGACTGTGGCTATGTTTCACAAGAGGCAAATTTGAGAATAGTTGCTGAAAACCCCCAGTAAAGGGAAGTAACAGACTCACTGTCGAACATTATCGGCGGCTGGTTAGCGTACACTCTGAGACGAACTTCCCGCATCTTCTTGGGAGTGAAGATGCGAACGTTGCCTTGAAATAGAGATAAGAAACTAATTGATTCTACTTCATTCTTTTATAATCAGTTTTTGACTTTCAATAACTGACCCTTGATGTAGGTGGTGAAAAAGAAAAATATTACAGAAACTCACACGAATGCTCATCATTCGGATATTCGGAAAAGTCCATGAGGCATCCGACCCGAATCGAGAATGTAGGGTACGTCGAGACTTGCGCCTGAAAATTGGAAACTGAATTTTCTCCAAAAAGTGGAAAATGCTGAACGCAGATCCGGCAAATACTCCGCTTTATGGAATTTTCCGGTCCTGTATCCGGCTCTAACTCCTTCACGGCACTTTTGTGTAGGTCGCTCCTCCGTCCGTCGAGATCGTGCTCACAGTGATGTGGGCGCTGCGGGAGATGTCATGCGCGGAGTAGATTCCGTTGATGCTGGAAGGATATGAGTTAAGGAACACTAGATATGGAGCGTGTTTTGGGGTAATCAGTTTTTACATAGAAAAAAACCTAATCTTTGCATAGACTTTGCGCTTGGAGAGAGACACGTGGAGAGAGTCGCTGAGTAGATGCCATTTATATTGAAGGACGAAATTCGAGTTATGCTTCTATACATTCATCACACATTCTGTCGTGTTTATGGCAGTGAGTTCCGAATTGCCCAATATAGCTGAGAAAAAGCTAGGCCGGTGACTAATTCAAACTCCTGTCATGTTTATAATTAGGCGATTGGGAAACCAGAGGTACGCCATCGAAAGATCAACTTCTTAACCTGTTCGTGACTCTCAACTCCGGCATCCAGATCTGCCACTTGTGCGCATTCGTCGTCGCGACGCCGTCGTAGTCCTTCGGGTCCCAGTGGAGGTACTCGTCGACCCATCCCTGAAGGAGAGCTAGAAATTAGAGATGGCAAGTGTGGAAATTTTCCTTTTTTTAAAATTTGTTTTGCATGGTTGTTTTGCATGGTATAATTTTTCTTTCTAAAGCGTGTAGTCGATAGTCAATGGGAAGCCACCGAGATCGGGGACGGAATAGATCATCTGTTTATGTTTCGCCCCGCGCCCTCTTTCGTCATTCATCGATCGTCTGGATGAGCAATCCGTTTCGTTTATCTTTTCCAAACAATATTGAAATCTATGATCATTGTATACACCTGGAGCAACAACTACATTTTTTGATCCGATTTTTCACCACCATGAACCAGCCAATACGCTTCTCACCATTTAGAGTATAGTCTGCTCCAGTCATGACTGGAGTCATTCAGAAGTGATGATAATGCACTCACCATATAGAGATGGCCGTGCACAGTCATGGTCTGCTCGAGTTGATCGAATGAGACGTGGATCAACTTTTGAATGCTATCCCCCTCATCCAACATTAACCCAAATATTTCGGTTCAGAAGTTATCAGTCCTAATGATTTACTCACCATATAGAGATGGCCGTGCACTGTCATCGTTTGTTCCAGTTGATCGAATGAGACGTGGGAGACAGAGACAGCGAGGTCCACGTCGACTGCGGAGTCAGCTTGCGCGACCGGTCGGATGTTCCTGAAGACGTCTTAGAAGTTGAGCGAAAATGTCACGCCACTTGACTGAGGTGCTCGATTTTTAGCTTGAGAACTATGCTGAACAATGCTGCATTGTTTATCATTCGTCCTACTTCAATACTATTTGATCTGATTTTTTCAATGATTTTAGCCTGGATAGAGGAAAAACGTACTTGTTGTAGTTCCTGAACATGGCCTGGTGCAGCTTGGACATGGACTCGGCGTACGTCGAGTTGTACTGGCCTGGAAGTACTTGATCTTTGATCTTTGCCGCATAGTCTACTCCTATAACAAGTTCTTGTTTCTGTAAACGTTGTCTTTCACTCATTTCAATTGCGGGACAGAGGACAATGGTGTGTGAAAGTACCAAAGAAACTCATTGACGCTCCAAAACTCGTTTTTTAGTAAGTTGGGTGAGATGATCGTGTTATCTGAACCGAAATGCACTCACTCTCATTGCTGTCCACATCCGGATCGACTGGTTGTCCCTCCTCCTGAGACGAGACGGGATGAACGAGAAGAAGCGATAGAATGAGGAAGAGCTTCATCGCCGATCTATCCAGTAGTCAAGGGGAATGAATGTGCTAGCTCCTACTGGAAGTTTACGTTACAGGTAGAGGGCCTTTCCTTCCCCCTCGTCTCTCCAATTGCCGTGCTCTCTCGTCCCTGTTCGCTAGGATAAACGATAGACAGAGGAGTTGGAACGTGGAAGTCGATCGATAATTGGTAGGTCAAAGAAGAAATTGGAATGCTCTATATGGTTTCCTTGCATTCACTATTACTCTACAGTTACTCAATCGAGAGATGAGATCGATCTTACTCTCTTTTGCACCTTCAGCTTTTCTATTCTTCACGAGAGACGCTTATTGGGATGATCTTCTCCTCTCTGCACTTTACAATCGTTGGTCTGGTGATCAGAGAATTGGAAAAAATGACAGTCTCTCATTTTGCAATGCTCTCTCACCAGTCAGATAAAGCATGGGAAAGTGAGAGACCGTTACATTTTTGCCCTGCCCTAGTGATCTCATCCTCCTTATCACTCGTCTTCTCATTTTTGTACACTAGCTTTGTTTCGTTTTGCATCGTTTCTTGTTTCTTTCGCATTTCCTCAATTAATGTCGATATTTTCAGCTGCCTACGCCAGTTCACTTTCCGGATTCAACTAGCAAGACAAACTAACTCACACGCACCTCCAGATCACCATTGTTCCGAACCAAGTGAAAGAACAGCTGCTTTTTCACACCGCACGAGCCATCGATTCTCGGAAGATCTTGGGCTTTCTCGAACGTCTCAGAGATATGCCTGTCGTTCTGTTGCACCGATCCAATTCCAAACAACACCAGGCATTTTCGGCAAAAATTATCGTTGATTATGTATTGAAAAAAAATGGATAAACTATTTCATTCCCAATCTCTCGTCACAGTCCAATGTCTGAATGACAATTTGTTCTTGGATATGCTTCACTGAGAATGTCCATGCAATTGTTGATTGGTTATCATAATGCGAATATGAGCAAATGAGTCGGTCTCGGTGTGCTAGTTATCAATCAGCGCTCAATTCATAGGCATCATTATCTCGCATCCTCCATGACGCCTCCATACAATTGCCAAATATTCCTGAACAGGGTGTCTCAAAAATATGGCGACAACTTTCAAAGATGATTAATTCGACACTTAGTTAGCCAGCCAGCCCATAACGTCAGCTATGTATAGCACATATTACGAGCAACTTGTGGTATGAGCAACTAGTAGCCTGTACACTCTACGCGTTGCCTCCTTTTATATATCTTTTGTCTCGCAGCACTTTCGAATCGTTGGTCTGGGGATCTCATCCTCCTTATCATCATCGCCTTATTCTCTCTCACTCGCTTTAGTCACTTTGTTTCAGACTTACTTAATTTTCGTTTATTCCTGCAAGAATATCCCTAAATATTATATCAATATTTTCAGCTGTCTACTCCAGTTCACTCGCCGGTGTTAACCAGTATAACAAACTTGCAAACAAGCTCCTCCAAATCGACACTGTATTTCGTCCTACATTTTTGGTTAGCATACACTTTTGGGTCGTTTGCTCATATTCGGCAAGAATTTCAGACCAGCCCAGAAATCTGCTTATCGTTCTATACCACCAACCTCATTCCCAGCAGCGGCAGGAGTTTTCATGTGCAAGAAGACTATTCTGCCAGTCGCGAATAATATATATTTTTATGTATTGAAGGAAAATTGGATAAATTATTTTCTAAGTTGTGCTTTCTAATCCCACGTCACAGTCCAATGTATCGCATAACATGACGCAACCACACAATTGTCGAATATTCCTGGACACTTTATTATCACGTTGTGTCTCCTCTTATTTATCTTTTGTCTCGCAGCAGTCTCGATTCGTTGGTCTGGTGGTCTGATCCTCCTTATCACTCATCGCCTCATTCTTTCTCTCTCGCTTTTTTGTCCCCTTCCTTTAGTCCAACCTATTCTTCTCTCGTTTATTCCTGTAAGAATATCTCTAAATAAATATCGATATTTTCAGCTGCCTACCCCAGTTCATTCGTTGTTTTCCATCTGCAAGCACAACCCCACCACCAAGTCTTTCCAAAATATCACCGTAGAGAGGTATTGTATAATTGTTTCCTGGACTTTCCTTAAGAAAATGTGCTCTTTCAGATTCCGTGGACCATCGACTCTCTCTGGCTATCGCTCCATTGATCTTCTACAATTTAAATACCATGCACTATCATCCCATTCCACCATTCTGACCTTTTCCTCTATCTCTTCCCGTCCTTCTTTGTTTATTGAATGCTAAAAATATATAAATCATTTCATGCCTATCCGCTCGTCACAATCCAATGTCTAACTGGCAATTTGATCTTGGATATCCTTCATTGAGATTGTCCTTGCATAACTGATTGGTTATCATAATACGAATCAGATCACATGGCGAGACAATGTCGGCGGGGAAGTATTCTTCCAGGTTCCCTCTCCCTGTCATGAACTTATGCCACCACACAATTGCCAAATATACCTGTATACTTTATTTTCACGTTTTGTCTCCTCTTGTTTATCTCTTGTCTCTTTGCACTTTGCAGTCCCTGGTCTGGTGATCAGAGATGTGCAAAAATAACGGGCTCTCATTTCGCAATGTTTCCCGCCGGTCAGATAAAGCAAGAGATAGTGGGAAAGTGAGAGATCGTTAAATTTTTGCACAGCCCTAGCGATCTCATCCTTCTTATCACTCATCGTCTCAATCTTTCTCACTCGCTTTAGTCTCTTTGCTTCGGACTAACGGCTGCTTCAGCTGCCTACGCCAGTTCACTCTCCGGTTTCAACTAGCAAGACAAACGAACCCACAAGCACCTCCAGATTAATGTTGTACTGAACCAAGTGAAACAGCAACTGCTTTTTCTGACCGCACCAGCCATCAAATCTCGGAAGATTCTCGGAAGAAGAACATCTCAGAGATATGCCTCAGCTTCTATTGCACGGCCCGAATTCCCGGCAGCACCAGGAGTTTTCAAGTGCACGAAGACTCTTCTTCAAAACGCGAATTATCGATGCTTATTGTGTTGTGATGGAAACATGGGTAAATGATTTCATGCTCAATCTCTCGTCACAGTCCAATACTTCAATGACATTTTGTTCTTGAACATCCTAGGCTGAGAATGTCCATGCAATCGTTGATTGGTTATCATAATGCGAATATGAACAGATGAGTCAGTGTCGATGTGACAGTTATTAGCGTTGAATTCATTGACATCTTTCTCGTGCGTCCTTCTGTCACATAACATGACGCCACAACACAATTGTCAAATATTCCAGTACTCTTTACTTTGCCTCCTCTCGTTTATCTTTTGTCTCGTAGCACTTTCGAATGGCTGGTCTGATGATTTCATCCTCCTTATCACTCATCGCCTCGTTTTTTCTCTCTCGCTTTAGTCATTTCAGAATATCCTTCTTTGTCGTTCCTTCCTTATTTCTAAAGATTATTTCCATATTTTCAGCTGCCTACACCAGTTCACTCGCCGGTTTCAACCGGCAACGCAGACTATTATACTAAACAAGCAATCACCAACTGCACGTAGCAGCTGTTCGTAGACTTCATGTTAGTGCCATTGTTTCCTAGCCTTTCCTTCGCAAACAATGCTCTTTCAGTTGTTGGCTCCGTCTCTCCGTGGTTCCATGAGCCTTATCTACTCATAAAAACGAACGTTCAACTGCACGAATCACATTCACTTCGAATACATACCTTACTCGAACGGTTTTTTATTGTATGTGTAAAATAAATGGATAAATTGATTTTTAAAATGATCACAGAGCAGCGATATTCCAGTTTTACACGGGGTATCTTTTGGTTGTGACTCCAACATCTGATGACATTCTTCCGGTCAGATGCCGCGTAATGCCAAAAGTCCTGAATTTGGATTGTTTCCACCTCAATGTACTCTCTCTCTCTCTCATTAGGTCGTATGTTGAGTGTGAAATCTCGAGAAGATGACCCGAATAACTCCATTTAAGCTCTTCCGGGATTACTTGCCATGACGACGACACACAGATTTCTATCACTTACAGCATTTCTCAAATACGCATCGTCTCATTCCCTTACCTTAGTGATTTTATCAATCACTCGTCACGGATACTCCTTATCACTCACAATTGCTGCATTCGCTCACTCATTTGCTATGCTTTCACCTTTTCTTCTTTTGCTTCGTTCGTTTCTCTAAATAAATAGTAATCTTTTCAGCTGCCTACTCCAGTTCATTCCCCGGTTTCAACCAACAACACAAGCAAATCAACATCGCAAAGAGGTTAGAGCGCTAACAGAGACTAACAGAGAATAAGTAGGTTATCGAAATCGTGCTATTTCAGACTGCATCCCACCTTGGAAAGCCTCTCATCGTTCAAAGTGCCTACAAGATACTTCGCGAAAATGTACTTCAACATTGCCTCTCGTATATACTTCTACCACATCCTCTTATACATCCATCTCTTCTGCGCCTCCAACTCATGTTTGAATATTGTGTATTGAGAAATAATGATAAATGACTTCATTTAAAAAAGGATATTATTGTCAAATGTGCTTCACAACTCAACTACTTTTGTTAGTGCCGATAAGATTGATTTACTGTTATCAGTCGGTTTTCAATTCATCGATATCCTCTCCGTCACATGACGACGCCTCCAAACAATTGTCGAATGTTCCTGCACACGTTTTCGTCACTCTTCGTTTCCCATTCTTTCCTCTCCACAATCGCTGGTCATTGGTTACTCTTATCACTCACGATCACTCATTGCTCTCAAATCTTTCGGCTCGCTTCTTCTGTACTATCACTCGGAACGACTCATCAACTGACTCGCAATCACTCATTCCATCATTCTAGCCGCTGATATTTCTGGTTCTATCGTTCTGTTGATTCGGTTTTGGGCATTTATCTTAATAAATATTGATTTTTCAGCTGCCTACCCCAGCTCAATCAAGAGCTCGATCGTTAATGGCGGACAATCACTAGAATGAAAACTAGCATCCATGAAGGTTAGTGAGCTCACGTTTTACACTAAGATAATTAGTTGAATGTCTCGATCAAGTGGAAGGTCATGATTCGAAACGAATATATGTAAATTTCTTACGCAATTTCAGATTCCTCGTCTTGATGTAGACGATTTGTTCACGCTGAAAGAGTGTATCGAGGTACATGGTACACCCCTAGGTGTTCAATTAAGATTCTCGCTTTTAGACGGAGGGAATGAAATGCTCAGTCGGGATCTGAGAAGAATAACTTCTGAGCAGAGGTCTTGTAGAGGACAGGTATGTAAAATTGCCACAATTTTGCTTTTCAATTTTTTTTGATGTTCTTAAACAACAAAAAATGCAATTCTTCAGTGACAGTCTCGCATCTTCTACTATCCGCGTCTCAGGAGGGCTTCTTCTCGCCTCTTCGTCTGTTCGGCAAATCGAATGTGCCAGAGATCTGGTTATCAACAGGAACTCATCATCATATTGTAGTTTGTGAATAATGTGAAAAATCGAATAAACTGTTTCGTTGCTCTTAATTTGGTCCTGATTTTTATCGAAATAACAGTTTCCTTGAGCAAAAAGTATTTGACAAATGATTCCCATTATTAAGCTCTCAATTCAGACACAACCACACCAATTCTCTCTTCCTTATCACTCCAAATGAATCACAGTCTCTCAAACATTATCTCCCCTTGTGTGCGCATGTATCTCTTGATTATCTTTGTCTCCCCTTGCGCATAGCTGTACTCTGTGGCGGCTGAATAATATTTTGCAGAAAAGCAAGATTGGTAAGTAGAACTATGCAATAGACAATACAATTGAAGTGATCAGGATTGTAATCAACCCATCTAGAGTATGACTGGCTGAGATTAGCGGTAACGCCACTGCTTCGAATACAGGGAGTGAGGTGTTAGATACTGTGCTGTTGTTGCTCTCGAAGACGCCAGCCATCGTTGATGGATCGTCAGTTGAGTTGCTCCGAACGGCCGGGCCGGATGACAGTGCAAGAGCCGTCGGTCGAGACCTCAATTATGTCAATAGTAAGAAGATATAAATTTTTTTCGGATGCAATCGAATCAGTCTGACGACTCAAATCAAAAGCTCACCCATTTCCATCGCAGCAGCTCCACTCACAGCACTGCTGAGAGGAAGAGCAGGTCCAGGCAAATTCGGATGGACTGAAACTTGCGAATTTCAATTCACAAGATAAGAAGGGACAAGGGCTCACCTGCTCCCATTCTGGAACTTCACATCTTGCAAGGATACTTCGGGAAGGTCCGTGAGAGGACGGGTACACCTTATTATGAGAGGAAATGTAGTAGTTAAACACACTAAACGCAATTTGGAATCATTATCATTACTGACGTTTTGGATGTCGAATTCTCCTGAACCGCGTCTCTGCCCCAGTAGTAGTTCGTGTTACCGTATCTGTAATGGGCTTCAGAACCGACCGTCTTTTAGAGAATTAGTGACTCAAAAGTGACTCACTGCACAGGTGCGCGTGCATTGTTGATTGTATTGGCAGTAATCGCTCCTGCGAGTGCGCCGGCGCCGAACCCTGACGACAGAAGCTAATGTTTCTGGCGTTGCGACAAAATTAGTACTAACCAAGCAGCGCCGAGCCTCCAATGGCGCTCCTCGAAGTTGAAGGGGTTCTGAAACGTATCCACTGATGCCTGAGATGAGAAGGAAAACTCACCTCACTGGAGCCGGAACTACTCTCGGGGCGGAATAAGTTCCGGAGGAAGGTTTGGAGCCAGATGATGAGCTGCTCGACGAGGGTTTTGCGCCACCAGAAGAGGGTTTCGACCCGCTCGAAGACGACGATGAGCCTCTGGATCCACTCGAAGATGAGGAACCTCGGCCTCCTGATGATCCACCGCCACGCCCGCCGCCTCCAGCGCCTCCTCTCGAGTCGCAGAGTAAGGGGAGAAGGAGGACGAGGAGGAGGATGAGCTTCATTGCAATTGAACGTGATTAGCCTGAAATGTGTTATCTTTCAAACTACTCGGAGCGCAGACTCAGAGAATAGGGCTTTCATTCGGAGGAGCAATCTGTTCACGACTGAGCCTAGTATGTGGTAAAGGAGATCGAGAGTTTGAGAAAACATCTAACTATACTTCTAGCGAACGGCAATTTATACGGCGGATGGGCGTCGGCAAATATTTCTCGCGAGTTACTGGAAAGTGTAGCGAATCCCTCGGCTGTCTGTTTGCACTCACAGAGAGGGAGCTCTTCTAAAAACAACGGCAAATACATGGGCACGGGTGAGTGGCGAGTGGGGGAATTCCGCGTGTTCACTGCGAAACTTGTTCACTTTTCTCGTTTCAAGAGCTCGATCTTTCGATTCTTAGCCGGCACTTGGAAGAGGAAGAACTCAGCTCGTGACTCAGGCCGTAAAGAACGCTATCTGGTTTTCAGACCACCTAGAGGCTACTGTGACATTGAGTTGATGAATTGATCGCAATCATCGGTAGTACTACTACACATTGCCGGATATCGTCTGATATCCACAAACGGTCCTTCGTCTCCGACCGACACCCCAACATCGAATATATTCAAAGCTGAATGCATTTTTACACTTTTGTCCTGGAATCCTCAGGAGCGCCTTTTTTGCCAAACACATGTCTCATGTCCATCTCTCTCTCCCTCACGCCATCCGATCCTGCTCAAATAGATACTGAACGGAGTATAGAGTTGAGCGGTGGCATGCGACTTTCAAAGATACTCAACAATTTCTCCTTTCAAGATCTTGCAATCAACATTCGGTCGGATCAAGTGTTGCTTGTAATATCTTGAAAATACAAATCTTGATTACGATATTTACTATAACACATCCAACGGTATTAGGCTGCTCGAATGCACAAAATCGCATTGATGAAGTCAGATACATCGCCCGTGGTGTTCCTTCTTTGCTACGGCCACTCCAATTCAGTGGCATCTTTCTACTAGAGTACGTGATACGGCTATCTAATCGTCCCCTCAATAGACACACACTCACCTTATCAGCGGGGCGAGATAGTGGGAACAATGAAGAGACGGCATCCTGTATTTCAGATTTGCGTGAGCTTGCTGTGTGTTTATACTGTAGTAAAGCGACGCCACGATGAGTCCAGGCGTCCATTAACGTTCCCGTATTTCTCAGTCCTTTCTTTATCACTATTTGCACCTACAGGTTTACCCATTGCATATCCCCGACAATATATATCAAGCATTTTCAGAGATGAAACGCAGTCATTCTGATGATTCGGAGCCATCGCTGCCAACAAAGCGAATCGTGAGTTTTTTTTTACAGCAGTTATCACAGCGATACGCTGGTCAACAATCCGGCACTAATGGACGACCATTCACTCAAAAAAAATAATTCCAAGTGCGGTGTTGGGGGTCAGGATGGGAGTAGGTCTTCCAAGAGCTAGACAGTTTCAAATAACCCCAGGGCATGTCATCACGACGCTGATTGACTTTGTCTGCTATTAATTATTCGTAATTATCATTATTTTTAAATCCAGGACATCTTCTCAACTCTGCATGACGATTGCTTGCTGTCGGTGTTCTCTCACTTGGACTGGTTAGTTCGACCCGCATGACCAACCGTGAAAGATTATTGTAGTTCTACTTAACTCCAATGCTAAACATTTATAATGAACATGGATAACGGTATCGTTGAGACCAGAAAGAAACAGTCATGAAAATGAGAGACGGTTGAAAAATAAAAGGGTATTTTTAACCAGGTACACCTTTCGAGTGATGAAGAACGTCAGCCAGAAAATGCGATCCATTGCGAAACACAACCGGTGCAAGAAAATTAGGAAACCTATCAAGGACCTCGTCTTGATGAACACTGCGGAGCCTGGGTCACGCAAGGTTTGTGCCAATTATATGTATTTCCTTAAGGACTCGAACCTCACACGACGTTAGAGCAACGAGATTGCGCAACATAAAATATCTGACTTCAAATTCACCCTATTATTCCGTTAGGAAGCTCATTTGACTAGAAAATCACTCATGATATCGAATCCAACATATCATCAGCAGTCAGGAAATTAACAGGGATGACATTTACGCAACGGATTCAAACTGATAGGAGAAACAAAAAATCATCGAAAAAATCGTAATATTCACTCTGGCTGGGGTTGTGAGCCGTTGCTCTATTTTCGCTGCTCAAATGTATATAATTCATTCCCCAAAAATTCATATCATGCAGCGAAGAATCGAGCGCCTCATTAAAAGTACAGAAAAATGATCTTTTTTCAAGGAGAATCACGTTATTCTTGTAAAACCCATCGATAAAAACGATGTGATGCTGATGTATTCAATCAACTCCGAATTTAAAGAAGTGAAAGAAGAATATCCTTATAACGCGCAACTTGTGAGTTTCACAAATTGCTTGAAGCCAGAGGACTATTGAATTTCAGGGATTTCCTCAAAATAAAGGAACTAAATCGAAGATTCCGAATCAAGTCTACCCGGTTCTCATGAGCCTTTGTAAGACATACGATTTCAAACAGCTTTCACTGAGCGATGTGAGTAAATGTGTGCTAAGAGAAAACGAGATCTAGAGCTTTGCTTATAGATCATATTCGATAGAGAGCTTCTTAATTTTAAAAAATGGAATGTTGAAGCGTACTTTCCTAGAGTTCTAGAGATTGAGAGAGTCACCTTCGAAGATGGAGTGGAAGTCGAGTAAGTTTTCTTATGTAGAGTAGAGTTGCCAATATCCCTACCAGTGTTTCACTGGCCGTAGAGTTGCCCAAACCGAAACGTAAATGGATTTACTTTTAGGACTAGCTTTATGCGGAAGAAAAGCCCTCCTCGGCGTGTGAGATCTTAGGTCATCTTTCGAAATTGCTGAAAATAATTATTTTTTGCCGAATATGCATTTTTCAATTTCGTCGTTTTTTTGAATTTTTTTTCTATCGAGAATGACAATTTTGACCGTTTGTTGAAAATAGGTTTCTTGGGGGAAAGATGATGTGACCGAAGATCGGCTTGACGAGCTCTACAAGATGAGCACCATCTTGAGGTTCCAATCGATTATCGATTTCTTTGATCTACCTTAAATTCGATAGGGCAAAAATTACTCAGGCCTAAACCTCTCATTATATATACCAAAATGTTCGGGAGAACAACCTCTTTCGTTTTGTATATGTGTCAAAATCCGCCGCCTCCTCCTGTCCTCCTGTCAAAATCCTAAAGCCGCCAAAGTCATTGAAAATTTTTGATTTTACGTAGGTTCCAAAAAATAATCACACCATGACTAAATAACCAATCGATAGATAAAAAACTATATACACAGTAGGGAGTTGAGTCATTTTAACGCATTTTGAGGGATTTACTTGAAGAATCATTATTGGGAGCAAAAGTCGAGGCCCTGTATAATCGCCCTGAGAGGTCATATCGAAAAAGTTAATTCATTTATGTTTTGTGGATGAAAAGTTGTCCATTTTTTCAACTCGTTTGGTAGTCTTCCTTTTACCTGTTCAAGACTAGAGAGGCTGAAGGAAGGGGTGAGGGAAGGCCCTGCCGCTCTCTCACAGCAAGGAATGAGAGGGAGGGAAGGGGAGGGAGAAAAGAGCGAACCCTTGCGCAAGGGTTTCAATCCCTTGCGCAAGGGGTGGTTTGAGAAGGGGATATTCGACAGTTTGTGTGCGTTGTTTCTACTGTAAAAGTGCCATATGGGCATATTCACAGCTTCTAGCTCAGAACGGAGCTTTCATACACATTTCATGTACATTTCAGCAGTACTCGGTTTTTTTCCTGTAATGTGGGACATTGAATGGATAAAATCTTTGTTCCACAGGTTCAAATCGACCCTTTCTACATAATCCCTGCTCTCTTTGGCGAGTCTAATGTCTGAGACCACTTTTGCATGGCTTGACGCCTATAAAAGGCGTTCAACCCCATCGCTCCCCTCATTTTTCCGCCGAAGTTTTGTCCGTAGTACACGTATCACAGTTGGATGAGGCGATCTACGCGCTCTTCTGCTAAGCCTCCGCCCGCAGCGTCCAATGCCACGTCGACAAGGACTAAGGCTAAAGGCTAGTTCCTTTCGTTTCGTTGCTTTCCCTGTGTGTCTCTCTCTCTTGATCTCTGATTGATTCTGTCCTCGCTTCAGTGACTGGCAAGGCGAGCGCTCGGAGCACGGCTCGTACAACCTCTGACTCCACTCCTTCCATCTCCGCTCCGGGCTCCTGTGGTTTAAAGCTCCTGTGGAAATTATTAAACGGTATTTCCACCAGACTGAGAGATTCCGCTCTACATGAGTTCTACGCTTTGGTGAAGGCTCAATTCGATCGGAGGCTGGCTCCGTACAGGGAACATCGTCTAGTTCGACACTCCTTCCTGTTAGACCCAAGGTTACATTTCAAATGATTTCTGCTGAATGATATTCGCATTTAGGTTTTTGCACCTGGATCTTATGGACGAATCGACGAGGAACTCGGACCTCGAAGATCTCTTCCGTGATGCGGACTCCCAATTCTCTGATGCTAGTCAGTTGCTTGCCTGATTGTAGATCTTTCGATGATGTCCCTTACATGTCCTTTATGAGATTCGTTGAGGTGACTCGGGGCCACCGTCGAAAAAGGCACGATCGACTCTTCTCTCGAAGGCCATCTCAAGAGCAGCCGTGAATGGAGGGAGCGATGCGGCTCGTGTGGGTTATGCGTTTCGTCCGTATCTCTCTTCCGGAATTCGCAGAGATTCAACTATGAATTACAGAAGGAATATGACCTACTCTATGAATTGGCGATGAGTTCGGATCTGGCAGAGGATGTCGACCCCTGCGTTTTCTGGAGACAGCACGCCCACAAGTTTCCCCGACTTGCTCCTCTAGCGCGCCGCTTGTTGGCAATCCCGCCTTCTTCGATTGACAGCGAGAGATTATTTTCGGCCGTGGGGTTGATCACTGCGAACTCCCGTCGTTCCCGGTAAGCATCGATCATTGAATCATTATCTAATCGCTGGTTTGTCTCTATCAGGATCTCTGCGCCAACTCTGAAGAAGCTCATTTTTGTAGCTGCTTTCTGTCGGAGGGACAATTTAAGGTTTGTGATAATAGGAGGTTTCGTGATGCTAAATTGAGTGATTGTAGATTCAAAGACATCGACGAGTTTGAGAAGTTCTTCGATGACCTACAAGGAGGCTTAGAAGATGTGGTCGATATTCAAGATTCATCAGATACCTCCCTTTAGTAGAGCAGAATTGTGATCACATGCTGTGTTGTGCTGCCTTAGTATTCTTGCTTATCCAGTTTCGCCTGTTTGTAAAGCTTTTTGATTCGCGTTTCTATCTGTCCCTTATCAACAATAAACATGCCTCTAGTACGTGTACCTTGCTCAACATTAACTATACTTGTCACACTTCTTGAATGGGTCTTCCTGTTGTGAGCGAAAGAAGATTGGCTAATCGAGAAGTTAGAGAACGCCAAAGGATTGGAAGACTATGCACACTGTATGTAGATGTGCTTAGACAAAGTGATTTCGACGAATTATGCTAATGAGATGTTAGGTTGCTAGAAAGAACTAGCACAAAGAGCCAAAAACGACGATTTCCAAAGCCATCCCTTGCGCAAGGGATCGCATCCCTTGCGCAAGGGTTCACTCATTTCTCTCTCCCCTCCCTCTCATTCCATCCCACACCGCGCACCCTTCCCCCTTCCTTCAGGTTCTCTATTCAAGACTATCGAACACCTTGCTGATCCTTACCGGAACGGCCTCATATTAAAATATGGGTCCATTTTTACGAGAGTCAGATTGCCAAAACCAAAAGATTGATTTTTTCCTATTCAGAGATCTGATTTGTTTAGAGAACGTGTATTCCAGATTAGCAGAACTAATTCTCAAACATGATACTCGTGAATTAATGATCAGTTCCGATAACAACAAGTTTCTTCAAACCTTCGATGAATTATTCTTCAAAGATTTTGGAAGTGGATCGAAACCTTGCAAACTATCCATTGGCGGAGAAGTTAAAGTGAGAACTCGTAGACTTTCTCTATAAACAGTGTAACTGCAGGCGCTCTGGAATGCCACTCGCGAAATTCTTCCGTGTATTTGCGAGTTCACAAAATTCGATGTGTCGCACATTGCCTTTGAACCGTCACTAGTTGTGGACTTGATAATGGTATGTTGCTTTCTGTAGCTTCAAAAACGCCATTCTTTTCGCCTTTCTTTTCAGAAGCGTTTTGAAATGCAGGAAACACGTGCACGGTTTACGCTCGTTCTTTCCAGAATCGTTACTGTTGCACACTTAGAGAAATTGGACAAAACGAAGGTGTTTTGAAGTCATTTCAATCATATTATACATACGATAATTTGATTTATCTAATTAGTGTCAGAAAAAGGAAGGGAAGTGATTAAAACGACCTACTTTATTTCAGTATTCCATTGTAAGTAACGAAAATGATCACGAAATAACGAAGATAAACGCGGATTTCAAGTGTTCGCTCTCGATTTTTACGGAGGAAAACGGAGATATCGAGGCAGAAATAAAATTCGGAAAGGTAAGTTCACTTTTCCGAAATAAATGACAACGTGCACTCGTTCTAGATATCGGAAGAAGAAGAAGAGAGTGATGATGATGATGAACACGATTTCGGAGATGAAAATGAGGATGAGGATGAAGAAGAAGATGAAGATGAGGATGAAGATGAGGAGGAAAGAGAAGGAGAGGGGGAAGAGGAAGAAGGAGAAGAAGAGGAGGAGGGTGAAGAAGAAGATGAAGATGAAGAGGATGAAGATGAGGAGAATGAGGAGGAGGAAGAGGGAAATGAGGAAGGAGATGAGAATGAAGATGAAGAGAATGTGAATGAAGGAGACAACGCAGGAGGCAATGCATGAGGAAAAAACATTCTACTATCATGCACATCCACAATTTTTATTCTCAATTGTTATGAATTTAATATGAACCATTGATTTCTTTCTCTGACATGTGTTATAATAAATCAACTTTATGTACATGTACGTATCGCCGAAGATAATGAGCCATTTTTGCACAACTGCTATAGAGAACTGTGTTAAACATAATTTTCAACTATGCATTAAGAAATTTGATTCTGTGACGTATTCAACTAAATATACTGAATTTTTGGGGCGTGTCGATAGCTTCATTTTCATTTATTAACCTTTCTGTTGATCTTCATTTTTTATTCAAATGTTTTTTGTTCCATTTTGTTCAAATGCACTTCTTAGCTATGAAAACGATAGTTGCCCCACACTTGCACTCTCCCACTAATTCGAACAGTGAACCTAACATACGTCAACCCAATAGCACCGCTGTCTCATTTATTCATTCTGCAAGCGACGCCTCGGGGCGTCTAGGCGTCGATTGGGTCTCTATTTCATTGACATCTTATCCATCTTTCCGTCTCTCCTGACAGAACCTTGTCTTTCTCTTCACAGTTATCATTAAATTTTTATATCTCTCAAATACGTATTTTCAGAAATGAAACGCAGCCATACTGATGAGTCGGAGTCTACGATTACGTCGAAACGTACTGTGAGTTATTCTATTTCAACGTCTGAAATCTATCGTATCAATCGCGAGAGGTCTTTCCCCTCAGCAATTGACTGCAATTAATTGCCCTCGATATTATCGTTCCAGGACCTCCTTTCAACTCTGCACGACGATTGTTTACTGTCGGTTTTCTCTCATCTGGACTGGTTAGTTCGACGGGGTTTGAGCACACCATGAACTCCCTAGTTATATTTCGTGCTATATTTAGCGCTATAACGTTGATTGGTCAAAGAAATAATTATGTAGAGAAAGGGATATGATCATCTTTTTAGGTATACCCTTCAAGTAATGAACAACGTCAGCCAAAAAATGCGGCACATTGCGAAACACAATGGATGCAGGAAAACGAGGAAGCCAGCTGGAACGCTGAAGTTGATAAATACTCGTTCCCCATTTAAAAAAGAGGTTGGAAATCACAGATTTCATCATCGATACCTAAACTTACTGTAAATATATTCGATAGTTTATTGGTATTATTTTAGCACTTCTCAGTTTTCCTTTAACACATTGATGTAAATGCACGTGCGAAGTGATATATTGTTTGAGAGACAGATGAATTAAGGAGCAACATGTCCTTCTTTTATCTCCACCCAATGGAGGCGAATTTGCGCTCGTGTATGGAAGTTTAAAGGAGACTAGACAAAGATTTGATAAGAGGTCCACTGGAAGACTTGTAAGTTTTGTGATTTGCTCAAACGCGCACTATTACTATACATATGAGACCGTCCGTCTCAGGATCAAGAAGAGGCTGGAACGGGTCAAAATCCAAATCAAACCGATGGGGAACATGTGGTAGGAACCCCCACAATTCAAATACCGAAATTGCAATGAGCATTAGGGACCACCATCCCTCTTCGATGGGATAGGGCGCACGCAATGTCAAAAGGCTCAAAGGGGATTGAAAGGCCGCGTGTTCTGACTTCTCAGGGGTTTAGTACACCATGTCAGTCAACTTTCCACGAAGTTTGAGACAAATCTACGGGCGTCCACGTTTTCTGTGCTCGATAATGTATCAAAAATGCTAATTGAACTTGAATAATCGATCTTTGAAGCGCTTTCGGTAGAGATCAAGAAGGAGGCCGCGACTTTTGAAAGTTTCCTTTTGTAGACTAAGGTACCGCGCATAACATATCCGAAAATCAGCCAATTCTGAGGTCGTCCAAGATAGTTATGTGAATTCAAAGATTGACTACGAAAATGATCTTTGATCTCTTATAAAAATCGTGGACACCCATGGAATCGGCTGATTTTCGGATATGTTGTGCCCTTACCTTAGTCTATCACTGGAAACTTACAGAAGTCGCGGCCCTCTTCTAGAACAATTTTTATAGGGCTTTTGTAGTTTGTAGTCTCTCGTTATCGACAACTGATTTTTCGTAAAATGCAAATATCTCGAAAACCATTGGATTTCGGATGGTCTTCCGCGAGCAAAAAATGTTTCTATATGACAGACTAACAAACTGAAATAGTTCATGGGTCATGCATTCATCATTTGCATATCAGAGGTCTTCTGAGAGATCGCAGGTGGCCCTTTACAAACTGTTCAACGTGCTTCGATTTCAACCAAACTTTGGTGGTTGATGTGTTCAGTGACCAGTAACACTCATTTGACGGCATTTGGCCGGAACTTGAAAACTGCCTAAAATCCGGCTCCGGACGTCTCAAATATTCGAAAAATCATAAAATCCGTCAAACTTAAGCTACAGACTTTTTCAAAAGCTGAAAATTTCCGCCTCGGGGAGGCGATTAACTGACGTTTTTGACAAAATTTTTTCGACATTTTTTCGTCTACAAATGGTTGATAATTTATTTTCCAGATCAAATAAATGATTGCGGCCAAAAATGTTCTCCCGCATATAGATGAGATCAAAGTGGAATATGAATTTAAAACCCTTTGGGCATTTTGAGTCATAAAATGAGGCAAATCGAAGAACCTATTTTTGAGCTATATCTCTTCAAACCTTGCCAATCGCGTGTTTTTGCACATTTTGCTCTTGTGGGAACTTGCCACATCGAAATCATCCATGGGAATTCTTCACAGAAACTTGTTACCTCTCCATACAAACTTTTATCATCACAGATGTCGATTCGAAGACAACTTTTTTCGGGCCTCAACCATGACCCGGGGGTCATGGTCCAAAATGTACCTTGAAAGTCATGTTGCAGAAACTTCAATTACTATACGGCATTACACTATACACCAGCCCAGTAGTATACAGTAACCCAAGTTACCGTATTTTGATTACCGTGGAATCGAGAACTGAGCTTTAAAAATAAATATTGAAAAAAACCACTTTGCGATAATCGGGATACGGTAACTTGGGTTATGTATCCTACTGGGCTGGTGTATAGTGTAATTCCGTATAGTAATTGAAGTTTCTGCAACATGACTTTCAAGGTACATTTTGGACCATGACCCGGGGTTCATGGTTGAGGCCCGAAAAAAGTTGTCTTCGAATCGACATCTGTGATGGTAAAAGTTTGTATGGAGATGTAACAAGTTTCTGTGAAGATTTCCCATGGATGATTTCGATGTGGCAAGTTCCCTCAAGAGCAAAATGTGCAAAACACGCGATTGGCAAGGTTTGAAGAGATATAGCTCAAAAATAGGTTCTTCGATTTGCCTCATTTTTTGACTCAAAATGCCCAAAGGGTTTTAAATTCATATTCCACTTTGATCTCATCTATATGCGGGAGAATATTTTTGGCCGCAATCATTTATTTGATCTGGAAAATAAATTATCAACCATTTTTAGACGAAAAAATTTCGAAAAATATTTTGTTAAAAAAGTCAGATAATCGCCTCGCCAAGGCGGAAATTTTCAGCTTTTGAAAAAGTCTGTAGCTTAAGTTTGACGGATTTTATGATTTTTCGAATATTTGAGACGTCCGGAGCCGGATTTTAGGCCGTTTTCATGTTCCGGTCAAATCCAGTCAAATAAATGTTACTGGTCACTGAACACATCAACCACCAAAGTTTGGTTGAAATCGAAGCACGTTGAACAGTTTGTAAATGGAGGGTGTGAATTTCATGCAATCTCTCAGAAGACCTCTGATATCACGTGGTGGTCCCTAAATGAGCATCTGGAAAAGTTTGGGAGTTTAATTGGAAAGAATAAAAAAAGTAGATTTTCCCATTGGGGTCAAAAAATTGCCAAATGAGCTTATAACCAATCGACTGGATTTGAGATCATTTTGACTCATTTTGACAGAAATATCAGCGAAAAACCTTTTTAGTTGCGGGACCGAAGATGTAGGCGCTTCGCAGGCACAGATAAAAACCCGAAATCATGCCTCTGTTTGGGGACCAAAAGTTAACCCTGAGATTGTGTGTGTGTTTTGGGGCTATTTGGATTTCGACCTCTTCCAGGCCCACGTTGAATCTTGGGCGACATTTTTCAAATTTCAGTTCTTTCCTATGAATAAGTCTAAGTCGAAGATACCCAATCAATTCTACACAGTTCTTGTGCACATTTGTCAAGAATACGATTTTAATAAGCTTGAGCTGCACGACGTGAGTAATTTCACAAGCAATTTAATTATGATTTCGATATCCTATCGATTAGAAAAGCGGTATCGCTCATGAGTTTCGTTTATAGATCATCTTCGATAGAGAACTTCTCAACTTCTTCAAATCAACAAACGAAGCGCATTTACCTAAAGCTCTCAGCATTCATGGCCTAACCCATGATGTCGGTGTACATCCAATTGAGTAAGGCTGCTGATATTGTTAATAGATAACTTCATGCATAATTACCAAATATGCACTAAGTTGTACAAATATAATACAGTGAATTGCTAATTTTCCAGGTTAAGAGAACTCATTTTCAAACATGAAGTTCGCGACTTAGAGTACGCTCGCGGTGATAGCAGCTTTCTTCAATTGGTTGATCATGCTTTCGTTAATGAATTCAGTAGTGGCTCACAGCCTTGCAATGTGGTGATATATGGGAAAAGAGAGGTGAGACTGTACCGTATGTCTTTATCAAAATATCTTTTTCAGGCATTTTGGAATGCTACTCGCGAAATTATTTCTTGTCTTTGTGCATTTACTAATTTCAAAGTTCCACACATTTCTTTTGAGCCAACATTAGTCATTGAACTGATAATGGCATGCCATTATGCTACGTTCAATTCAAACCTTTACTTTTCAGAGGCGCTTTGAGCAGCGGGAAGAATATTCAAATTATTCATTCCTTCTATCTAGTATCGTTACAACAACACACCTAGAGAAATTGGACAGCACAAAGGTAATTTTAAAGCCTTTTTCATTTAATTTCATTGTCAAAGGTGGGGATCCGATGGGGTTGTGAGAAATGAAATAACTTATTTTATTTCAGTATTCAGTTGTAAATAACGAAAATTATCACGAAATGACGGACATAAACACGGATTTAAAATGCTCTCTCACAGTTAAAACTGTGGAAAACGGAGTTCTCTTCGTCGAAATAACATTCGGAGAAGTATCTTTACTTGTTTCACGAAAAAAATGCGATAGTAAATTTGCATATTCCAGTTACCGGCTGAAGTCGAAAGTGACGATTGTGAAAGCGAAGAGGATAGCGATGAAGAGAGTGAGGAGGATGAGGATGAAGAAGAAGAAGATGAAGATGAAGAAGGGAGCGAAGATCAGAATGATGATGTTTATGAAGATGAAGAAGGAAACAACGCAAGAGATGACGGAGAAAATTGGCTACGATGAATTTTGTAAATCGATTCACTTTCAATTGAATCCGTAGCTTATATACGAATTCATCTTCCAATCGTATAATTGAAGTCTTTCTCTGTCATGTGTTACAATAAATCTACTTTTCCGTTGCTCAGAAGACTTTTGCACAATTGAAATAGAGAACTGCGTATAGCGTAAATTGCAAATATGTATTGAGAATCTTTCCTGTGACGTATTAAGTACCTCCTATCTATCATCCTGTCCAATATACTGCATATTTGGGCGGGTCAAGAGCTTCTGTTTCATTGATTAACCTTTCTAATGATCTTCATTTTTTATTCGAATGTTTTTTGTTCAATTTTGTTCAAATGCACTTCTTAGTTATAAAACGATAGTTGCCCCACACTTGCACTCTTCCACTAATTCGAACAGTGAGCCTAACATACGTCAACCCAATAGCACCGCTGTGTCATTTATTCATTCTGCAAGCGACGCCTAAAGGAGTCCACGCGTCTATTTTACTCTAGTCCATTGAGATCATTTCCTTCTTCAGTCTCTCATGAGAGTATCTTGTGTTTCTCCTTCACAGTTATCATTACCTTTTTTAGAAGTCTCAATTATTTTTTTTCAGAAATGAAACGCAGCCATTCTGGTGAGTCGGAGACTGCGATTATGCCGAAACGTTGTGTGAGTTACTCTATTTCAGCATCAGAACCCTAGCATATCAATCGCGAGAGGTTTTTCATCTAACAAGCAATTGTAAGCAATTAAATATTCTTAGAAATTATCGGGACTCCTGCGCATCTCCGGACATTTCCTAGTGCTCCCCTAACCGCCATCCACCCCGACCACCAACCCTGCGAGAAAGCATTTCACTTAGGGAATCACTGAAACTCTTTTCATTTTCACTCTATTGTCCGGAGAGGTGCAGGAGTGCCAACTCTGGTTTCTTCCAACCACTTGCCAACCATAAAGAATGGGCGGAGTTTAAGAAAACCACTTGCAAACCATAATCCCAACCACTTGCTAACCATTGACTTCCTAACCACTTGTCAACCATTACACCAATCACTTGCCAACCAAAGTCCCAATCACTTGCTAACCATTAGCAATGGTTAGCAAGTGATTGGGACCTAACCACTTGTCAACCATTACCCTAACCCCTTGTCAACCAAAGTCCTGGGTCGCAAACCCGTCGCGTCTAGAACGCACCCCTCCTATAAGGCCCCCTCGCACGGCCCTCTTCTGACTACCCGAGAGCCCGCTGCGGCTACTTTCCTACGGTCCCCAGTGCGACCGTCTTTTGGATATGACCGGCCCGCATGGTCTCACCATGCGCGGCTCGGTTACTGTATGGGGCAACCCATTCAAATATCGATTGACTAATCCCCTCTCCCGCGCAGTTGTTTACCACTTGGGAACAATTGTCCCAACCACTTGTCAACCATTCCCTCAACCACTTGCTAACCATTGC